>VSDK01014621.1:193539-205440 GCA_009767595.1 Symbiodinium kawagutii
CCTTCCGATTCATCCTCTTCATCATGATCATCCTCTTCCTCTCCTCCTTCTGCTGCCTCAGCTTCCTCCTCTTCATCGCTAGCCTGCTCCTCCTCGTCGCTAGACTTCTCCATCTCTTCCACATCTGCCTCATCTGCACTTCCTTCATCACCTGATGCCTCCTTGACAGCAAGCTGGAGTTTTTCAAGATTCTCTTTTGCTGTTGTTGTGCTCGGTTGGGAAATCGCACCTGGAGAAACAGCTCGCTGCTTTGTTTCCGGTGTCTCAAAAACATGGTCAATCTTGGATTTCTTCACAGGGACATACTTGATGGGCGGTTCCTTTTTCTTCTTGCCCTCACCTCTTGTCTCTTTTGCTGCCTCCTCCTTCTCATCTGTCTTTGCGCTTTTCTTTGCCTTCACGGATGTCTCCTTTTTTGGTTTCGCCTTCTCCTTTCCAGACTCCTCATCCTCCTTCTTCTTCTTCTCCTTTCCAGACTCCTCCTCCTTCTTCTTCTCCTTTCTAGACTCCTCCTCCTTCTTCTTCTTCTCCTTTCCAGACTCCTCCTCCTTCTTCTTCTTCTTCTCCTTTTCAGAGTCCTCCTCCTTCTTCTTCTGTTCTTTTCCAGCCTCCTTTGACTTTGACTTCGCAACATCTTTTGAACTTTTCTTCGCATCCTCCTCCTTCGCAGTTGCCTTTGCCTTCAGCTTCTCCTTTCCACATGCTTTTGACTTTTCATCAACCTGCGTCACCTGCTTATTGAACTTCACCTTTGTCTCCTTGGTAGCAGCCTTCTTTCCATCCCGGCCCTTCTCTGCAGTCTTCTTCAGCGCAGACTTCCTCTGGTTGATATCCTGAGCTTCCTTCTCAAGTTTCTCCCTCCTGGCCTTGATCTTCTGGTACTCGGCTTTTGCGGCATCAGCTGCTGCTTTCTTCCATTTGGAATCTTTGCTACCACCTGAGGCTTCGTTCTTCAGGCTGTTTTTCTTGACTTTGGCTTTCTTGGTGCTAGAAGCTTTGGAACTTTCGCTTCCCGGTGGAGTCTTCCCACGCACACGATGGCTCGGCGCGCTCTTTGTCATGGGCACTAAACTCCCACAACCCAAGGCAAACACAATTTGTTTGGTTCCCAAAAACTTGAACCCTGCGGGTGTGCGACACTCAGGAATTTCGTCCAAACCAGAGCTTTTTCAACGAGTTTGAAACATGTTGAGCGATGGTGATGAAAAACATTTGGTGGAACTACAACACATGATGATGATTGCATAAAGCAATTTCTGGTGGTTTCTCCAATGCGCAGCAATTCGCACCAATTCGCAGCAATTTCGCTCCAAGGCGCACCATTATTTTTTAGGGGTCACAACCATTTTTTTTTGTGATTTTTAGGGGTCACAACCATTTTTTTTGTGATTAAACCAGCAACAGGGTTGGAAACAATTCAGAAAATACCATACTTCCTTCCCCCTCTGGTGGGCGCTGCGGCAAACGTGGAGGCGCTACCTGTTCCTTCCAGTCTTCTCTTCAAAAGCAGGCGCGGCATCGAAACTCCTGGGAGAGTGTGGCGTCGAAGCACCTGGAATGGTATCCCATCGTATTGATTTCATTGGAACCATTATGGATTCATTCTCTTTCAATATGATTCCACTCACTTCCTACAACACGTTTATTGGCACCACAGGACTGATGGACTTGGACTGGGAGCCACATCTTGTTTTCTCACAGGATGATCCAATCGAAACTCATTTCCTAAACCACGTTTATTGGCACCAAATGATTGATGGACTTGGAACCACCATCTTGGTTTTTCCGACGGCATGACCCCAATCGAAGCCACGGTTGCAATCGAATTCCCCACATATGTGAGGCTTTGTTATTAAGATACCATGTGCTGTGCTATGGATTCACAGGGCATCATTTGCACTGCAGCCAGTCAAGCAACAAACCTCTTGGATTATGGGCGATGTACATGACTACTTGTGTTTTCTGCATATCGAATGATATTGGTTCAAATGTGATGATGCATATTGTTTTTTTGAAACGGCTGCCTAGCTGCCTAGTGAGACAAAAAGCGAATAATGCTATCAAGCTCTGCCCCCTTAGTCCAGGCACGATTGACGCTTGGACGGGGGTCTGCCCTGTTACTGGATTCAGCAGCAGTTTTCAAGAACCGCTTTGCGATTCTTCGACGTTCAGCCATAGATTCAGTCCGACATTGAGCCAGCGCCGCACCAAATCTCAGTTGGAAGGCTGGCAGCAATAAGTGGGGAACATGTCTTTACTTGAACTATATCACAAACAAGCAGCCACCCCTTTGGGAGATTCGTTCTAACAACCCCAATACACATTAGAACCAACCTATTTGGGCTATCACTTTTATTCAATGTTCTGTAGCAACCAACTTATTGGGGGTTTTCTGATGGCAAAATTCTCCATGATCAGGGTGATTTCTTAGTTTGACCTAGGCACTCTTTTGTATAAGCCTGCGAAGATTTTAAGTCAGCGCCCCCGCAGATGCGGGGTTTGCCTTGGCCATCCACGTATCGTCGCACCATCTCTCGGTCTCGCGAGCAGAGCTTCTTCGGGCACTCGTACTTGGGTAGTAAGCCAATGTGTGGATGTCCTGAGAGTTTTGGCACTGGGTATCAGGAGTAAAAACAAGAACCAATAGCAAACCTTGTTATACCATTTAGGGTTAAATATAAAACAAACACCACACAAATTACCAATACCCAAATAGCATCCATTTTTGGCGGTTCCCCATTTAGAGAAACAACCATGGATACATCAGCTTTGTTTCCAACACCCCCCAAAACAATCAATGATGAAAGCAAGGGGCCTGTGTACAGGAACGTTGGTTTGGCTGTTGCTGCACCATAGTCACCCATCCTCAACGAGAATCTCAGCAGGGGGATTGCCTTTGCAAATCGTTGAAACAATAGATGATACTGCATCAGGCTCGATGAAGGCTGCTCAAGTACATACCAAATAGATTTGGCTGCACACAGCCATAGCAATATCAAAGTGCGAGCTGTCAGTAAATTCCCCAGCCGTGTTGATGGGTAATCAGTGTTTCCCATTGGATTGCCCCTGCTGCGGCCAGTCGATCCACGAGACCTTGGATGATGCCAGCTGGACACCCCAGATGGACAGATGAGCTGGAATGGGCTCACATGATGTATACACGCATGCATCTATACATTAGGATGCATACACGCAATTATCTAATCATGTACAGCATACGTTTCCATGGTGTATGTAAACTTTCCATGATGTATGTACATGGGGGTTTCTCAAAATCAGGGACCTTCAATAAAGGGCCACCAAAAATAGTTACTTATCATCGGAATGATTTGATGATTTGGGGGGCGCCCCAATTTTGAGAAACCACAACAAGTATGTTTACCTTTTTGTTTGCACCTGCATAGCTTGTCTAAATTTAAAAGCAATCATTGTCTTGCTTCTCCTCATTATTGCGCGAGGATCTACTTATATGGAAATAAACAATCAGCAACAGAGAAATGAATGAAACACGTAGGCATATAGATTGGTAACTAACTAGTCGTGGCACTCTTGTGGAATTCCACCAAGCCACATGAACACCCAACTTCCGCACACAGGTGCCATCACTGCAGCACCTCCCGGTCGCAAGTTTGCGATCTGAAAGAGGCAGTTGCTGAAGCCAAGGTCTGAAGCAACGTTCATAGCATCGCCTCCCAGCTCCAAGTCGATGCCAATGGCGCGGCGACCTGCCTGATCAAGTTGTGACACCATTATTTGCGAAAGTCATTTATTGGGAAGAAATCAGCACCCCATTGTTGTTTTTTACCATTCGTGGATTTTCTAAACATCTTTGAATGCTCATTTCGGAACCTCAGGATTTCCATTAACTGATATATTGAACTATTTGGTTGGAATAGTCACTGGATCAAAATAATTGCGATCAACCATACTGCTGTTGGACTCACCTGCATACATTAAGAGCGTAGCCGGTTTCAACCCCCACCTGCATTTCGGCCAGTGTCACTTCCCCCTGGCCACAAAAGATTTCAACGTGGTCTGAAGGGCAACTCCAGTTCAGCCCCGGAATGGAGAACAACAATGACACCAGTGTGCAGATCACCTGAGCTGCAGAAGTTAGGGGCGCACATGCGAACGACGCACAGCGTGGCTATGCTTTCTGAAACCATGTGTTCTTTGATAAACTAAGATGATATATTTTCTGACTTGTTCCTGCCCCATTCCAAAACACCATACCAGTACCAATCCCATACCAATCATATCAACCACCTCCCAGGCTAGACACTACCGGAGCTCGAAGATGGTTCAGGCCCGCAAGCAGCTGGGTCAGCTGCTTCTGTCTGGGGTCTTTGGGAGCACGGGGCACCGAATGGGGAAACGCCATCTCTGTCTTGATGGTTTTCTTCATCGCTCGACGGGCATCTGTGCGAGTCATGGCTTTGGTACGCTTCCCCATGGCCCAGTCAAAAGCCCTGATGGCGCTTGATAGCACACCCCAAGAAAACTGAAAGCCAAAAGCTGGTGGATTTTCGCAGTGGTTGGTTTGCCCATGTGACAACCATCAGAAACACCACCAAAGAAACATAAGAACCGATTACAAGAAAGACACAGAGAGAAAGAGAGAGAGAGAGAGAAAACAAAGACAGAAACATAGAACAAAAGAAAGAAGGCCGGAAAGAAAGACAGGAAGACAGGAAGAAAGGAAGGAAGGAAGGAAGGAAGAAACAAACAGGGACAGCAATAGATAGATAGATAGATAGATAGATAGACAGATAGATAGATAGATAGAAAGCTAGACAGAAATATAGATAGAAAGATAAATAGAAAGATAGATAGATAGACCGATACATAGATACAATACTGATAGTAAGATAACCAAATAACAAACAAAACAATCAATGGATAGAGAGATCGATAAACCGATAGATCGATAGATTGGTAGATCGATGGATCGATAGAGAGATAAATAGAAACCTGGCATACGTCCAACAATTCCTGGAACTTTCTCCCTGCGCGCCCACTCTCCTCCCCTTGAAGCTCGCTCTTTGCAAAGTCCTGCAACGGCCAGAAAGGCCAGCAAGTCATGGTCTTTGCAGGTCAGAGGCAATAACGGTATGGCACTGCTATGCAGCATTACAGGGCCAGCATTTAGCCAAACCTTTTTGTCACATCGGCCATTCAACCCCATGCCAAACCCATGTCCTCCACCCAGCGACCGCGATGTCACCAAGTAGGGCTCGCCTGCAGCAGCGCCCCACGCCAAACAAGAGATGATGTGTTGGGTCTATGAAGGATGGAAGGGTTCAAGGCATGGGATTTAGATCTTGCTATTTAGGCTGTACTCCATATGGCTTTCTTGGCTCGGAATTCTCAAACTTGACATCCCTTCTCCCCCTTCTCCCCCTTCCGTCCTCCACTGGAGAAAATATCCTCAAAGCGTACAGGTAGAACACCGCCAAGCAAGGGTCACCTGCAGCAATGCTCAGCAAACAAACGAAACCATTCCCCACGTTTTTGGGGCATCAAAGAATGAAAGTGGCTGGTGGGTGGGAATGGCAAACAAATCTATCCCCTCACTTCCATGATTGAAATCGTGTTTCAAAAGCTCGGGGAATGGGATCCAAAAACGACAGATGTAGCTTCACACTATATAGTCTGATGTTTCATTTTTTCTCAAACTCGACATCCCTCCCCCTCCCAACCTCCACTGCAGGAAAGTGATGTTAGATGGCAGAACGCAACCGAGGGTCACCTGCGCCAGTGCTCAGGAAACAAGTGGACTGACTTATCTTTTTGTTTTGGGTATGATCTAAGGGTGAAAATGGTTGGTGGGCTGAAATGTACTTTGCATACGTTTCTACCTTCCGTGCTTTTGGGCTGAAACCCTCCAACTTGACACCCTGTCTTCCCCGTCCTCCGCTGCGGAAAATGATGTTGGAAGGCAACAACCTCCTAGAGCGGAAAGTGGTACAAGTCACGCTGCTGGCTAGTGATAGCGGGGGAAGATTGCTTGATAATAAATAAATATATATATATATATGCTTGTAAATATATATGTATATATATGCTTGCAACTGCGATCCTATCCTACCTTCACACTTCGCACTTCAGTCCTCCTCTGTAGATTGCAAAGGCGTCAAGCGAAGAAGGTGCAGCGACGGAAGTACCTGGAAAAGTGAACATTACAGTGAGCAAATGTTGCAACTCTTGATTAACAACCCCAGGAACCAAAGACTCGCATTTCGTTTTTCCATCGCCCTTCAAATATGGAATCCAATTTGATTGTCGCTAAAGCCCCGAGTTCTACTCCGAGTGAAAACGCCGCTTCCCAATGCGATGCCTTGACCTATGACACCACAATCAAACCACTGGTGCGCCACATTGCCGTTGCAGCAGCTACAGTGGAAACCCCAGAAGCGCTCCTACTGTCAAAACACGGTACATGTGCCTGCTATGCACGCCGCTGCCCAAACTTCTGAAACACTTTGTAAATTGGAACTATGATGAAGAACTTTGCAAACGCCAACCAGCTGGTGGGTGATCCATTGAAAATTTGAAAGTACGATAGGGGATGCAGCAGCTAGCCTAAGCACAAGACCCCAACAAAATTCAATGGCCCATGATGGCCTCACTGAGCAGCTACCTCCACTTCGTCACGTGGACTAACACCAGCTCTCTGGCAAGCCTCCTCCCATGCATTGCACGGGTTGGAGAAGCGCGCCCATGTCACTTGAGCGACCTGCGGCTTTTCAACCCCTTCCGCACACTTCTTCACCACATAGGCGCCACTCTTGCAAAGCACCTCGATTGCCTGAGGGGCTCGGTGGCCAAGTGCGAAACATCCCCAACTGACCCAACTGACCTAAAGCTAGCCTCACAAAAACTTATTTCATATCCCCACCAACACCCTTCATACTTACAATTCAAACCAAAATGCTAAAGTTGGAGCATGGCGCTGCACCATGGATGTATACCGTGTAGGAATGCTTACCCTTGTAGCAACCATCTTGAAGGGGTAGGGCTTCTCCAGGCAAGGCTTTGAGGCAATAGCCGTTAAAGCTACGCACCCTCAGATTGCTTGGGCTGACCGCATCAGCAGGCGCACTAGGACGTTTGCTCGCGCCCTTCTCCTTCGCCTTCAGCTTTGCCATGGCTTTGGCCTTGGTGTGCGTTTGTAATACGCTGTAAGCGCGCAAGTGCGAGCATAAATGTATGAAGGGGGCTTCACTGTTATTCCTAGCATGTTCAAACTGGCATGAGCTCAAGTTGATAGACTCAAGTTGATAGACTAGCTTTACATCCTCATCACCTTTGCGCCTATGGTACCTGCTGCCCCCACCCACTTAAGCTCACCAACGAAAACAAAACAATAGAACAAATCAAGAAACAGAAAAAGCCGTTACAAACCAGAACCCAAGAACAGTTTGGGAGATTCACTGGCACCAAGAATCTGATTGCACACCAACAACAGGAGGCGGTGAAATCTCTAGAGCCTTGGAAATGTCTGTGGCAAGCCGGGGCTTTTTGGGAGCCGGGGTGATGCTGTTGCCCTCATCGGTCTCTGCAGGCAACTGCATCAAGTGCATGGCATCGAAGTAGCCGGTGTTCACGCCAGAAGCCTGGCAGTGGGTTGCGCATGGCAGCTTGCGGCACTCTTGACAAAGCACCGCTGCACCATTTAACTATTTTGATACCATTGAAAACAACGAATTTTGTTTTGGCTTTCATAAGACTAGCTGGATTGAAAAGCAACATCAGCAACAACTTCCACTAAGTTTTTGTTTCAGCTTTGGAATTGTTGCGCCCAACTTGAGGCCAGACCCTGGCCTTGGGATCCTGCTTCACTTTTGGCTGCGCAGGCTTGGCATCCTGGTTGGGAAGAATGTTGAGGTTTGAATTGGGGCTGTGGAACACACACACACGCCCACTGACTGCCTTTTCACCTTAGGATGAAAACTCAATGTTCCATACATACATAAGTGATGAATTGTGTTGCGAGACGTGGGGTGGATCTGTCCTGAGCTTTCAATTCCCTCAGCCACTGGTTGAACTCACGTTCGGTCTCGAGAGCATCGTACGCATAGGGTCCATGAGCATCCAACATTTGGTCGCAATAGACCAAGTAGTCATCCATCAAAGCATGCCTTGGTGGGTTGGGGTTCGAACACTTGTTTTTAGACAGCTTACTAGAATTAAAAAATGGTACCCAACCAATAAAACCCTATACTGACGCAAATGCGAAATACGCACCAATCTCCTTAGCATGGGAAGTCAAACCCTGACGGATGAATTGAAGCATGCGAGGGCGGTCATCTTCCTTGACAAACCTTGGCATGTTCGGACGTGACTTTTCAGTCTTGCCGAAGCGGCCGTACCTGGCATAGAATTGTCCCATCCAACCAGAACTGACTTGGCTATCCCTCATGTCAACCGACGATGAGTCTCCACCATCACTGCTGACATCTTCAATTGTAGGGGGGCTCGAGGACACCTTTTCACCTTCCTCAGCGCCATGATGATCATCATCCGCAACCACCTCTTGAGATTCTTGAGAGAGATCAGGAACATGTTGGGATGCATCAAGATCAAGGGGAAGATCTTCCTCACCCTCCTCCTCCTCCTCTCCACCCTCACTGAACGCCCCCTCACTGAACGCCCCCTCACTGAACCCTTCCTGAGCACCATCATGAGCATCATCATGGGCAACGCCAGCCTGCGCACCGACAGGATTTCCATGATCATCGCCATCACCCAGAGCAAGCTGTCCAAGTTGAAGAGGCGCATCCTCCAAATCCTGGTTGCGCTGCTGCTGGGGAGAAGCAACCAAATGTTCCTTCAAAGCTTGGACCTGTGGGTCGTGTGATCGCTCCTGGGAGTTTCGCCATAAATAGCGAAGTGCTTGAAGGCATTTTTTGGTCTTCATAGCTTCTTCGGCTGCTAGGGTACTACGGGATTCATGCTTGGAATGATCCGGCTGGAATAGGCGCCGTTGGAACAAAGTATCCAAATACAAGAAGACATCTGTGATAAAGTAGCCCGATGGAATCTGACAAGGTTACAGATGCACAGTGCTCAGAACTTAAAAATGTGTTTCCACATGTTCTTAAAACACTTGATGGTAAAGTTGAAAGATTGCAACCAACATGTCATGCGTTTTGGCCAAAGTGATTGCCTTGTGAGGATAGGCCTTGACGAAGGGCATCAACCACACAAAGTTCTTTCCCAACATAGTGGAAGGGGGTCGACCAAGAGGATCATGGAGAACTACTAATGGGCCGCCTTTCCAACTTGGGCCACTAATCAAGGCTGTAACTTCGAGCGGGAGGCCAGCCATTAGATCGCGCGCCACCTGGTCCTGGGTAAAGGTGCCCCCCACAAGAAAAAACAACCCAACCCCACTTGATGGTAAAGGTAAACATGGTTTCAAACCTAACCCAGTAAACCATTTTAACATTTTAGCATGGAATATAATGCAACCCAAAGTCCACGTCATCCTGGGTCCAACCAATGTCACGCCCTGCCCGTGTGGAACGCCAGTTTGTGACTTGAACGTTCTCATGCGCTGCAGGAGCCGCTGCTTCCGCTGCAACAAGTGCCATATCAGCCATCCGCCAGCTCCCAAGCCGGCTGCAGGACCGCACACAAAGGATGTTGGCACCAAAAGGGCTGCAGCACATTTACAGAGAAAGGCAGTGATCATGAAGAGATGATTTCATCAAGTATGTTGCATATTTGCCATGAGGTGAGGATAGGTGAGGCATGTGCAACTTGATCGCTTCACAGTATTGAATCCCTGGGCTATTTTTCTACATTCAATGAGGTTCAATATGGTTGAATGGTGATGGCTGCAACGATGTTTGTCGCATGGACTAAAGAAATTTTCACACCATATTCACACAAAAGTGGTTGGTGACCGTTCCTTTTTCTTGGTGGCCTCCCACCGCACCCCTTCCCCAGAGGGGGCACTGGAAGCTCTTCCGGCAGCGACCAAGGCATCCAACGACAACGCAGTTGCGGGGCGCCAGTGAGGGAAGGTTCCAAAGTTATCCTGCCTAAGAGAAAATCATACGCTTGACCCTACATAGATTTTGGTTGGAACCATAATTGGTGCTTCCATCGATGTCTACAAGCGACGCTCGCCTTGGTTCTAGGCCTGGCATTTGTATATGAATGATAAACGCCATCTTACTTTGAGACATTCATGTGGACACACACCGTTGTTGGTCAATGTGATTGGCATGGAAGAACCAAGCAGGCACATGATCCTGGACCAAGATGGGCCAGCAGACCGAGCGAAATCAAGTGACAAAACCTGCGTCGCTGTGTCTCTTCACGGTCTAGCTGTGATAAGTTGATGGCCAAAAGAAAAACATCCACTGGCTAAATTTTTTTGATTTGGTGGATTGAAGAGCCTTGTTGCCCTTCTAGCATATAGCCTACACCCCGTAGCGATCCAAAAATATGCCTAAAACCCTTAGTGGATGAGATGTGAGATGATTTCAGCATGCCATGTATCACACAGCACAATTCATTCCTAATTGTTGAAAGGGTTTCTGGGTTGAAAGTTGAAAACGCGATTGGGCCCACAGGTTGGAAGTTGACAAAACCCTAGATACCTACAGCTAAAATGCATCATATCAGCATAGGAGCATAATATTTGTACACGGCATGTTTGGCAGTGGACGGTGCTAGAACTTAACTCCATTGCTTCAGTTTTGAACTCACTGTGCGCTACAGGGTCGCCATGTTTGGCAGTGGACGGTGCTAGAACTTGACTCCGTTGCTTCAGTTTTGAACTCACTGCGCGCTGCAGGGCCGCCATTGTCCAGTAACCCTTGAGTATAGCTCACCTAGCCATACCAGTTTTGAGCTCAAAGAGTGCTGTTTCCATCAGTTTTTAAGCGCAAGGGGTGAACTCAAGTTCATTCCCGTGATGTCTCACGATTTGCAAACACATGCAAAAACAAACGAGAGCAATATCAACAAAAGACAGCTAAAGCTGTCTTTAGCAGAAACGGCGTCCAAAGTGAACAGTTAGACCCTCCAGGTAGCCAGTTACCAAATGGGTAGCACACGGATCAGCACATCGAAGCCTCCCAAGGACTCCTTCCTCCTCCTGACAAGAACCGATCTTTGGAAGGACGTGATGCAAAGAGGCATGGACAGACAATATGGTCCTGGTTTCAGATTCACGAGACAGAATCACATCATGGATCTGTTGGATGTGCTCCGATGGGGTCATCAAAGTTCACGTCATCTTGGATTTGCATTACGACTCCACAACAGGATGTTCCCAAATGAAAAGATGATCGTGCAAGACGTAGCACGATTGATTGTGGATGAAAAGCATGATCTGAACGTCACGCGTGCAGCAGCGGTCAATATGCTGATGTCTATGATTGGCGCAACAGCTGTAGCGCACTCATTCATGGTTCATTTCGAGAATCGCAAGACCGGTGGAATGTTGATGCTCGAACAGAATGAGGCAAACGTCAGGACATCTTGCAAGCACCTCCTTGACTCCGTGATGGAGACGTGGGATTGCCCAGATGCAGTCTTGTTCCTATGCGGATACAACGTCATCTCGGCGGAAAATGGTGAGCAGGCAACCCTGAAGAAGAAAGCTATGGCTAAACAGTACTTCACGGATTTCCTCACCACCCTGAGCTCCACTCAAAGCGCACAGGAGACCATCAAGCTGCACCGAATCAAGAAATGGGACATACCATTGGCGTTCAACGATGGCAGGTTGCCTGCCGAGTTGGGACATGATCCCGTTCTTCGTACTCCTGAATGGATGAGCCATGTGCCAGGCTACAAACCGGACATCAAGCCCAAGGCCATGCCGAAGTCTCACTCTACACCATCGTCATCGACGAAAGGTGGAAAAGCAGAGCCGGCATA
>VSDK01014621.1:207276-236574 GCA_009767595.1 Symbiodinium kawagutii
TTTGTGCCGTCAGTATTCCGATCTCTTTCAGGGTCTCGGAATCAGCCAACCTCTTCGCGTGGCAGATTTCAGGGCATTGAATGATGGCCTAGAACACGCCCTATGGATCTTCGCAAGTTCGTCAAGGACAACGGTGACACCCAACACCAAAAGGAGGAAGATCGGAGGCACTTTCGATGACGTCGAAGAACACCGACATGTTCGCTCCATCATCACCGAGCTGGGACTCCAGTCGAGGCCCCTCATCACCGAGGAGGAGCTAAGTGCCACAAGACAGCAATATCAGGAAAGGGTCATCGACCCCGAGGAGACTTATGACAATCAAGCCAAGCCAACGCATCGCGTCCAAGCTGGTGGTGTCAATATCTCCAAGATGTTCACAACCAAAGAAGAAAAGTTGGAACCTATGGATGAACATCAGATTTGCTCTCTTGCCGCCTACGACGAGTTCCTCGAGAGTGCTGAATTGTTGAACTTTTGCATCCTTTGCGGAAATGTTGACCACACCTTTGAGAATTGCAATGTCAACAACGACAGGGTCACGTCCATCAGGAATGCAATTGAGACGGTTCGGTATGCTGTTGTCAACGGATGCGAGTACTTCCCTGAGCCAGGAGAAGGTGCTCCACCCAAATTCATGGAGCCAAAATCAAAGCATGCGGCGAAGAAACCATCGAGTTCTGATGACGTTCCAATGGAGGAGACAACGGAGGAGAAGGACAAGAACGACGACAACCCATTCAACGTCGATTTTTCCCCAGATGATGCTCAGGAAGGGGATGACTCAATTCCTCTGAACCGGGAAAAGTATCGTTACTTCGAACCCGAGTCTTTGTCAGTCATTGGTGACCGAGAGAACGGCTATCTGTCAGTCGCCGGTTCAGCGGTCGCCGGACGTGCTCCAAGAACGAAGGATGAACTTGGCAATGTTATCGCCAATGCAGCTTGTCAGGACGGACAAAGCGACGGATTTTACTCGCGTTGCGATGAGATCCCTGGAGAGACTTTCGATCAGAGAGCAATGCGGTTTGCGCCAATTCGCCCAGGCACCAATATGGGAAGCTTGAGGATGATGCCGATCGAAGGAGAACTGTTCCAGAGCAAGCAGCATGGACTCCAGGGACGAATCATTTTCTACAACCAACCATCAGACATTCCACGTGAGACGTATGATCAAAGGGAGATCTCTCGCAAACTGACGAAGATTCTTCGCCATGAAATTGGTCGTGAGGTACCCCGTCGTGATGCATCCGGAACACGGCCAGGAATGAAGTGCGATATGGGTGGATGGGTGGATATCCTATCCATTTTGCAGAGTCAGTTCATCTGGACAAAGAAGGATGAAAAGTCCGATGTTTATGATCATCGTGATGCCAACTCACATGCAATTGGTCAAGCACGACTTGTGGAACTGATTCAGATCGGATACATCAACGCGAAGAAGCTTGGAAGAGACCGCTGGCACGTTCTGTGCCACACAATAGATCTGGGATTGGAACAATGCGAAGATTCGTGATCCCAAATTTCTTCAACTCCATGGCATCAGTGAGAACGACATCATGTCGCACTGCAACAACGGGGGAAGGATGTTCATTCGTCCAGTTGCGATCCGAGCTACTTGCGGACACTCCTTCGATTCTCGAGGAGTACCATTGGATCCGACCCTCATCGCCTTCAAACTGGGAAAGAGCCTGTCCATGGAAATTCTGACCTGTTTCCACACTACCACTCTGGGAAACTTTGCGTCGATTGCTTCCAAGGGGCTGCGCCCAGGAGGGGAAGCTGGTGACAGAATGATGGTGTTCTTTACACCGTATGCTCCATGGGATGATGTTGGAAGTCAAATTTTGCCAACCAAGTCGTTTGGGAACCGAGTACGCATCGTGTTCTACATCGATGCTCGCACTCTTTGCGATTACGATCCGAGGATCGACATGGATGGACATCTAATGGTGCCAGGAACGGTCCCGTTCGAGGCTCTCAAAGGCGCATGGTATGAGAAGAATGACCATAGTTGGGAGCGTCTCCTCGTGGAGAACGGATCGTATTTTGTCGTTGACGATGTGGTGGGATCTACGAAGTTGGCTCGACAGGGCGTCGCTATGTCGGTTGGCGGAGGAGACCTTAAACTGGATCGACATTGATGGCATTGAGGGTAGCACAGAAGTATTCGAACATGCCAGCATCGACGACATCCGTGCCATGATTGAAGATGTTCGTAATGAATCTGTGTCACTCACGCTCCCGGCACGAGACAGTAGGCGACGCTTCCTGTCCAGATTTATAGTCAGCATCAACGATGCCACAGGCGACAGCGCCTCAGAGATGCGAACATGCCCGGCATGTCTGAAAGAAAGTCATGTCAAGTCAGCCATATGCACTGAATGCTGCGGCACCTTCATCGCACACGCAGAAATCCTCAAACAGGTTGAGTTCGATCATGGAACAGAGCATCAAGAAGAAGAAAAGAAACCTGAAGGTGAGGATGTGAAGATGGAGGAAGAAAGTGAAAACAAGATGAGCGATGAAGAGATTCGCAAAATGGCTGAAGAGGCAAGAAAGGACGCATCGAAAGAGCATGAAGAGAAGAATGAGGAAGCTGAAGATGCGGAAATGCCAGAAGAGTCCTACGAAGACATCAAGAAGCGTGATCATGATCGGCGAATGCATCCAAAGGGAATACAACGGGTTCAAGGTCAAGAAGACTACTCGAGTCACGATCAAGGATTACCATGACTGTCAAGTTTCCGATGAAGCAAAAGGGAAACGATATGATCGAGCTTTCCCAACTCCATTCCTCGTCCACGAAGATGGACCCAATCAAGGAGAGTATCGAACTCCCAACACAGAGGAATATCAGAGCTTTCATGAACAGGGACTTGCTGGAAACCAACGGAACCTTGAGGACTACTTGCGAGCTTCGAAATTTGCCGAAATACAGTATACCTGTATGACCTACCTTCTGAATTGCGGTATGTCCAGCGAAATGGTCAAGAACAGATTCGCTATGGGTGACATCGACCGAACCGAACAGAACAGAGACACCCGGAAGGATCAAACGCAGACGAGGATCAGGGAGATCAGCCGAAATGTTAGAAGGTTGATCAAAGGTGCCTTTTCGGTCAATGAGTATTGCTACTTTTCAATCCCAGATGAACCTGGCATCCTGTACATCGATCCTGTGTCGATTTCGTGCTTCAAGGCCCAAGATCGTGGAGGCAAGAAGCACTGGCTTCATTCCATCATGGCATCCAACGGATGCAAATTGACACGATCAATCCAGAAGGACTTTGACAAGTTCCTTTCCCAAGGTGCGAATGTGATTGCAAATGCACTTCGCAACCAAGATCGTGCAGATGAAGGAGCACTTCAAACGATTCTGTTCTTGCGCAACGCTCCAGAAAATCCCACTTCTGCTGAGAATACCGAGGACGTCGAAATGGCCACCGCAGATAATGCTGCATCCTCATCTCAATTGAAGAAACGCCGCAAGAAGAAAGCCGGTCAGGAAACTTCATGATGATGACCTGACAGTCATGTACTGAACGGGCTGAGCGCGGCCGATGTTGAACACGTCGTTCAACTAGCGTATCATACTTTCTTTTGATGACCTGACTGAATGTTGACATGCCGTCTTTGCTTCGGGCAGAGGGGACATTAGCCATCGGCTTTTCGACCTGAAACCCTTGACTGACATCATTCGTCATCGACAGTGATGTTCAGGTGACAAGCTGTTAACCTTTCTCAAATCAGTCTCACGGTCATATCCTAGTGATACCAAAACTTAATTAATTATAGATGACATCGACTCATGCTCATACTCCTCAATTTGAAGTGAACATCGTCCTGAGAACGCCGTTCATGGGGGGTGCGAGTGAGCATGCAGTCACAGTACAGTGTGTCATACCACTGCAAAGATCATATACATACCTGCTGTTTGGCTCAAGGATCCAAACAGTCGTGAGCGTAAAAGACTGATACCGCTTGCGCTGCTGCTTGAGGGTTGAGGCTTCAAATCATTGGGTAAGAACTGGACAGATAGACTTGGACTTTGAGAACTACCGTGGATACCCCAGGGAAATATCCACTCGCAAATAATATAGCCATCTATTAGCTATAATACAGATATGAATAGAATGGACTCTCTGTTAATGATGGCTAACATTAACCACTACATACCCTTGGTCCCCCAGTTCACCATCATTTTTATAGGTGATAACCCATAGTTTGGAAGGTAAACATCTATTATTAACCACTACATTATTAATAGAATGGACTATCTGTTAATAATGGTAAACAATAACTAACCATTACACTATTAACCATTTCGTTATTGGCCATGGCTATCTGATAATTCCATATACATTACTCATGGTTAATAATGGTTGGCAATGGAGTATAATGGTTATTAGCCATTGATCATTAGCTGTATATTCATTGACTACTAGATTAGCCATATATCATTCATGGTTAATACAAGTGGTTAATAGTCAATGGGTAGTACTAGTCACCAGCATTACTAAGCATTACTAGGGGAGAACGCATGGTAACTGATTGGTATCCCCATAGGGGTTTTCTCTAATGGCTAGGAATTAGCCCCAGTACTTATAAGGTGAATGATTGACATTTGTAGGTTAGACAGTTGGGCATAATCAAATACCAACAATAATGGTTGGATAATCAAACAACTACTGGTTGGTTGTTTAGGACTTACTAATGATTGGTATCCCATCAGGGTTTTCTATGATTAAACTTGTGGTCAATCATGGTTAATAGGGGATGGTGACCATGATTCTATGGTTAATGGTGATTGGTCACGGTGAATAATATATGGGGGATGATGACTCAACCAAAATTCTATGCTTACTCGTCGTCAATCATGGTTGATAATAGGGGATAGTGGCCAAGATTATTCTTATTTTCCGACTTGTATTAGCAGCCATGGTTGGTTGGCTGGTTGGTTGACTTGAGCATTTTTGTTCCCACGGTGTGGTTCAACCACCAAAAAGATGCTTATAAGTTGTTCTTAGCCATTTGTTATTAGTCATTAGCCATTACGAATCATAGATTGTACTCAAACTAACCACTATTAGCAACTATTATGAACAACTATCAACCACTATGAACCCTATATAATATATACATAGTTAACATTAGTTAAAAGCATATAATCCTTATATTTACCCTATTATTGATTAACCTCGTTATGAACCTTGCTACTAACCTCGTTATTAACCCTATATAAACCATCTATCACCCTATATGAACCCTATATTAACCATACATTATCCATGTATAAGCCCGGCTTAACGGTTGGTTATAATAACCATTACTAGGAATTAATATGTTTAACCATGTATATTAACCACTATAGCCATCATTAAGCCACTATAACCATGTATATTAACCATTCCTAGTAATATGTTTAACCATCATAGGGTTTACATGGCTTTATACTATGGCTCATACATTAACCACTATAGCCATGTTTTTCAGCCCTATATTAACCATACCTTCCACGTCCACACGCGTCATGGTCTCCGCCGAGGAACAGCATCCCAAGGGTCACAAGGCGCCAGTGAAGCGTGAGCTCATCAAGCTGGGAGCCATCTCCCCGCAGAGCCTTGGGTAACGGTTGAGGGTGGAGGTTAATGAGTGGCTAAGGGTCAATGATTGATTACTTAAGGGTTGATTGATGGTTGGTTAAGGGTTGGTTAAGGGTTGGTCAAGGGTTGGTTGATGGTTGGTTGAGGGTTAATGATTGTTATATTGATTAGTTAAGAGTTGGTCAGTGATAGTTGATTATTAGCCATCCGCTTGCAACCATTGGTTAATGATAAGAAGTTCGTGGTGTTTCAATGGTTAAGTGGAGGGATAATCGTTGGTGAATGGTTGGTGATTAGTAGTCTATCCTGATGATGGTTGTTAAAGCCGACGTGGTAAATACTTACTCATGATGGTTCATGATGTTGCTAGTTTTCTTAAAGATCGGCATTGGTGGTTACTGGGTAATAGATGGTTGATTATCATTGAATAATGGTTAGAGGATGGTAAACTGAAATAATGTCTTAAACTATGATTAAAAACCATTTAGAATGGATAAATACTGGTTGATGATATGGTCAGCGATGGAGGCAATGCTGGCTAATGCAGGTTGAATTGTAGTTCATGGTGGCTTGAATGAATGTTACTTCATGGACTGACTTGATTTCGTTGGAGTTGTTCAATTGCAACAATTGTGCTTGGTCAATGGCAATTGATCAATAACCCATATGCAGCAGCAATAAGAAAGGAGTCATTATCAATCATGAGGGATGGTTGATGATGATAGCGAACATGATAATGAACATGATCATATGTAGTTTTATATATATATATATGCCATGTAGCAGCCGGTAGGAACGCCAACAAAGCCAAAGAGTCCCTGGATGCTAACAACGACGGTAGGCTGTAGGTTCTGAACTGGCTGTTTATTCCAAAACATTCTATACGCACGCATAATATGTATGTTTGTTTCTTACACATTCACGCAAACACGCATACACACACATACACACATACACACATACACACATACACACATACTTGTGTTTTTTACTTGTATATGTCCATGGAACTGCCAGCAGTACATCCGTGCCACACCCAGACCACATCCCAGGAAAGCTTCCACTCTTCAATCCGTGCCTACCATGCCGAGCCCAACGAGTCCAAGCATGAGCCCAGCGACGCTGAAGCTGCCCGAGGGCTGGGGGGCGAGTGACCTGACTCTGAAGGGGTCCACGGCTGTGCTCGGATCTTCCATCAGCATCTCTGGCAACGCCACGGTGAAGGTTGCAGATGAGACACTGAAGAGCGTTGACGAGGGGGTCGTTCCGGCGTAGCAGGTGGCATTTAGGGGAAGCATGTAGAAATAGGAACAAGTTGAATCTAGACCTCAAGTTGGATCTAGTCTATGATTTTGTTATTTTTTCAATGGAGGAAATTCAGATGAATACACGTTCAATGATATGTTTATGTATGCACTGGACATTTTCTTAAAAGCTTTAGATTGATCACCATGATCCTGAACCAACAGGTTGTTCACCTGCGCTATCAGCGCAGGTTGCCCATAGAAACCGGCAAGGCTCGCCCAAGGCGTGACCTGCCACCGGTTGAAGCTCGCGTGCAGAATTGCAGCTGAAAAGCCCGAGGTCCGCCCGAGGTCCACGTTGCAGCACCCGAATCGACCGTGGACTTTTGGGCTCCATGTTGCTATGGTGGTTGCAAATGTGTCTAGTGGTGTATTGATGGTTTAAAGTGGTTTGCAATGGTTAACATGGTGGTTGATAATAGTTCATGGTTATCGTGATTATAGTGGTTATGATGGTCATATAATATAGTTTTATCATGGTTAGCAACATTGTTTCACTATTGTCATGGTTCATCTAGCCATTAAGATAGTGCGTATCATGGTGGTAGGGTAGTGGGTATAATGGTAATATGGTCTACAGAAGTGTTTGCTATAGTGCTTAAATGGTGTGGCTCGGTTATAGTGGTTGACGTTGTTCAGTATCAGTTGAAATGTCAGTCGTTTGGTGGTTTTCCCTGTAGACAATGGTGTTACAAATGGTTTTCCCTGTCAAAAAATGGTGTGCCCCTACAGTTTATCAATGGTAAATAATGGTTTAATTATAGTGGTTATAGTTTTCAATAGCGTTTCTCTTATCAAAAGCGGTTATGAACTTGGGTGGTTTGCAGGTACCACTGAATATTATCAAATTTGTCCATTAATTACTCACTATTCCCATCATTATCTTGATTCATGATTACTATTCATTGTCAACATCACTATTTGTTATTCACCATTGTTCACTATTCAATGAACACGTTCCATTCATTAGTTACTATTCATTATCCATTATTGAGACTACTATCTCCTCTGCAACTCCCCAATGTTGAAATGATAATCAATAAGAACTACCCCTCAATGCATATTATCATCATCAAGAACTACTCTTCCTGGAGATTTTCCCCTCAATGCCTGTTATTCACTAAGCCCAGCACTGATGCGAAAATCTCCAGGACCTCCCCTAGGTGATGAAACCAAGAGTTTCCAACGTAGGTTTTTTCTCACCCAGCGAACTATTCATAGTCAGTGGTAGCCCATGTGGTTTTGGGTTAACCAACCAACTTTCATGGTGGACGATAAGCAACAAAACTGTAGGGCAAACAATGGTTAATGATAGGGGAACAGGGGGACTAAGGGTTTTGACCCACAGCCATGTAATGATATATGGATGTTTCTCAAAGTAATCAAGCCCTAAAATGGATGGTTTTTTGCCATCAATGGTTCACATATGGGATGATTTGGGGGACCCTCTATGTAACCTATAATCATTGGGTAACCAATGATGGTTATCAGGAACCCTGATATTAACCATGATCATTGATTACCTATTATTCATGATGGTTATCATAACCCATGATCTAACCTAATGATGGTAAAATAATCATCATAATCATCACCAATGTGGTTAGTAATTGGTCTGTGAATGGTTCAACCATTGGTGCTGTTAATAGCTAATAATTGCTGTTAATCATTATAATCTTCAATTTCATCCATGATCATTATTCTTAATTCTGGTTATTATAACCTAATGATGGTAATCAATGAATGATGGTAATCAATTCCTAATGATCATTGATATTAACCCTGATATTAACCCTGATATTAACCATGATCATTGATTACCAAGATCTAACCTAATGATGGTAATCAATTCCCCAGACTTAACCCCAACATTTGGCACGTCACAAGGTCCTGCATTACTTCACGGGCTTCAAGGTCCGAAACCGACTTTAGCAGCTCTGGCCGTGACATGGTGAACCATGGGGATACCCAATGGTTAGTAGTGGGGCAATAGTGGCTAGTCAGGGTCAATAATGATTGGTTACTAATGATTGGCATCCTCTAGGGATTTTCTATGGTTAACTTGTGGTGAATCAGGCTTGTGGCCAAGAATAAGGGTCAAACAACTATTGGTTGGTGGTTTCAAGGATTTGTTGATATCCGTAGTCGTAGAAATGGTTGGTTGGTTGAAGGCGGCACATTTTTGCATAGGGTCGATACCAACAACCAGCGGTGGCTAACCAGCTGATATCAATAGTTGATACGATTGGGGGTAGCGAGTAATTAGCAAGAAGATAGGGCATAATATGGCCATGGGTCAAGCAGTTAACCAACCAACTAACGGAGGATTTACCAACAAATTCATAGGGAAAACACTGGTTAATGATAGGGGAACCAGGGGGACTAAGGGTTTTGACCCACTGCCATATACCAACTATATATGGTTCCGTGAGTCAATGTTGACCAACCAACGACTGGGTAGGCAACTCCCAACAAAGAGTAATTTGGTCATTTATGGGATATTCACCAGGGGTACAGGGCATTTCCGTATTTGCCTTTTTTTGGATTGTCATTGATTTTCTATATAGATATGCGGCCATGATATATGTCTATGATTATCGGATGATATGAACATCACGCACCATCAGGCAGGTTTTGGCACGTGCAATAGGATGGTAGTCATGTCCGAACCAGTAAGGCCTTTTGCGCTAAATGCTGAGATGCCGTTGTATTAGTTTTGACAAGATGTGTTTTGTTTGAAGTTCCAGCATTCTTTGCTCCATTTTCTTCTTTTGCAATGGTTTGGGCATTACGTTCCTCAATTCTTGTAGGTCTACGATTCTGCATTTAAGTCATACACAAAATTGGCATACATGCACACATAAAAGATACAGAAGTACAAGCATGTATATCTTTGTATTTGTGAATTGGTCAATGTACGCGTACTTGTTATTGCAGAGCAATGCCCCCCTGCATATGTCCCTCGTATTCGTGCATACCATGCTAAGCCGCAATGAGGATGGGCCCATGCCAGAGCAGAAGCGCTTCTGCGTCTATCACATCACCAATGGTCAGGCCCAATCCTGAAGGGATCAATGCTGTGCGTGGCCGGTGCTCGGGGGATACCAGACTTCCGAGAGAAATCAGATACAAGGTGGGCCCCTAATCAGCTATAGCCGTTGGTTTATAAGTATCTTAAGTAGGGTTAACTACCAGTTATAGGGGTTATAATCCAACTTATAACTGCCAGGGGCCCATCTTGTATGCCAAGTGGTTTGCCAAATGGTTCATTCCGAGCACGTCTTGAGACGTGTTAGTGGCTTCTCATCCAACCAGTGATCGATTTCGCTGTGAAATACACCATTTTGGTACCTCATTTCACTTGAGGTCTGAACATAGCTCCACTACAAGAACTTAGGCGATGAGCGGCCACTTTCATGCCCTGTAGCTACATATCCGGGAGCACGGCTGGGGAGAATGTTCAACCGTTTTGTGCTTTCTGAAGTGCTGTATGTAGTAAATCAGAACGGTCAGGAATAGAGAAGCCAACACTGTTAGTGATGATTGATTAACTGACTAGTATGATGATCTTTTTGTCTACTAGTGTCGTTACTAGCCGTCAGCTGTTTACTGAGAACTGATCCAATGTTCACGATATTTATGCTTAGTCCAACTTTAAGTCATCAGTGTTAACCGGTAAACAAAGTGATGACTGTTAAAAAGCTGACCTTCTTAGCTACTATATTTCTATTGTCCGTGCGATTGTAACTGATTGTTTACCATCAGCTGTTGTCATGAACTTGGCAACTATTACTGATGCCATCGATTTGATCATTATTGCATTATCACTATTACTAGTCCAATCATCAATACAAATTGTTGGCCCTTGTATTTGATAAAGGACTGATAATACCTGCCTGGTAATGAACTAAACACTAAACGCTTGGTAGTTGCCGTTGCCAGAAGCACTATTATAACAATTAAGCGTCTGGAATGCTTACTGGGTCTATATCATTTGTAGCAACCAATTTCTGAACACCTGGTTCTTACTACAGATAAGGATTGGTAAAGAACGATCAGGGATGATTGGCGATGGTCAATTGTGTTCACTGATGGCTAAGGGTTATGGTTAATGATGTTGGCTGAGGGTTATAGCGCTCCGTGCCAGGGGACGACAATGAGTCGCTGTCCGACCAGCCGTGCAAACTGGATGATGTTTGGATGATCCCGAAGTCTTGACCAGTAATCATCATTAATGGCAAAGAACCATGATTAACTATCATTGACTTTGGTATAATGGCAAAGAACCATCATTAACCATCTTTAGCCATCATTGATTAGCCATCATTGTCCATGATCAACTCCCTTGTTTCCTCCTATTGACCAACAATTTCCATGCACCATGACCAACCACTTGGTCAGTTGGCCAACCATGGTTATCATCCGCAGATGAGAGCGTTGGATCGCTACGATTCATTGCTGGCTCCAGCGTAGCCGCACGACGAACAGTTGGTTCAGTCAGATCGTGCCATGGTCCGTGGGATCCTCAGTGGTGTCACGGGTATGCAGCTCGGTGTATTTAAGTACATACATTTGTATCAAATATTTATATGTGGGTGCGTATGTACTTATGCAGATATGTGTGTATACAAGCATTTTGAGGTAGATGTGCTTTGTAATAGATCCAGAGATTGAGGGAGAGTGAGAGTGAGAGATAGAGACAGAGACAAAGCAAGAGATAGAGAAAGACGGAGATAGAGTAGTCGTACCGTTGTTCCCTCCATACTGGGTATGTCATATTCCATGTCTCTTACTCATACGTTCCGCTCATTTGAAGCAGTATGTTCAGCACGTTCTTTTTCCAGGCCAAAACAAAAACTGGGAATGAAACCATTCAGTTCTGTGGCCACCATGAACCAGAAGCAACCCTTTGATGGTTCGTGCTAATGATATCGTTGGGTTTTTTCTGCCCATCATTTGTCCATGATTCATGGAATTTTGTCGGACCGTTGGTGGAATGACATGCTAGTTATGGGCTGTGGTCTTTTTTAGTTCCAGTTTATATATATATATATATTTACATATATATACTTATTTATGTATTGATTTATTTATTCATTCATTTATTTATATATGTTGAAGAAAAAGGCCTTCTGAAATCATCAGAAATCCATTTCGGCATATTTACCGGCGGATCCACCTGGAAGGCAAATTTCACCATTTTCTAAATGTGAGCCAAACCGAAGGTAGTTGATTGATTGGCAAAAATGGTTAGTGCTTTGCTGGAGTTTTTACTTGAAGGGACTGAATAAACTACTGATAAACCACCATTTACCTGCATTATTAAATTCCTCAACATTCAAGTGGTGAATCAGTGGGTTGCCACCACCATTGACGACCGTTAAATCACCATGAACGCCCGTTCTGAAGCAGGAAACGCCCAGGCTTTGCTCAAGTGGAGCTGAGTGGCGGTGGCAGATGCTATGCCATTTTGCAGGCGCTGCCAAGGGATGGTGGTGGTTAGTGAATGCTTAACTGGTGGTTGCTGATGGCAAATGATGGTTAGTGGTGGTTGATTAGATTCTCAACGAATCTGGACTGATCGCCTATGATTGATTTGGTTGACTGATAGTGGTTGATGAGGGCCAATCATATGGCTGATAGACCTTGATCGTGGCTAATGGTAGCATGTGGGAGCTATCGCCAGAAACGGTGCCCCCAAAGCTGTGGGATAATACTGGAGACTGCTGGACCCATCTGAGTAGGTGATGGTTGCGTTCCCCTACTGTGACCCATTGCCATTGAGTTGGGATAGCCATAGGACTAAGCCACAAGTTGGTTTTTGGACGCGTCTAGTGATAGGTTTTCTCCGGGCATCATGGGGCATCAGGGTCCCCGTGGTCTGAAACATCCTTGACGGTTGATCAGCTCTCAACTGGGTGGGGCACATCGCTACCCTCCAAATGATCCACCAAAACAGGTTCTGATCACTGATGGCCCAAGGAAGGCACCAACCAGTATGCAGTGACGAGATGGCTTGGGTGGCCTAATGATATATTGCCTATGGTTATAATGCATATATGTTGGGGATGCCTATTTGGGGATATAATTCACTATGGTTATCATGCATAATGATATATTCACTATGGTTATAATGATATTAAACACCAATAACCACTACATATATGTTGGGGATGCCTATTTTCCAAGCAGTACGCAGCCGCACAGTGGCCCACTGCAGCTGCTGCGGTTTTGAGCACGTGGAAGCTGGGCGACTGGTGGATGGTTAGTGATGGGTAATGACTGGTGGGTGGTTGGGTTGATGGGTAGTGATTAACTAATCATGGTTGACTAATCGATGGGTTAGTGATGGATTGACTAACAATCATGGTTAGTGATGGGTAATGACTGATGGTTGGTTGACGAATTGTTAATCAACGGTTCATGAGTGGGCAAAATGATTGTTTGACTAACCCTCAATGCTTAATCAATGGTTACAGAATGGTTAATCAATGGTTAATGAACGGTTTCATTATGTTTGTTCGACTCCTGTTCAATCCATGGTTAATGACTGGTCAATGGTGATGCCTCAGTTGACAATCTCTGCTGGTTTATGCGGGCCCTATGGCCACTAGCGACAGCCCCACCTACGAGCTAGTTGAGTTCGCGCGACCGCATCGCATTTGTGGAAACCCACGTTGCACCGCCGGTGTGGGGAGTCGTTGGGATTAGTGTTATATAATGACTAGTGGTTTCTATGTTTAATTATCAATGGTTAATAGATGTTAATAGTGGTTAATTAATAATAGGGGATAATAGTGGTTGATGACCTTTATCTTGATGTTCAGCCAATATTATCAACCCTTAATCAATGGTAAATGATGGTAAATAGTGGGTGATGATCACCAACAACAATGGTTAAACAACTCCTATTTGGTGGTTTCTCAAGCCACAAGGAACCCCAAAAAATGGATGGTCTATTGCTATAAATGATTGGAAAAGGATGATTTGGGGTTCCCCTTTTTTTGAGAAACACTCATGCGTTACCAGTCACCCTAAATAACTATCACTTTTCCACTTTTACACTTTAATCCATGATTGTAAGTTGGTGAAGATTCGCCATTTCACTATAGTTTTATTGGCCATTTGCCCGGCCTTAGTGGTTACGCTAGTAGTTGCCCCGGTGAACTAACCAAGTTACCCTACAGATAAACCCATTGCCTACTCCAAGCCATGCTGGTACCAGGCGGATGGGTATGGCCCTCAGTGGGCTGGTCACCAGCTGATGCGTAAGTGCCGGGGGTGGTGGTTGGTTTGTGGGGGTTGCATGTTGGCCTAATATTGGTTGGTTAGATTCGTTAGTTGGCAAATGCAGCAAAGTATTCTTTGGTCAGATTACATGTTGAAATGCTTGAGCAAGCTTGTTCACAGGATAACTGATAGATTAGTTTGTAGTGGTTCATGGTTCAGTTCAACGACCAGTTGGGGCTAGTGGTTGGGAAACTATGATCAATACAGGGTTAACAATAACGGTAGTTGATCATATGCTTGAATGCATGATCATGGATGAACAATGATTACTGGTTGGTGGTTTTAAGCATCTTGTATGTTCCTTAGTAATTGGTAACAAATGGTTGGTTGACAGGCATATTTTTCGTGGGGTTTCAAACCACCAGCCAGATTAACTACGGTTATATACCAATGATACAACCGAGTCAAAGCGATGATCCGGTCCACCAAGTGGCGGATCATCGGTTAACAATGATTAACCAACAAAAGTTCAGCCATGTAAAAGCCATGGGTGCAACATGATCTATTGACCATTATGAAGCCATAGTTAAGCCATGCAAAAGCCATAGGTGCAACATGATCTATATAAGCCATGATAAATTGCTGGTTCAAAGTTCTGGGCAAATTGAAGAGATGTGAAGTCTTTGCCATTTGCGCTATCGACTAGGCCTATGGAGGCTAGGTATGTCGCTTTGAAATGCCATGGCTTGATCAGCATTCCATTGAACACAAGTCTGTTGGGTGGACTGGCAACCACATCAAAACATTGGTGGAAGGCCCTGACCATTGCTACACTGACTGAGCCAATGATGATGGCTGTTTTGTGGTCGAAACTTATCATCCTGACTAGATCACAACTAGACAGAATCATTTGGGAACGTTGCTTTTGGTAACTTATTACGTGTGAATGCTTCGTATTGATCATTATAGGTGCCACTATCCACGAACTCTGCCCAATTTCTTAGCCAGTACAACCATCCTCAGAACAATCAATGAACATTATTTTGTCCATGACTATTCCTTATTACCATTGTAGTATTAAGCATCACTCACCATGAATCCACCCAATCCACTCATCCACTGAAGAAGGGCCTTTGGCAACGCAACGGTGCCGCCCTAGGTCCTTCCACGCAGCGGAGGGCAGCCCTTTTGATGGTCTCAAGGATACGGGCCGCAAGGCCTGCGACGTGGTCAAGTCACTATGGCTGGCTGTTGATGGCGTAACTCCCAGTAGAAAACCATGGTGATGATGGGCTAAGCAGCAAGATGGCTCTGGGTTGGCCTTGCTGCTCCCAGAGACCGGCACTTGAGCCCTTCATTTAATGACCAACAAGAAATCAGGTGTAGTTGGTATAGATTGATTATTGCTTATTATTAAAGCTGATTAGGCAACCAACTATTGCCAACTAACCAATGAACTCCATGTATTGGAGGTCTAAATTCAAGAACCACAAGCGTCCACAGCTGACGAGCTGTCTTCTCGTACCATAGTGTGCAATGGCCATAAGCTATGGTGACCCTCAATGTACCTTTCATTGACCATCTTTTTGACCATCACTTAACCGTTTAACCATCCTTCCGCCACGGATCAACCATTATTGACAATGATTTACTGTCATTACAACCATGACTAGTAACCATCATTCTGTCATTATAACCATGACTAGTAACATCTAGTAACCATGATTCTACCATCATTCTACCATCGTTCTACCATCATCAACCACGACTACTAGCCATGATTCACCATCACTGTCAGCCATCAACCATGGTGGGCCACCTGGCCGCCCTTACCGCTGGTGTCTTTCTAGGTGTCCGTTGGCCGTTTTCTTCCACCGGTGATGCCACAGGCGGAGATGGGGGGGTGGAGATGGATGTGCATGGCCAATAGAGATGTCAATGATGATGGCTAATGAGGGTGAATGATGTCAAATGAAGGTTAACTATGATGGCAAATGGTGGTGAATGATGATGGCAAATGATGACTAATGAGGGATGTTAATGATGAAGGTAAATAGGTATGACCAATGTGTTAGGATGATGGCTGATGATGGTGAATGATGTCAAATGAAGGTTAGCTATGATGGCAAATGGTGGTGAATGATGATGGTGATTGATGGCAAATGATGGCTAATGATGGCTAACCACCAGGGATGTTAATGGTTGTCAGGGGTAGCTAATAGTGGCTGATGATCGTTGATGATGGTTGATGATAGGTAAAACAATGGTTGTTAATGATGGCTAATGATAGCGAATGAGGGTGAATGAAGGTGAGTGAAGCTGAATGAAGAGGTGAAACAAGGTGAATGATGATGGCAAATGGTGGCAGTGAGAGCACGAGAGGTGCATCACATTGCGCTGCGGCAATATCCACAGAGGCCCTGGAGAGAAGGTTCTGTGTCTTGGAGATGATGGACGTAGGGGCAACCGTCCTAGGGGACCCGAGGTTACACCAACTCAGAGACGTGTTCAACTACGTGTGGAAACCCTTTGCTAGGGTTCGCATGCGGGGGAGGATGGGCAGCAATGTTCGGCGTGTGCAATTCGCTGTTAGGAAGTACTTTGCTACGAGCGCAGAACAATCTTACGACCACCGATTTTGGCGTAGCACTGAGAAAAGCAAGGTGCACATCCTTCCTGCTTGCTTGCTCCAGCATGCTGACCATTGTTTATTGTTTACAAGGCAATTGCCAAGTGCTTTCAGCGTCACCAGCAAATGATGATGGCTCATGATGGCAAATGATTTTCAAGAGTAGCTACTGATGGCCGAGGATCGTTGATGATGCTTGATGATGGGTAGTGATGGTTTGATGACGGCTTATGGTGGCGGATGATGTGGCTGATGATGGATAATGTTATCATGGATAGTGATGGTTGATGATGAGTGACGATGGACGATGATGAGTGATGATGGTTAATTAATTATTGTTGATTATGGTTGATGATGGTTAATGATTGGTGATGATACTTGATGACGGTTGATGATTGTTGATGCTGGTTGATGATGGTTGATGATGGTTGATGATGGCTATTGACAGTATATGATGGTCGTTTACGGTTCATCATAGTAGTTGATGATGGCCAATGATCATGGGTCATGATAGTGCATGACAGGTGATGATGGTCAACTGCAGTCAATGATGGCTCATGATGATTCATGAAGGTTTATACTGGCATATTGAGGGGAAGTGATGGTTAATAGTGACAGAATAGGGAAGCCAACCAGTGACAATGGGGTGCATCATGCAACTGGACAATCCAATCCAATGTTAGCTCTCAATTAGCAAGATACAAAAATCATGTGAAAGCAGCTGACACCATCAAAGTGATTCATGTTACACTGCTGTTGGTGTTGAGCGCGCTGTTTGGGGGGCACGACATTTAGCCGATTGTCAAGATGTTGGTTGGTGAAAGGATGGTTTTCAATCGTTCATTAATTGTAGATCAGGTTAATCAATCATGGCTATGCGTGGGTATTGTTGACTGTTGATGGTATAGATATTGTGCATTGCTGACAATTTGATATCATTAACCAGTCTTAAGAGCCACGTGAGAACACTATATTGAACCCTCATCAACCGATAGGCATGGCTGACCTTGTTTGTCAACTATCCAGAAACACCACTAAACGACTCCTACCAGTCTTGGATTAGCCATGAAACATTTGTCAAAACGTACCGCGACCAGTCATCCCTGACCTATCATGAACTGGTATTCAACTTTATCATTAACCAGCATTATCCATGGATTACAGGAAGCATCAATTAGTAACCATCACCAAACCATCAACGAACCATCATTCAACCATCAATTGGCCATCACTCAACCATCATTTGATCATCAATCATCCATCAATGATACAGCATTCATCATCCGTTCATCACAAAGTAACCATCAATGAGCCACTGATCATTCCTCAACGACAATGGCATCATCCCCTGAGACATCCTCCGTCGAAAACATTCGCCAGGATATCATTTGCATAGGCGCCTCGGCGGAAGCGGGGGGATGAAAGGCAGTCCTTGGACTGATTGGTTGATGATCAAATCAAAGGGTCATGATAGTTCTTTGGTTTGAATGATGGTTAATCAGTGCTTAAAGATTCAATGGTTTATCAACCTTTGGGTTAGTAATTAGTGATGATGGTTCACTGATGATGAGTTACGATTTGTTTCAAGGCCGAAAAAAATCCAAACATATGTTGATTGCTGCTGCAACAAATGCTTGTCTCGGATGGTTTAAGAGTGCATTTTGCATTGTTTACGGAGAATCTATTCTCCGGTTAACAAACATAGAAAAAAAACAACGTCTTTTTGACATCACTAATTATACTCAAATTTGTGTTTTTTTCCTTGCCATGTTAGTTCGCAATTTCAATGGCTGAAACCCTCCTAGAACCAGCCAACATGGAAATAGTCAAAGTAGGGACATTTGGGATGATACCTCCAATTTCAGTCAATACCACTACTGTATTGTGGCTAGGGGTCAGGGAAAACAATCAAAACTCCGATATTGATCGATTTACTGGTACATAAGAAATGCCAAGTGTAGTTTCGAAAAGATGGTTGGAAAAGCTTCGGACAGGCAATCACTTGAATTGGAATGTCTTTCAAGTAAAGAACGCGATTTATCTAGTCGGTGGTTTAAAACATTGCTTTTCCCTAGTAATTACGAACACATGGTTGGTTGACTTGCGCATATTGTTCCTGGCGGGGTGGTTCAACCACCAACCAATTTGATTGTCACCTGGATATCCCATTCTCAAGCTTCAACCGCTTGGTTAGACATGTGGACCAGCTTCAAGTGGCTGTACCATCAATCCCATGACATGGGTGGGTGACGGTGGGTGAAGGGCTGGGAGATGAGACCATTGGAGAAAGGATTGCGCAATCAATGGTGAGGCTATCAGATACCTGTAGCTTGATGGCCGATCCACACCGTGAAGTGGCAACAGAGCGTGCTACTATGCACACCACTCATGTGCATCGCCTGAGGGAGCTTGCAGAAGCAGTTGTTGCTTTGAACGGAGGCATTGGCTACATCATGGAGCAGCAGAAGAACGATAACAGGCTGATGGTTCGAAGCCTCCAGAACCTGGAGTGGCAGTGCTCCCATGGTAGTGGAAACAGGTCCGATTCTCTGCGGAAGCTGGTAGCATCAGTTGCAGACACAAGTGGAAGATCCTGCCAATTGCTATTATATAGAATGCAAAGGTCTGCTAGGCATGGCTTGTGTCCTTGCTGTCAGAAAGTCTACGCCATCCAGTGCCAGCTCATGAAGTACTTGGAGCGGCGCTCCATGAGATGTGAGGCAGTGGACGTTGCTACCAATATTCGTGCCGAGAATGCAGAGGCAGCCAAGTCAAATGAGAGGCTTCTCAAGCTGATCCATGAAGGACAGTCTCTGCTGGTCTCTCAACTTGTGAAGGAGATGAGAGACCGAAATCCTGGATCTAGTCCACCACCTGAGCCGATGCAGCTGGCGAATATGCGAACAGTTCGATTAGCTTGGCCATGGCTTTTGGATGTTAACCGCCAGGGGTACAGGATACCGGCCCATACCCATATCCACTTAAATTGGGCCAAAACCCTCAGGTCTCTTCACAACAGCATCCCAAGTTTGACAATCCAAAGCCTATTCGCAAGTGGATATGCAACTAGATATTCAAATCTGATACTAATCCAAGCTAATCCCAGATTGTTATTGTAAGCCCAGATCATCGAAAGACACAAAATAGTGAATATCAAGCCTTTGATCAAGCTTGCGCTTCTGGTGCAACAATTATGAATTATTGATCATTCATTATGAATCATCCATCATAAAAGATGAATGAAAGAATTAACTATTTACCACAATGACCATAAACCAGTAATCAACCGCTATTCATTACCTTGTAACTTGTAACAGTATGAAACTAATCCATTTGTGATTGGTAAGTAATCTTTTCTTAAGAAAACCATCTGAAATCATCCATTTCTGGCGGATTTTCCATTGCCAATGTTAGTTTACCAGAAGGTATTGTATCATTTAAGCATTATTCAAACGTTACCCAACCCATACTCACCCAGGCCTCAACTACCGAGCTCATGCGGATGAGCTGAAACTGCCTTATCCGAAGAACCCTGTGGCCGTGCACCCAGCCATGGATGGGTGGTGCAATGGGTGGATGGTTGGTTGCTGATTGGTTTTTTGGTGATGAATGCTTTGTTTTTGGTTGGTGAATGGTTGGTTTTTGGGTGGTGAATGGTTGGCTTGCTGCTGGTGAATGATCAACACGAACTAGCAGCAACAGAATTAGGGGAAATTGATCACCAGGGCCATGAAAACTCTTCGGAAAGTGACGTGGTACGACACTTTGGATGTGAAGTGATCCAAATGAATAAACAGGGAATGGTTTACCAGAGTTGCTTGCCATAGAAGTTCAAACAGAGTGGTCTAGTAGTATTATGGATATTTCATCAGAGGACATGCTGCCGATTGATGTGCATTCCTTAGTTCAAAACCAATATGACATCAACCAAACATCACACAACATGAACGGTAGTAGGAACCAACAAGCATGGACCAAACCACTACCAACCATCAACCCAACCGACCATTATCAACTGTTCGCAATCAATAGGAAATTTGAAATACAATTTGCACAATGAAGCATCAAAGCTGGAGCAGGTCACTAGAAATGGACACGAAACATCCCACTGGCGGCAAGTGATGGGCGTTTTGGAACCGGGGTTTGTGAAGTTCAGTGCATCGATCCAGAAAGATCAACAAAATCACGTATGATCATTCATCCAGAAAATATTTATGTTTTTTTTACATGTCAATTCACCTGTATACCAGCATGCTGTCCACCAAAAAGCCCTGGCTGGTTATTGTTCAAAGTCATGCTATGTGTCCCGTTCAAGGATCATCAACCATCATCAACCATCATCAACCAACATCAACCATCATCAACCAGCATCAACCATCATCAACCATCATCAACCATCATCAACCATCATCAACCATCATCAACCATCATCAACCATCATCAACCATCATCAACCATCATCAACCATCATCAACCATCATCAACCATCATCATAGCACCAGCATAGCACCAGCATTCCACCAATTTTGGTTTTCTTGTGGAAAAAACATCATTTAATACAGGCTATCCATCAAAATGATTATTCCAATAATCAAGAATTACATGATCATATCATTTTTTCAATAGTCATTAAATAAGTAGTTGTTCGAATCATAGTTTAATACCGTTGAAACATGTACATAGTTGTTTTTATTTGTTGTTCGAAAACTCAAGTTTCACATAACCATCATAACTAATTCTATATCCATCATGTTTAAACCATCATGAAAACCAACATGAAACAACCATCACTACAATTATTTACCATTAAATGCTGGTGAAACATCAAAAATAAACGTGATTAAGCATTACGCACAGCTATTAAGCATAGAGATTAACCACTCTTTGGCACTTTTACTCTTAACCCTTATTAATCATAGAAATCTATATCCATCATGGGTAAACCATCATGAAACACCACCATCAACTATCATCAAATCATTATGAACCGTCAGTAAACCATAGAAATTCACCATTCTTAACCACCATCAACCATTGAAATTAACCATTGTAACCACCATGAAGCATCATTCAATCACCAGGTCGACATGGATAGCCATCAATCCACTAGGAACTATCATCAAATCACTACAAGGTGGGCCCCTGGCAGTTCTAAGTTGGGTGAGTTCACCCCTATAACTGGTAGAAATCACCCTAGTTAAGATACTTATAAACCAACGGCTATAGCTGGTGAACGGGGCCCACCTTGTAGTTATAGGGACACTGCCTTGTTTTGTTGGTGGAAATCCCAACCATTTGTTGGTTGATCAACTGCTGGACCCAGCTCGCCAAATCTCTATGAAACCCTGATGATATCAATCACTATGATGATCAACCATTGAAATTAACCATTGCAACCACCATGAACCATCAGTATGGTGGTTTATCAAAATAGGGTACCCCGAAATCATCCAGTTTATTATCCATTGATAATAGTAAACCAACCATTTTTGGGGGTTCCCTATGGCTTGAGAAACCCCCAAATCACTATGAAACATCACGAGTCGCCACCCTGAAACATCATCGAAACAAACCACCACGGTGACGATGAGACTCCCGTTTCAGGTCTTCATGAAGCCCACGAGCTGTGCGGCCGCTCATGGTGACCCCATCGCCGGAGATCCCAACACGCGCCGCGCCGGGGACGCATCCGCGCCGCGGTAGCAGGAGGTGGGTTTAGTGATGCTTAAGTAAGGATGATCAGATAATTGGTGAGTAATAGTGGAGTCATTAGGGATTAATGATCAGATGATCATTAGGTTCGGTAATTTAATTCTAGTGATGCTCTTCATTGTGGAGTTTCTACGAATAATAGTGGTTCATTAGGGGATAATAACCAATAATCAACCAGTGATGCTTCAGGATGGTGAGGTTGAGGATGGTACAAGATGCTTAGTGACGGTTTGTGATGGCCAAAGACTTGGTTAGTTGAGGATTAATTGGTGGTCAATGAAGGTTGGTGGTGATGGTTCATGAGGGTTCATAGTGATTCAGAATGATAGTTTAGTTTAGTTCAGTTGAATCATTATGAAAATCCATGTGATGGTTTAACCCACTTGCCCAGCCAGGTACGTGAGATGCAACTAACCTACAGCAGGGTGTACTTACGCAACGCTTGGCCCAGTCATTCGGAACGACTTGTGGGGTGAATGTAACCAGGGTTAAGCATCCCGGGGGAGGTGCTGAAGAGCTGTTGTTGGACCAGCCCCAAAAGGTGAAGGATCTGAATATAGCGAGCTGGGTCAATATCAACCAACCAACCAATGGAGGGTTTACCAACAATAATAAGGGAAAACAATGGTTAATAATAGAGGAACAAGGGGTACGGGGTTTTGACCCACTGCTATGGGTCAAGCAGTTAACCAACCAATCATGGGAGATAACGACCAACAATTTCATAGGGAAAACTATGATTGATTATAGGGGAACCAGGGGGACTAAGGGTTTTGACTCATAGCCATATTAACAAGGGGGGTACTTTATCGAACTACTCCAGGATGGTTACGTAACACATATTTCATATCTAGCTTGTTAAGTGTGAACCTGCAGCAACTTATCAGATGTGAGTTTGGGCCCCCGGTGCCTTCATCAACTGACCATCACAATCCACCATGGTTCATCCATTAGTATAAATTCATGACCATGGCTTTGGTCATCGAAATTGATTTGCCTTTGGTCCAACCATTCCCTATAATTATCATATTATGGTCATCACACCATGCTTGCTCTGAAGTAAGCTATTTTAGTGCTCATTCTTCCTCAGCATAAACAGACGTCAACAATGAAATACCAGTCGTTATTACTGAGAATCATCAAATGAACAACCATTGGCCATCAGTAGCTATCATCAATTGTTGGTGGCCAAAATCAACCATTAATAACCACCATGAACCAATCATTCGCCAACCATTCAGCAACCATAAACCAATCGTTACAACTAGCCATTGATGAATAACACCCACCAGTAACCACCATTAACGAACTCATTGTTAAACCCATAGCCATCATTCACCGACCATTAAGTAACCATTAACCATCATTTAGTAATCATGCTTAACCCCATGGCCATCATGCGCCAGAAACCATTCCCCTTAGCATCCAGTGCCACAGCATTGAGGCGCAACCACGCGTGTCAGAGAAGATGGACTACGAGGCGCGGTTTAGTGACATGTTGCGGTGACGTTGCGAACGGAATGGGGACCGTTGGTTGGTGGTTGGTGGTGGTTGGTGGTGGTTGGTTAGGTGGTTAAGGATGGCTAATGATGGTGAATAGCTACGTTTGTTGACAGTGATTAGGATTGAAAGGTCATCACTGATTCAACGATCCCAATATCAGTTCCTTGTGATCACTAGTGATTGCTAGTGTATTCCTACCTAGTTTGGTTGCTTGCTAGATCCATGGCAGGCCCTAGCGTGGTTGCTGATGTCTCCAAACTAGAATCCATGTGTCGGTTGACATGTAATTTTGTGAATGGTAGATCCATCTGAATAGTTGGTGATTTCCCACCAAACATTGTTTTTCTTGACATGGATGGTACGGGATGGGTCAACATCAACAAGCCACCAAGTGGGACCTAACGCAAGTTGCCAACTCGCCATGCACTGGACCTCGTCGGCCCGCTCTTTAGCCTTTTGATAGACAGATTTAGGTGCTAAATGATGATCATGAGAAACCAATTTGCGAAGATATACCGGTTCAACGTTCCGTGGACTCTCGGGTTCAGCTTTCACTCTTCAGGTAGAGCTCGCTGTTGTGATTGGCCGCGAGTGCAAGGTGAGTGTAGACTGGGTGCTTGGCAATGGTTGATAATGGTCCATTGGTTCATATAATGGCTAGTGATGGTTGTACAATGATGGTAAATAGTGATGGTTAGATAATGGGAATTCATGGTTGATGATGGTTAATGATATGGGTGAGAGCGGTAAATAACGGTGAATAATAGGCAGTAATAACTCATAATGGTTCAGAATGACTGATTAGTGGTTGATTAGTGATAAATGAACAGTCAGTTTGCCAGAGAGTAGTGGTTTATAGTTGGTTACTGATGGCTAATAATGCTTGATAATGGTTGACAGTGGTTGATGGCTGGTGATAGGTTAGAACAAGCAACAAAAAGAGGGGATATACCAACTGTATGGTTAAAGATATAATTGCCAATAGTCAATAATCACAAACACTCAATAATGGTGGATGATAGTTGGTGACTAGTGGTTGACTCCAAGTTCGTGGAGAGTGCGCCTGTGATCAAAGCGCTCCAAAAGTCTTACTCAAAGATTTTTGTTCGTGAGAAGAGCAAAGGAGTCCCTAAAAGCCTGATGGTGAGTAAGCTTGGATCTGAGGCTGCGCTTCAGCAAGCAATCGTTGACGGGGAAGTGAAAGCTGTGACTGACAAGGGCAAGACATACTATGTCTGGGACTCTCTTGCGATCAATAGAGAGACAGGTGTTGAAGGATTTTGGAAGCCAGTTCTACCAAGCAAGCCCCAGAGGCAGCCCTGACTGCGTTGTCCACTTTTGTGGACAACTTTTCTCCTCAGGTCCGTAAATTGTTGGGATATAAATTTGTTTGTTCTTTCTTTCGGGCTACCTTTCAGAAATCATCTTTCGGCAATTTTTTTAGAATTTTTGAGAGTGTGGTGAATGCTTGTTTAACAAGTGTTTATCATGGTTAGTTGTTGAATGCTGGTGAAATGACAATAATGATTGTTGGTGGTGGTTCATTGGTTCAGGATAGTGGCTAGCGATGGCTAACAATGGTACACAGTGATAGTTAATGATGGTCAATAATTTTCATTCATGATGGTAGATAGAGATGGTAAATGGTGATGGTTGATAATGATTGTTAGCTATATATATATATATATAGATATTTTGGTTGATAGTGATGGCTAACTATTGTTCATAGTGATGTGATGTTTGAAATTGTTTGAGAGAGGTTGAGAGTGATGGTTGAGAGTGATGGCTTATGATGCTTTATAGTGATGGTAATGATGGTTAATTGTCATGATTAGTGGCAGTAAAAAGTGCTGGTTAAGAACGGCTTATGACGATTTCTAGCAGCTAGCAATGGTTCGTGATGCTCCATAGTGATGGCTCATGATAGTGCAGAGGAGGGATTCATGATGGTAGATAATGATAATGATGGTAAATGATAACGGTTCATTGTCATGGTGACTGACAGTAAGTAGTGATGGGTAAGGATGGCAACCAAATTGGAATTTAATCAGGTAATTTAGGAAGAAGACCGGTGTCAAGTCATTTCATGGACATGCCTGAAGTGTAGCAAAGAAGGCAAGACAAACATAAACACACTACTATTGGATTGTGGTGGATCCAATCATGGTATACACTGCCTGTAATCCATTGATGGTTATTGATCACGGAAATTAATGATGCCTTACTGTGGTCATTTTAGGGGGTGGTTCCATTCATCATAAATTGGAACATTACTATAGTCAGGCTGCCAATGGTCAGGTGTGTTTAAAGTTTTGCCACAAACGCAGAAGTTCAATACCAACCAACCAGGACTGATCGATTTTGGACAAGGTGGTCTTATAGGGTCGTTTCCATTTGGTGGTTTCTCAAACCAGGCGGGTACTGCCAGTGGCCATCCTTTCCATGAATCATTTGTAGTAATAAACCAACCAGAACTTTGGGGTTTCCGAAACTGGCTGCAGAAACCTCATATTGTTGTGGTTTCCCTGGCTACCAAAGAAGGCTTAGTTGTCGTAAGAGGTGATGAACGGCGGAACTGATCAGCTTCAGACCTATGACCTGGGAAATTGTCATGGAACCCATAGAGCCACCCTGGAAGCATTATGTGCAGCATCAGTGGATCATAAGCAACTGTTGGTTTAAATTAATTAGCCATTCTGAAGAGATTGTACTAAGTTTTCTTGTTGGCCATGATTCGACAGGATGTAGAACTATGATACCATTGTTGGCCGGCTCATAGCAGCATGTGGTAATCACTATTGACCATCAATTTGCCAACAGTCAACCATCAAAGCAATGATTACTAACCATTATTAACATCAATCAACCATTCATTCACCACTAATTAACAAACAATTAGTCGATCTATTGCCCACTATCGTTGATTGCTATTCCCTATGCTTAATGATCAATAACCAACAATTTATCAATCCATTAAACCAACATTAATCATCATCAACCATCCTTACAGGTCGCTATCCCCTATAGGTAGCCATGGATTAACCACCATTTTTTCACTTTTTTTGAAGCTTGGCTTCGCTACCTTTCCTCTACCGTCAGGATGTGACGCCCGAAGAGGCCATGGACTATGTTTTGGGGTGCGCGATGAGCCGAGACGGGCGTGAGCATCTCCTGGTCTTTCAAGGGTCTTGATTGGTTGTCGAAGGGTTGGATTGGTGGCTGAGAATGGTGAGTTGGTGGTTGGTTAAGGCTTGGTTAGGGTTTGATTTCTCAAGATAGCGCTTGGTCAAGGGTTGGTTCGTGGCTGTTTTTGGAGGACTCCAACCATCTCCAAGCTAGAAAGGGCCTGAATTTGATCAGTTGAATGCATGACCCCACGCAGTTCATCTAATGAGCAGCTCCCGGGAGGTACACCTGTGCCAACGATCTCAGCACCAGAGATTGGCAGAAAGTTCCAGAGCTCTCTGGTAGCCGGGATGCTCGGGGACCAGCTCAGCGCAGTGACGAAACGCCATGGATGGGGGGACTCGAATGGGGAAAGGTAGCAACCCATTTGGTTGTTTCTCAAAATTGGGAACCCCAAAAATGGTTGGTTTGTTACTGTAAATGATTAATAGTGGATGATTTAGGGGTACCCCTATTTTGGGAAACCACCATTTCTTGTACTGAGATGTACTAAGTTACGAAGTCGCATTGGCGGAGCACGTGGTTGAACTTGAACATGAAGCCGCGTCATGGTCGAAAGTTGTATTGCCACTCCTCCTCCTACTGCTACCCCTACCCCTACCCCTACCCCTACCACTACTACTCCTGTGAGATCCATCTGACTCACCGCATTTAGCGGTCCACCAGCAGCTGGTCGCTGGTGTTCAGGTCAGTGGTGTAGATCGAAGAGTTTCGATGGGTCTGGGTGGCTCAGACCAGCCGGTCGGACCCGAAACTGGTGGGGAAGAGTGGTCAATGATGGCGCTTGGTGGGTCAGGATGAGTGGGCTGGGGATTCTTTGAGGATGGTTGAATAGTGATTGATTAGGTGGTCGTTTCTAAAAATAGGGCTACCCCCAAATCATTTAGTTATCAACCATTTGTAGTCATAAACCAAACATTTTTTGGGTCCCTTATTTTGAGAAACCACCAGTTGGTTGCTTGCTGTTGTTGCTTCCCTACCAGGGCAACTGCCGACTGCCGACTGACGCCAGGTTCGCACCCTTGGGTCCCGTGGTGGCCACCAAGGAGAGGGCAACCCATGGCCAGGCGGTGGCACCGAGAATTTCCGAATCCCCACTGATGGTGATTTCTCAATTCGAAGGGGTACCCCCAGTCATCATGCAATTCACCATTGATAGTCATCCTTGTTTAATCGTCTATAGTAACAAAACGATACAGGGTGAGGCCCCCAAACCTGCTAAGCTGGGTAAGATTCGCCATTGAACAAGCCAGCTACATCTACTAACAAGCTAATTATATCTACCATTTGCTTGGTAGTTACCGCAGTTATGTTCACCAACGCATGGCTATCTTGGGAGTCCCAGCTTGGGGGATGAGCTAGGAATCACCAGTGATCACAAGGGACTGATCCATTGCCATCCAGTTGAATCATCCAGTTGAATCCATTGCCATTCAGTTGAAACATCCAGTTGAATCATCCAGTTGAATCAGTCATGACCGACAAATCCATCGGTGGCAACACAGCCTTTCAGAATCCATTGCCATGTTAGTGAAGCAAAGCTGGGCCGGGGCCGGGCCAAATATCACCTAGGTCAATAAGTGCTTCCACCCTGGGGAACCACACCATAGGGTTCAGGCCTGACAGCACATGGATGTGTATCACCAAAGTTATTAACTTATGAAAAATGGTTTAACTATAGATGGGTTAATAATTTTGTATTTTTTCCATGGAAGAAGATGCTAGTTATCGAAGGAAGTTTAGAAGTCTAACTTCCGACAATATGGACAACTCAGCTAGGGCAGATCGCCTGAGAAGAGATGTGTGAAAGATGAGATGTGTGAAAGATGAGATGTGCGAAAGATGAGAATGCGAGCGCGCCAAAATGTTAGGAAAGTCGCGAAATGCTGTGTTTTGCAAGGTTTTGTGTCTCAGGAGGGTCCAGAAGGGTACCTCGCTAAAGCGGCGGGTGCGGACCACTGTGGCGGAAGGAGTGTGCCAAAATCGTTAAAAAACCTAGGCGCGAAGCACATTTGGAAGTCAAAATCGTAAAAACACTACAGTGTCGGAGCACTTTTGCACGATGCAACTTGCAAATTCGTGAAAAAACCTAGGCGCGAAGCACATTTGGAAGTCAAAATCGTAAAAA
>VSDK01014621.1:244863-292777 GCA_009767595.1 Symbiodinium kawagutii
TGTCAGAAGATATGTCAGAGAGAATGTCAGAAGATATGTCAGAAGACATGTCAGAAAGAATGTCAGAAGATATGTCAGAGAGAATGTCAGAAGACATGTCAGAAGATATGTCAGAGAGAATATCAGAGAGATTGGCAGAAGATATGTCAGAAAGAATGTCAGAAGATATGTCAGAAAGAATGTCAGAAGAGATGTCAGAGAGTGTCAAAAGATTTGCCAAAAAGAATGTCCGAGTAGAAAGTTGTCAGAAAGAACGTCAGAAGATGTGCCAGAAAGGATGTCAGAAAGAATGTCAAAAGGTATGCCAGAGAGAATGTCAGAGGATTTGTCAGAAAGAATGTCAGAAGGTATGTCGGAGAGAATGTCAGACAAAAGTGGAGCCAACAAGCGGTGATGACATGACATGGTGGGGATCACTCGAAGTAAAGTAATTTATAGTAATAAACCAACCATTTTTGGGGTCCCCTATTTTGAGAAACCACCATATACATACCCTTTGGTAAAGTAACCTAGAAGTGGAAGATCTATCACTCATAGTTGGTTCGTTCAAAATGGTGCTTTCTGACATCCAGTTTACCAGAGTGTAGATCTAGGTACCGCGGATTGCTGGCAAACATGTGGCCAGTTCGGCTCAAGTTGAGGCCGTTTCAAAGGCCAGGTGCTGTGTCTCCACTGGATCATGATCATGCTGTTTCTCAAAATTTGGGACCCCCAAAATGGTTGGTTTACTACTATCAATGTTTAAGACTGGATGAAATGGGAGTTCCCCCATTCTGAGAGACACCCATATGGCTAAGTAGCAGTCACCATAGCTCAGTGGGAAGAGTTTCACTCACGTCCTTCTTTGCCAATCCAGCAGAGCTCCAGCTTTGCCTCAAACATATTGGGAGGTCAGGATGAAGTCCATGATCGGTGGCCCAAGCAAAGAAAGGTCACTCTTGAGCATGCCAATGACAAAGCTGCCAGCGGACGGGTCGGAGCTTCGATGAGGAACCCCCGGCGGACGCACCGCATGGCCAGGGCGCCCGAGAGGTATTTTGCAGGTCGCTTGCTGCATTTCGCCCTGGTTGTTCTTCGAGTCCAGGGGCGCGTTGGTTGCCACAGATCTGGTTCAGATATGTCGCGAAGATCGCGCCCCTGGACTTGAGGAACAACCAGGGCGAAACGCCGTTGGATGTTGCACAAAAAAATGTGATCGAGTTTCTGAGTTCGATGATGTTGGGGAATTCAACCTTGCGACCGGGATTTTTAAGCCATCCAGTTCGCCTACCGCCAGTTCAGCTCCAGTGGAAGCCGTTTCAAAGGCCAGGTGCTGTTTCACTCTCCACAGATGGGGAGGTCAGGATGAAGTCCATGAAGGGCGGCCCCAGCCACTGGAGGCCACCCTTGAGGATGCCAACATCCAAGCTGCCGTGCCTGACCTCCCATCAAGCGCCCGAGAGGTATATTGCAGGTCGCTTGCTGCATTTCGCCCTGGTTGTTCTTCGAGTCCAGGTCCGCGTTGGTTGCCACAGATCTGGTTCAGATATGTCGCAAAGATCGCGCCCCTGGGCTTGAGGAGCAACCAGGTTTCGAAACGACGTTGGATGCTGCATGTGAATGAAATTGTGGAGGCGGCCGGTGGATGATGAAAACGTCAAACGCAAGGCGTCAGGTGTGGTGATATTGAAGATTCTTGAAGCCTCAATTGGTTTTGCTTATTCTCACACCTGATGCTATTGCCCAACTGCCACCTGATGATTGCCATTGCAAGCAAAAAGGCCCGAGGGGAAAAACAAACATGTGGCGGCCGGGACACTTCATGGTATTTCTGTCAGGTTACCATTCATTTGACAAGTAGGTCTACGCCTACGCTTTTGAGTTTGGCAACTTGTTTGTTCATGTATGTTGACCTCACATCATCACAATGTTCATGATGTAATGTACCAAGCACGAAAGATGGATGGATAGATGTTTCTACGAGTCTACGAGTCATGTTTATGTGCATATTGAACTTATATACCTATATTTGTGTCTGTGTGCAAGGTGATTCACTACCTCAGCTAGATGCGTTGCTGAAAAGTCCCTCGCAAGGTAGATCGGCAGCAGATCCGTGATGAAACATGTGTGTGCGCAAGTAGACATTTCTCCGTGAGTGCTAGACCCATGTTGATTTCGTATATTAGTCAGTTCACCCTGTACCCCTGGTTCCCCATTATTAACCATGGTTTTCCCTATAAAATGGTTGGTTATTACCATCATTATTATTGGTTGGCTAATATCGACCCATAGCCATATGTTAACCCGTTGGTGTTTTCCTTGGCGACCACTATCCTGTTGGGTTCTGCATGGCCTGTCTCAGGCACACCCTTTGGCGTGGGTCCTCAGATGTCGGAACGACGTGACACGTTTGCAAGCGTTCAAGGCACCCTGACTTTGTGGGGATACAGATGGATATGAACCAGCAATCGTAGGATATGGACCAGCAATACTTCAAGGTATGTTGATTTTTTGGCAAGATGTATATGGGTCAATATTAGCCATCAAGCATGGGGGATATGAACCGGCAATAGTAGGGAATACAAGGGTTGATGATAGTACACGAGGGCTGCAGGGTTTTGACCCGCAACCAGATCATGGGATGTAGGTGACCGAGGGTCACTGAGTGATGTAATAATTGATGTCGTGTGTCTTTTCTATTTATAAATCAGCAGACGTAAATCCAAGAGTATCGAATGCACACTAGTCCTGTCAGATCGCATTGACCTTTGCTGTGAAATTTATTGTTTCGGCCCTGCAAAAATACATAGCAAAGTGATGCTATGTGATGACAGGGGCTGGAAGTAAACAGTTAACGTTCAAACAATCAAGGGTTCAATGATTGATGGTTTTTATGGTGGTCAATTGATTCTCAAAAGATTGGTAAATGATAGTGTTTCTGGTTCATAATGGTCAATGATCAAAGCCCTCAACCTGCTGATACTTGTGGCATCCAGTCACAAGGGCGCGGGTGGGAATCCCGGGCTGGCGATCGAAGACCAAGCAGCTGATCAGGGGTTCACCCCTATCACCGCCCATGATGGAAGAAGGTGTCCAGCCGATCAATGGCGAGCTGGGTCAAGCAGTTAACCAACCAACGTTCATGGGGGATTTCCAGCAACAAAACAAGGGAAACCAATGGTTAATGGTGGAGAACCAGGGGGACTAAGGGTGAACTGACCCACAGCCCAATCATCATTCAAATGGAATCAAAGAACTGCAATGTTTACTGAATCATTACAGCATTTAAATCAAATTAAATTGATATTTACAATAGCCAAATAATAACCTATTCAACCATTTATATATATATATATAATACATATACTATTTCAATGTTGGCCATGTTGACCATTCATCATGAATTTTGACTATTTTCATCAATTTTCTGTGCAATTGCCACGATCATGACCATAGGACTCATCGGTTCATAGAAATATTCAGGATATGTTTTTATTTTAAAACCCATATATTTACCCATCATTGTTCATTAATCACCCTCACAGAATCATGAACTAACCATTAACAGAAATCTATAACGACTTATTGACCAACATTTCCCATTAAGAAACACTACTAATTATTGACTATTGACTTCAATTCATGGTCCATGAATCGCAACGATATAGTTTCATTAACCATCATTTACTTTTGTTACCCATAATTCACCATGATTAATCATCATTAATTAAGCATGATCAGCCATCATTAACCATCCATTAGCTGGATTTGCTGGTTAAGCATCATTATTAACCATCCATTAGCCATCCATTAGCCATACATTAGCCATCCATTAGCCATCCATTAGCCATCCATTAGCCATCCATTAGCCATCCATAATGATCATTCACCAGTACGAAACATTGCCAAGCCGGGGTTTCTGGGTGGTGGTCGCTCGCCAGTTGTGCATGTAAGGCGTGGCCGAGGGGCGCAAACCTCAACCATGGCTGAAGTGCCTTGGATCGTTCGAGCGAATCGCGCGGCGAGTCAACCGTGGCGACAGTCGGGATGACCGGAGACGACCAGTCAATGCTTGGCTCATGTTTGATGGAGACTTACTGGTGGGTGGTTTCAAACATTTTTTATTTTTCCTAGTAGTTATTAACAATTGGTTGGTTGACTAATATTCTTCATAGCGGTTGAAACCACCAACCAGCTTTTACTGGCCATTGGTAATCATAATCAAGGCAATCAAGGTATATGAATGACCATGATAATTTGGTTCACTAGTACTTGATGATATACTTACTTTCAGTATCTTTTGGTTTGCTGAAGGATAATTATGTGAAATTATTTTTGACATGAATGGATGGTTCATGATCCTTGAACATTGTTAATTCTTGGTTCCTAACATATGTGATTCTTATTTAGAACCAATTATTGGTAGTAGTAGTGCTGTTCACTGTTTCAGCATTCAGAAGCTATCTTTAACGGTTAGAGGTCATGGTTGTAAGACTTTGGTGATTGATGCTTCGCAATTCTGAATGTGTGACGATTGCCTCCTGGCTGATTCGATTTAGTGAGAATTGTTCGGAATTGCCGACCAATGATGGGCAATGATTGTTTATGGCGCTTGATTTTGGTTGATTTGGTCAATGATGGATGACACTGGTTAAGAGTGGTTCACGATGATGGTGGATGACAGTAAATGGTGGTGAAACATGACAGTCATGGAAGATGATTTGGTTGCTAAATTGCTGCGGTTGATGATGGATAATGTATATTTTCTTGTTGCATTGAACTATCCTGCCGAAACTGGATTTCACTTGTTCAATCATCTGGGTTATTTTTGGGCGAGAAGGCACTACATGTGGCATTAAAGGAGCGACCATTTATGATTGCTCTTGAAAAGGTGTGACAATCACCATTCACCATCATTGCGTTAAACCGTATTTTTTTCCGATATCAGTAACCATCATTTAGTGTTTATTAATCATAACCATCATTTTATCAATCAACATTTTATATGACCATCATAAAATGACCATCAATTTACATGTACAACCATATTTTACCCATCATTTTATCAACTATCATTTTACTAACCACATTGAACCATTTTGTCAGGTGTCCCTGCCGCTTCAACGAGTTGATGACTCACTCTTCACGGTGGGCTGATCTTCCTCTCATCATTTTTATCAGCCAGGACGACTTGCCCAAAACCTGGATGATAAACTGCTACCTTCCTTGAAAAGACAAGTTGAGAGAGCAACGAAAAGATCAACGACTAACATACTGGTAGCATCTATAACATCTAACTCTTATCTAACTATACTACGTGAATGATGATCATAATAACTGTGAATAATGAATAATGATTCATAATGAATAATGATTTATAATGAATAATGATTCATAATGATATGGATTATGTAGGATGACAAGATGGACAGCCGCTCCCACAGCCGCTCCTTGTGACCAGCCAGCTCTTCCATCGGGGAAACCGTGGTGGTTACTATGGCTGTGGGTCAATATTAACCAACCAATAAAGGGGGATAATAACCAACAAACTATAGGGAAAACAATGGTAAATGATGGGGAACCAGGGGTACGGGGTGTTGACCCACTGCCATATTGAATAGTGGATGGTGAATGATGGTGAATATGATTTTCCCTAGTAATTATTAACAATTGGCTCAATATTGATTGTGTTCAATAATGATGGTTAATATCGAGCAATGGAAACCATCAACCATCATTGAACAAAATGAACAATAACAACAACAATGGGTTGATTACCCATTACTGTTGCTTGGTGTTCAAGAACCAGTGATCCGAACCTGCGCGGATTGATCATCCAACCTTTAGCATCACCAACCATCGTTAAACCATCAATTAATCATCATCAACCACCTCTCATGACAAATTATTACCCACCATTAAGTTCATTTATTTTCAACAGCAACTAGCCATGACTACCATGATGATCAACCCCATCCTGTACCATGTTCATCATTGATTTATCATCATTAGCCATCATCAATCATCATCAATCATCATTAATCATCATCAATTATCATCAATCATGGTCAATCATTCATTGAACATGAATTTGCCATGATTTAACCATCATTCATGACTACCATCATTTAACAATTGATTAATCATCATTTGCAGTAACCATGATTTATCATCATTAACCATTGATTATTCAACATTAACCACCATATTAGCATCTATGGTTGGTATATCCCCCATGATTGTTGGTTAGTATCCCCGATCGTCAACAATAACCAGTTTATTAAATTGCCTTGCGGTCATAAACTAAGTCTATTCAACTATTAGTCTATTTAACCAACTTAATGACCACAAGTCTAATATTGGACTACCACCGGTATTATTACCATCTTAGCCATCATGACTACCACCAGCTGCTCAACCACCAAGGCCCGGTGACTGTGTGGCCGTGGAAGTGGAGGGCATCGGGCGCCTGGAGAACACGCGCGACAGCCCAGGGAGGTCGCGGGGGTGTTCGATGACCCAGCGGAGTGAATTCAATTCGCGTTCACGAAGTTCATTGGGACATACTTTACCATGGTTAATGTGTTATTCAATTCATATTGGGTGGCTTAATCACCAAAGAAGCCACCAAATAAACCACCAAATAAGCCACCATGGTTAATTAATGGGATTTTGATTCATAATGAGTTACCATAGGTTCAATTCATAGTGCATAGGGTTAATGGGATTTCAATTCATATTTTTGAATGGTTAATTAATCCATATTTGATTAATGTTCAATTAGTCCCCATTAATCCATCAATAACCATAGGTTCAATTCATGTGTGTTGGTTTATTTGATGGTTTATTTTGTTGGTTAATGGGTTATTCATATCCACCAAGAGCTGGTGGTTTATTTGGTGGTTCATGGGTTTATTACTGGTTTATTCATGTATCAATAAGCAACTGGTTTATTCACATTAGTAATGAGCAATGGTTATTCATATTTACCAAGAGCTTCAGATTCACGAGATTGATAGGGTTATTCATGAAGTTAATGGGGTTAGTGAGCTTCAGATTCACAAGAAAGCTGGGTTTTTTGTGGAAAAGACCCACAAATTGTTGGGTTCTTGATGTTTTAGGTAGTAGCCAATTAGACCGTTGATCTATAGTTATTTATGTGAGTTGGTTAGTAAGCTTGAGAATGACAATGATGATGTCTGAAAAGATGGGCAACGGTTGGTGAATAAGTTGGTCAGTGATTGGGAAATGATAGCAAACATAAGTAAGCAATTGTTGGTAGTGATCATTCGGAAGAGGAAGTAACAACACCACCAGGAGTCCCAAACAGGTGACAAGCAACTTTAATCGACCGCAACTGGTAGTTAGACCCATGACGCTGGTGTATGGATAGATCATTCACCAGCGCCATGGTTAGCCATCCAAAAGTGCCATTTTGATTCACTAGTAGCTGATCGGATGGATAACAGTCCCAGTAGCCCGTCTAGAAATGGTGGAACATGTTGCCAGAAGGTATGGAATGATTGTGGTCTTAACACTCCTGGTAGTGTTACAAATGGCTGTCAAGTAGTGTAATAATCAGTGTAATCTTGACTGGTTGTCAAACTTACTCATGCTTCACTTGGTTTGAAACGCAGTGGTTCAGCCCGGCTAACCATCATTCACCACAGTCCACCATCAATGAACCATTGTTCATCGTCCTCGACCACCCATCGATCATAATTGACCATCATATAACCATCATATAACCATGATTTGCCATCATTAACCACTGTTGACCGTCATTTAATCATACCTTAACCATCATTAATGAATCAAGAGCAGCACCCTAATTAACTTAACCATCATTAATGAATCATTCAGCATTGATTAACCATCAATTTCATCGTTCACCATCTCCCGCACGAATGGCACAGTCGGTGCCATCTCCCGGCCACCAAGGATTGTGGCCGACAAGTCCAGCACCAGCTGTTTCCACCTGGCCCAGCCGAAGCTTTAGGCACGAGCAACTGTGTGGCATGGGACGCTTCGTGATGTGGGTGTTGTTGGTTGATGGCCAGGCTGTGGGTTGTTGTTTACTAAACATGGCTATGGGTCAATATTAACTATCAATAATGGGGGATAAGTTCACCAACAAAGCTATAGGAAAACAATGGTTAATGATAGGGGAACAAGGGGTACAGGGTTTTGACCCACAGCCACATGGTTGATCAAATCTGTCTTGGTGACCATCATTGGACATCAACTGGTTGGTGGTTTGATTGTCATTTTGTTTCCCCCATATTAACCCAGTGTTGCTTGGTTGAGCAATATTTTTCATGGAGGTTGAAACCACCAACCAGGCAAGGTATGTCATGATATGTTGTGATGAACCTGGGCTTACCTAACACGTTGCTGTTGGGGATTGGTGGTACTCATCCCCTAGTGATCATTCTTAACCATGTGACCAATGACCAATGACGATCATCAATGGGTTGTGGATGCTTTCGTTGGTACTGGTGGTTCGTGTTGTCGGTAGTCGCATGGCTTTGGTTCTCTTTTTGTGTTTGACTGTATGGCTATGAGTCAAAGTATCAACCATCTAAAATCTAGGTAGTTCACATTGCAATTGCAACAAGGTTACCTGTTCCAGGCATTTTTGTGATGTGAACCGCACAAGGTGGCATGACCCACAGCCATGACACACCCTTAGCTTTCGTTCAGCACGTCAAACCCTTTTACCTTTGGGAAACTCAGACAGTTGCTTGGAACATTGAAGATGTATTTGACCAACCAGAATGTTGATGGTTGACATGAACAGCATGGGCTGATAATGATGTTTGTTGGCTCACAGATAAATATATATATATATATATATATACTGACGGGCATCAATGATGGTTGCAAACATCACCATGGAAGTGGAAGGTAACCCACCTTTGGGATGACTTGTTCAATGTTGATTATCCACTTCAGAACGATTCTGCACACCAGCATAATTCATCTACACATGGCTGGATGTTCCACTTTCAGAGGTCAGTTTTCACGAGAGATCAGTCATCGCCTCCCCCTCCAATCATCATTGAACATCGTTGGGCATCATAAAACCATACAAGGTGGGCTCCTAACCAGCTATAAGTTGGGGTATAGCTGGGGTAACTACCAGTTATGGTAGTTATAACTATAGTTCAGTGGCCTTCTAAACCAAGTTATAACTGGGGGGGCCCGGTCCGTTATAGTTAGTACCCAGCCACATCAACTCGGAGGTCAATCAGCCATTGGTTGGTTTTAGCGCGAACGGGCTCCTGCAGCTGCATCGCACGGCAAGCAGTGCGGATGCAGCAAGTCTCTGGTCAGGCCAACATTGGTTGGTTTTAACATTTGCATATCTCATCTCTATGAAAATGATGGTCTCTCGATGAGCTGTAGAGCTCCATAGGCTTATTACCATTGCTTTTAGGAGGCAAGACCGGCACATTTTACAATCAATGGACCACGACTAATTATCATTTGTCACCATCCAAGCAGTATAAACGATCAATTTGCCATCAGTCATCAGCATTTATATACCATTCTAAGCCATTAATTCAGATTCAGCATTGTCAATCATTCATCACCATTGAACTGTCTACTGTTTATCAAAATAGGGGTACCCCTAAATCATCCAATATAATTTTCAATGCTAAACCAACACTTTTTGGGGTACCTCCATTTTGACAAACCAGAAACCACCACATTCCGTTAGAAGCCATCAATTCACCATTGTGCTGACAGCACTGCCAGGACCTGTGCGGCGGAATTTCGCTACTTGTGCGACGCCGCGGTTCAAAAGATCGCTGCTGGACGTTTGCGTGGGGCTGATGTTTCAAAAACAGATGACAATGACAAGGATCAATGGCCGATGATGGTTGATGGATGGCTAACTATGGTTGTTTGTCTCAAGATGTCTCTGTCTCAAGATGTCTCAAGAACGGGTTACGGTTGAACCATCTTCACTAATGGTTGAACAATGGTACTGCAAATAATGATTTAACATGGCTAATTGGCGAATTGACGATGGATGAGTGGTGATTTGATAGTTGACAAAATGGTGAATCATGTTTGATGTTGGTTGAATTACGCGCAAATGATGGGTAAATGATGAGTAAACAATGGTACACAACGGTCGATACGTGTTTATATGATTCAATTATGATGAGTAGTGAGTTGATATTGGTATATGATAGTTGGTCATGGGTTTGTAAGCATTGTACTGGAGATTCTTGCTATGATGAACGACTCTAATATGGGACAGGAGTACGATTGCCGCTGCTTTATAGCTTTATGGATCGCCTTTATCACAGCAGCTTCACCAAGCTGGTGTCGGTGTCGTGTGAAGCTCCAGGTGAGTTCACACCGGCCTTGCCAGTACCGTGCGGAACGCTGGTCATGGGTTTATTTGGCTCACTTCGAACGCAACAATGAAAGGTTGGCTTACAGGGAGTGAGCCTGATTATTCACAGAAGTCCAACAGAAACAATAATCACCGGTGCTGTTTCCCCCAATGATCCAATAGTTATGGACACTATTGATGATGAACTCAATTGAACTCACTAATTATATACAATGGGTCAGTGCGTAAGGGACAACGTCTTAGATAAGTCGTTGCGCCGCGATTCACGGTCATTTCTGCCACAACGACAGGTGCGTCATTGCAATTTCACGGAACGAGGCGCGGAATGTGGGCGATTGTCGAAGATTGATTGTCACAAGAGCTGGGATGTGAGCATGAAACTGGATGGAAACGGCCGCAACGATTGGATGTGTGTGGCACTGTCAGGTGTTTGCACGTGTTACATGCACTTACGCACACATGCGCACGGATGGTTCGTTGTGACTCATGCTCATCAAGCTGGTTTCTGAGCAGTATCGGCAATGTTCAGACAATATTGGCCACTCTAATACTACAAGCAAGTGTTATATTAGCCACTTCCAACATGGATATACATGGATTGGTTGTTAGTCAGTAATTATGATCCAGGATTAAGTGGTTGTTAATCATTATGAGGGGTTACCGATATTGATTTAACACTACTACAAAAACCTAATTATTGGCCATGATCATCCATTCTGAAGCCATTAGTAAGCATCACGAATCTGTATTTGTTAAGCACGTGATACTCCTATCACATTGGTTTAGTTCATTTGGATGTTTCTCAAAATAGGGGTACCCCCAAATCATCCATTATTATTCATTTATAGTAGTAAACCATCCATTTTTTGGGTCCCCTATTTTGAGAAACCACCATTTGAATCTATACGAATCATCAAGACTACGAGCTGAACAAAAATCAACCCGGCTGACACGAAGAACGAGCTCATCACGAGCTGAACTTGCCACGAACTTAGTCAAGTCAATATTTGCCACTGTTAACAATAGTTATAATAGTTATTATTAGCATAACATTAACATAACATTAACAATTACTTGTCAATAACATATAATTATTTGCCAATAATAACTATTAGTCAATATTATTCACTAACATTAAGAATAGTTATTATTAGTCACCGTTACGAGCTTCTTGCCACTATTTAGCCACAACAATCACTGTGGCTTATGATTAGCCACTGTTACTAATGTTAAACCACTACGAGCTAATCACTATTATTAGCCAAGAGCTATTAAGTCAACATTAGCCACTGTTACTCAGCCAGTATTAGCCCATGGTCAATATTAGCCAATTCAATAGCTACTCACAAATTATTATCAGAATTATTGGCCATTATTGGATTTATTAGCCACTATTAGCCACTGTTACTCACAAACGTTAAATGCCCATCACCATCACCAAGTCTGAAGCACTGTTCACAGTCACGTGGATGGGCCGTTGGAGCCAGGTTACCATCCCCGCAACTATGCCAGGGCGCGGGGCCCCAGGGACCCCAAGGGGCCCCACGCAACTGTGGTGCCTGGTTGCAATTCCTGGTCCTGCACTCATCCCTTTTGATGCATGGCAGTGGATGTCAGTGGTGAACTTAGTGCTTCCGTTCACCGTTATAACATCTACAAGTGGTAAACCACTTTTTGGTTCACTCCAAGGGGTAAACCGAGGCCCGGATCTTGGCACGTGCCATGAAGGTCTTGGAGTATCTGCAGTTGCTGCCGGATGATGTCACCAGCTCAGTGGGACGGAGGCGTTTCCGGAGGGTGAGATGGTGGGGAGGTGATGGTTAAATGGTGGTTGAGTGGTGGTTCAAGGGTGGTTCAAGGGTGGTTCAAGGGTGGTTCAAGGGTGGCTAGGTGATGGTTAAATGGTGGTTGAGTGGTGGTTAGATGGTGGTTCTATTTGTGGTTAGTGAAGGGTGAGATGATGCTTAGATGTTTATGTGATAGTTGGTGGTGAAATGGTGGCGAAGTGATGGTTGGTTGGAAGTGTGTATTTGGTGATAGTTCAATGGTGGTTATATTGATGGGTTGATAAATGGTGGCTAGGTGATGGCTTAGTGGTGGTTGATTGGTGGTCAAGAGATGTTCTCTTAGTAGTTGGTGGGTTTCAAGTGATGGTTAAGTGATCGTTGGTAGTTGGCTGGTCGGTTATTGGTTGGGAGTTGGTTACTATCCCACTTGTCCAACTTGGGAACATGACCAATTTCCTTCAACAAATATCGATGATCATCGTTATGACTTAGTCCCATTGATTCATGAAGTCGGTACCATTTAATGTTGGTATCATTTAATGGCCATCAGGTCATCAGCCAACAAACCTGGTTATGTGGTCCAAACTTGATTTTTTTTCAGTTTGCTTTGCCATGGCAAGTCATTTCAAAGAGACACTGTTGACTGTTGAATAGTCATCATTTAGCCGTACATTCACCATTTTCAAACATCATTTAGCCAACATTTAATCATTAAATATCCATTGAGGCTTAATGATGGTAAACCATTAGCCAACCATCACCCATCACATCATTCATGATTAACAATCATTACCATCAAACATGAATATCCCGGTGTCCCCGTGTTTCACCACCATTCAGTCCGAACCAGCCTGCTAACAGGTACCAACCGGGATCAACTGTGTTCCAACCAATTTGATCGAACCATGAGCCAAGAATTCATGCACCACAAACCAGCCATAGACAAAACCATCAACCATGCACCAAGCATTTTCACTAACAACCACTAGCAAAGATCATAAGAACTTCAGTACCAACCATCAATAAACTATGATTTTACCATGGTTAGCACGTGGGCCCCTAACCCTTGATGCCATCGCCTCCGCTGCTGCTGTTACCACCGCATGAGTGTCATGATCCATGGTGGGCCATGAAGAATTCATGGAAGTCATGGCAGTTGATGGTTGTTAAATGGTTCAATTGTGGTGAATTCTTGGTCACTGATGGTCAATGATGGATGATGTGAATTTGCCAGTAACGTAGCTGTCTAGACCCAGTACCCAGGGCTGCTCACATACACAATGAACCGAAGAGTCAAGACGCGTCGCGATGCACAGTTCTTCAAGGTCATGACTCATTTTTCCACATCAAAATTAATCGACCTATAGTCGGTCATGACTCATCTCGATACATCAAAACTACATCTCTATAGGTACGTGAACGTCCCATTAATGCTGATCCGGATCATGTTTTTGCCATTTTTGTTGGGCATTTTCACCCATGGCGCCATGGTGCGGCCGGCATTTGCGGCGTTCGCAGCGATGGATGTTGGCGATACTAGGTGGGAACGGAGCTGAGAATGACCAAGGGGAGGTTATCACCAACTAAGGAATCAATATTGACTATAGTCTTTAATGTTTATTGACTATCGATGTGTATAATATATATTCATATGATTACATAATTGTATATTTATTTATTTATTTATTTATTTGCTGCTTGATAGTAGTGGTTGATCACAATATTTTTTGGCTGGCTATACTACGAGGGCCCCACAACGACCTCACCCGCAGCATGAAGATGCACATGGATAAACCCCCCACTGGTTTTATCGATAATAGCATGTGATTTAGTGTCAAAACGGGGGGTTATACAAATGGATCACCCTTTCCGACTCTGCTTTGCTTGCGAATCAATTTACCAACAGCCCGAAATCGAGGTACTCATCTCATGTACGGCACCTGTCAGAACGATGTCCAAGACGATTTCAAGATGAGGCTAGGTGTATGCCCTACTCAACCTGGCTATGGGTCAATATTAACCAACCAATAATGTGGGATAATAACCAACAGTAATAGGGAAAACAATGGTTAGTGACAGGGGAACCAGGGGTACAGGGTTTTGACCCACAGCCACCTCAGTTCACATTGTGTTGTCTTTGGCCGGGATGTAGAAATCGTTGACAAATGCAGTCTCACGTAGACTCAGCATGTTGATAGAATCATTTTCGATCAATAATCACTAAGTAATGTCTAATATGCGTGTTGGCTGCCTGGTTGGTTCGTACTTGACATAATAAGTTCGTGGTAAATACCCAATAAAGGAAGGATGAAAAGCGACTTCTCAAGCAGAAATTACACTGAAAGGTAAGGAAATCTTAAAGGATACGTTGTCGACACCCCCCACTGTCGACCTCTATGTTGGCCACTATCAGCCTTTATGTTGTCCGTACTTGGCCAGCGTCAACAATCAACTATCCCTTGCTTGGTCAATACAATCTGCCCAGTTACTTAACCATTGGTTAAACCATCATCATCTAAGCATGATTCACTTTATTAACCATGATTAAACCCTTCTTGCCCACTATTTCTTGACCATTCTTCTTGAAGGCTGACCAAGGTCGGTTGGTTCGTTTGCAGTTCGCAGTTCGCCCGCTTTTCAAGGTGCTGGTAGCCTGCTGGCAACATGCCAAACGAACTTTTTGAAGCCTCGTGCCTTTGCTGAAAGGTTACAGCAAGCCATTTCCAGAAATGAGGAGTTTTGCAAAAAAACATGATTATAATATGATTGTGATAAAACCATGATTATTAACCAGGATTTTTTCAAAAAACCATCAAAAACCATGATTATGATTTGATTATAGTGAAAAACCATGATTATGATATGATTATGATATATGATTATGATATGATTATTGTGATCAAAACCACGATTATAAACTTATATGGACGATGATTCTGGATAACAGAATTGATGATTAGACATATTCATGGTATGCATTCTTAGTTTATGAAGTCATGATAAACTAAACCATGATTCCTTTTTATTCATCCATGAACTGCAAAAACTCGGTGATTTGTTTGATGGCTGAAATATTGTAATGATATGGTTGCTGAATGTGAAGGATGCAATGAATTCATCATTGAATGATATTTAGCAATGCAATCATATCGTTATTAATGGTGCAATATTGTCACTAATTAAACATCATCAGTAATGCTGAATTTTCATTAGTATTCACTTACTATCAGTGGTTGTTATGTGTTGAAGTGTTTAACCATCCAATGTCAATCATGTTTATGTATTATCAATGAGAACAACGATGATTTGATACCAATTCATTATTAACCATACTTAGATTGTGCCAAAACTGACCATAAACCATCACTAGCACCAATCGCACAAACTGCTGACAACCGATTTTTTTGGGCCAATCATGTTTTTGCGATGATATCGACCCAGGGACCCATGTTTGATTGTTCAGCCAGTTGGTCATAGAGACATGCCTCTATATGGTGGTGTCTCAAAATAGGGGACCCTCAAATCATCCAAGTCAATAAACATTTGTAGTAATAAACCAACTAGTAGTTGTTCAACCATTATTGTCATTGTTGCCCCTTATCGCCTATTACTTAACTACTATTAGCCACTATGAGCCACTATAAACCACCACCAACCATAAGAAATCATCCTAAACCATTTGCTTGATGGATTGAAACATTTTTTCCCTGGTATTTACAAATGGTTGGTTGGTTGATAAGCATATTTTGCATAGGGGTGATTCAACCACAAACGAGTTATGATCATTTGCAACCATTACAATCAGCATTCACCAGTATCAGCGATTATTAGCCAATACCAACCGTATATATATATATATATATATTTATGTATATATATATATATATATATATAGGGGGAACTGTTATTATTTGTTATTAGCTAATAATTATCAGTGTAATATGCTAACCATTAATTATTACCCCTATATTATCCATATAGGGGTTGAAACCGCCATTATTTGGGGATAGCCCTACCTTAAGAACCCCCACATGGTTTCCCTGACATTGCCCCAGATCCGCGGTTCCAGTGTACCCTTTGGCTGCGCAGCCTTGCAGCCAGGTTGATCCATGGCAATTCATTGCTGTTATCGACTACATTGGGGGTTCAGTATGGTTGAACTTGTGGTTGATGGTACAAGGTGGGCCCTTAACCAGTTATAACTTGGTTTATGAGGCCACTTGACTATAGTTGTAACTAGCGGAACTGGTAGTTACCCTAGTTATAACCCAACTTGTAGCTGGATAGGGACCCACCTTGTAGGGGATAATCACCAACAAGAATGGTAAAACAAATATAAGCAGCTACTATATGGAGGGTTCTTAAGATATCATCGGCTACCATTTTCAACCATATAGAGAATGAACCGATATTAATGTGTTGGATTAAGCCAGAATGCAGATTGCTTTGATTTTCAATTTGTTGATTTTTGTCATTAACCTTTATATCATGAATCAAGATTAATCCATACAGTATCCTTGTTAATTCCCAGAAATGGTTGATGGGAACATCTACAGAAAACCTCAGGAAACCTTTGTATATATGTTTGTTCAAAAGGAAGGTTTCCTATAGACTTTCTCATCAACCAACCTAGTGATTAATCTTACTGCTGTCATTCACTATTAAATTCTGAATATCAATTACTCTTGCTAATCAGCCGATTAGTTGCTATCAATTGCTATTACTAATCACTTGTGATATCCAACTAGTTTCTATCAAATTGCTATCAAATGAGTCAATATCAATTACCTATTAGTTACTATCAGTTGATATTTCTAATTATTGTGCGTGATATCTATTGCTAAATAGCTGATTAACAAAATTGATCACTTAATCAGTTGCTATTTCATCAATCATATTACCCTTAGTTATACTTGATCACTTAACCCTGTACCTCTGGTTCCCCATCATTAATCATTGTTTCCCTATAGAATGGTTGGTGAACTTATCCCCCATGAAATTGGTTGGTTAACTGCTTGACCCATAGCCATTTCTAATTGATAGCCACACTTATCATTCTATTTCTCATTGATAACTGTTAGTTACCATAAATTGATAGCTATTACTGATAATCATATGGCAGTGGGTCAGTTCACCCCGTACCCCTTGTTTTCCCTCTTATTGTCGGTGGAAATCCCCCATTGGTTTGTTGGTTACCCCCTGGTAAACTAACATGGCAATGGAAAATCCACCAATGATCAATGGTTTCCTAGGGAATCTCTACAAAATATATGGATTTTCCATTGCCATGTTAGTTTACCAAAGGGTAACTCTTGACCCATAGCCATATCTATGAATTAACCACTCATCAGCTGCTATCAATTCCATGCCCCGTCGGTTCTCCCGTCGGCTTCGCCTTGCCAGGCTTTGCCGCTCCAGCGGTGCTGGCAGTCACCTCCCACGCAGCTGCTGCAGAGGTGGCGTTTCCCACGGGAACTGTGGCACAGTCGGTGGAGGAGCTTTGCATGAGCAATGCCATGTGGTGTCTTAATGGTTCGCAATGCCATAACCTGCCAAAACCAATAAGAAGGTTGAATTGACCAATATCAACCAAAACAGCCCATATATACAACCAATGAACATAAAACCTGTTTCTTTAGTTCCTGTTTTTGCGGAAGCCGTGTTTGTTTCATTTCTTTAGGATTTTTAAAGAGATCGTTACGCTGTTAAAAGACAAGTTTTGAATCGATTATGGCCAATACAAGCTATAGCCAGCTATAGCCAAAACAATGTATTTACCGAATAAGCACTTATTGTTAGAGGGATTCTAATACTTGGTCGCGTATCACTATCAAGCATTACGAAGCAGCAGAAACATCACTGATCAACAACCGTGATTTACTAATGAACTGTCAAAATTATTGGGTCGTCAGCAATCGGGTCGTCAGCAATCGGGTCGTCAGCAATCAACCAGTGACTAATCAATCATAGAGAATCATTGTGAATCAATCATCAATTAGTATAGTATAGCCATTATTTGCTGCTTAGCTTGTTACAAGTAATTCATTCGCTGGTTATCAGCCATTTTTTCATCCTGATTATATGGTAGTTTCTCAAATTAGGGGACCCCCAAAATGGTTAGTTTACTATTATAAACGGTTAATACTATGGCTTGAGAAATAGCCACATAGCTGGGTAGTTTCTCAAATTAGGGGACCCCCAAATCATCCATTACTAGTCTGTTATAGTAATAAACCAACCATTTTTGGGGTACCCCGATTTTAAGAAACCCGTATATAGCCATGATTAAACCCCTATAGTTCACCATAGTTTGAATCAACTATAGAGATTTAGGGGTACCCCTATAGAGATTGCTTACTAATAGCTGTTAACCCCTGTGATGTTCACCATTGATTGGCCATCCAGCTGAGAGGCAGCCTCTGTGGGCTTTACCTTCCAGGAGACGCGGTCCCCGCTGTGGCTCGGACGGTTTTTCGAGCTCGTCGGAGCGCCGGGTGGTCGGGACCGTTGCGGTGACGTCGTGAGCGGAGCTGGTGGATCTGGAGGGAGAACCACTACTGGTGGTGGTAAGCTTTACCCATTAGTTAGGGGGTGACCACTACTGACTGTTGGTTAGTTGGTTATTAATTGGTTTTTAATTGGTGGCTATTGCTTTTCCCTCCGAACTGTTGGTTATTACTAACTGGTGGTGACAAGCTTTCCCTGCTGAATTAGTTAGGATGCTTTCCCAGTATGTGGTGATTGCTCTACCAATTGCTTTTCAGGAGGGATAACCAATTGCGAAGATTGGGATGCTTTCCCAGTATGAACAGCTGTGTTTCTTCCTGGTGTGATAGAATACAGTGTTCTTAAGCAATTTGGTTGATGAATGATCATGAACCATGAGGTATTTCCACTCCACAGCAGCCAGCTACCATCGGTTTGGCCAGCAATCTGTGATCACTGCTTTCACTCTTACAATATTCTGTTAGATTTATTTGTCAACCAACTTGTTCGCTACACTATTGAGAATAGTAATCAATAATCAACCATTCATGAGCCTTTACCAACCATTCTGAACCAGTTCGTCAAGCCGAGCTCGTCAACCATCATTTAGCATTGCTCAATAGTTTATGAACCAGCTTCGTGAATGCATCATAACATGAATCATTCATTCACGACCAGGGCTTCATGAAACTAGTTAATGTATTCCTGTTATCAAAACCCTGGAGTTTCTGAAGGATTTCCTATCCATGGTTGACAATCGTGGAACCATTTGTGACCATAATCGCCAATCAAAAGACGGCATCATCATCACCGTCAGCATCATCCATCATCCATCATCCATCATCATCATCATCATCACCATCATTATCATAATCATCCATCATCATCCATCAGTAACCATCAACTATCATCCACCACTATTACGTGATGAATAACTATGACTATTATTAGCAACTCTCATTAACCAGTATTAACCATGGCAAACCACAACTAGCTGGTTGTTAAGTATCATCAATCATCATCCACCATTATTAACCAGTGGCCATTTGTTACCATCACCACCAACTAGCCGGTCTATCATGAGCCATGTGTATCTCTCATCAACAACTATTAACCATCATCATCAACCATCATTAATTAACCATCATTACCCACCACTAACCATCACTAACCATCATTAACCATCAATAAGCATCATCAACTATCAACCGTCACTATCAACCATCATGGGCCATCATCAACCACCTCTTCACTCGGCGACCCATCGGTAGCGCTCCTAAGGCCCGCATGGACACCTCCCTGGGCGGGCTTGCCGCCCATGGTGCAGCACCTGGGAACAGCAGGGGTCAGGGGTCAGGGATGTGAAGGTTGCACCCTGTAAGGTGTAGTAGAAGATACACCAATAGCCATGACCCTAGTGCTTTATATAACATATTATAATATACTAGTGAGTTCAAGTACATGGTTTTTAATTATTCGTGCATATTATTTGATCTCAGTATATGGTTCTAGGTGTACAGTTATGTCCTATGCTTCTTAGTTCAAGTTTGTGGTGACCATGTCCCATAGTATGGTAGTTACAACCAGATTCCAAGTATAAGGTTACCTATAAGGTCAACTGTAGCTGAACTAAGCCTTACAATCAAGTTTTTCAGGCAACGAGTTACGAGGATGAGGATGGTAGGTATGATGCACATCCAAGTATTGAACAATGGACACAACGAGTGGATCGTTTCCTACAAGGCATCACTGGCAGTGGTGGATCCTTTCCGTGCTTCAGATGCAGGTGAAACTTGTTGGATTTAGGTGTTTCTCAAAATACTGGCACCCCCATATCATCCAACATTGGACATTTATAGTAATAAACCAACCATTCTGGCCATTTGGCATATGGTGGTTTTTTGAAACAGGGGTACTCCTAAGGCATCCATTATTTATCATTTATAGCAATACACCAACCGTTCATTGGAGGGGTCCTCCATTAACCACTATTAACCACTATTAACCACTATTAACCACTATTAATTAACATTAAATAACCACTATTAACCATCATTAACCACTAATAAGCCATTCTGAAGTGTCCCCCATGGCTCGAGAAATCACCGTTCGTGACTCATAGTTTTGCCGGTCCAGCTCAGCAGCTTCTCCATCAGCCTACCTGGTTCGCCAGTTCAAATAGCACTGATGCTGATGCTGACTAACCAACCCATGGTGAAGCCTAGCTGGTTTGGCTGGTTGATAGTAGGGGATGCTAACTAAGAAATAAAGGGGATATACACCAACTATACTAATAGTGGTTTTTAATGGTTAACTAATTGGCTATAATGGTTAATAATAGGGGATAATAAGTAACAATAGTAGGAGATATATACGAACAAATGGCTACGGGTGAAGCAGTTGACCAAGCAATTTCATGGGGGATAAAAACCAGTACTAATAGAGAAAACAATGGTTAATGATGGGGAACCAGGGGTGCGGGGTGAACTGACCCACAGCCATATCCCTGAAGCGATACCCAAAAATGGGTGGATCAACATCCTAACAGCTGGAGTTGTGTGGACTAGCTTGTCATTTTTGGGATGTGAACAGCCATGTACTGGTCATGGTACATGCCGGTTACACGAAGTATGTTATTGCTTCAATATGGTCAATTTGACCATCATATACAACTATCCTTTAACCACCAGTAATCAAGCTTAATAGTTGTTCTATGGTCAATTCATTCACTGGTTGATATGGCTATATCAATGTTAAATATTTATTGATATCCCTTGGTTAACCACCAACCAGTTAATGATCATTATCAATCATTATTAGCCGCATATCATATAACCATTATTAACCACCATTCACCACTAGTTGATATCCCTTGGTTAACCCTTCATTGATATCCCTGGGTCATACCGGTTACATGCGGTCAATCAGCCCGGTGAAGTGTTGTCAAGCCCAGGGTTGGCGGCTTCATTTTTGCCCTGGCGGTGGTGGCAGCCGTGCCACTGGGACAATGGCCCTGGTGCGTGAGGCTTGGGTTTGTTCATCGACCGTAGTGGCTCATGATGGGTGATGACTGGTTGGTGATGATGGTTGATGATGTTTGATGGTGGTCAAGGTGCTTCATAGGAGGTTCATAATGGGTTTATAATGGTCCATGATGCTTGATGATGGTCAACGAAGGTTACTGATGGGTGAAAAATGATTGATGGTGGATGATGAGAACTCGTGATTAAGGACAGTGACGGTTGATCATAGTTCATCATAGTTCGAAGTTCACTTGGTGAGAACATGCTTCTTAATGGTGCAACAGAATGGTTCCAACAACTATTAAGAAGCATGTTCAACATTGCCAACACTAATCTTAATTAATTCTATTAATTCGCAACTAATCTTAATGGTTCCAACATTGCCATGAGCAGCCCCCACTTCACCGCTTAGCCAAGGACGCCCATCCTGTTGGGCGAGGGCTTCTTCGGCCTGAAGCTGGACAAGGCACAGCCGGCGCAGCCGGCGGCGCCTGCCCCGCAGAAGGAAGAGATGAAGTTAGGAGAGCGCGGGGCCAGGGGCAAGCGATGATGGGTTTGGAGTGGTCAATAGTAGGGGATCAGAAGGGTTAATAGTGCTGAACAGTGGTTTATAATGGTTAATGGTGGATTTAGAATGGTTGATGATGGTTAATGCCAGCTAGTTGGTGGTTTATGATCGTCAATTGTTAATGATAGAGGATAGTAGCAACATTAGTGATTGATGATGGTTATTAATGAGAGATACAGCTGTTTATAAAGCCCACCCTTTTTGCCCATGGATTGCCAACGATTTATATCTATTGATGGTATTTGGGCTGGTTGATTAATATGGATCTACCGTGAATTGAACATCTACAAGTGACACTCATTTGGATGTGAACATCGATGATAGCAGTGATTCCGAATAGTGAAGGGGAAATCTTTAACCAAGAACAGAATGGATATGAGCAAAACCAAGCACAGAAAAGAAACATTCAACTGGGGTATGAATTTTGACCACAGGGATGTAACCAAACAAAACAGCGATACAACTGACAACAGGTAGGATACCATCAAACATGGATTAGAGATAAGCAACAACGATTGGGCCACATGATCAAGTATTTTGACCACCAACAGAACCCACCATTTCTGGTGGTCAAAATGGTTACAGAACCCACCATTTCATGGTGGAGCGAAGCAGCGAAGGAGTCACAGATGATCTGTTCGATCCCAGAAAGAGAAAGCAGCGTGGTGGAGTCTTCCAGACAGAGTCTGCTGCAGCAGCATCTGAAAAGAGGTCAGGGTTGGTGGATGTTGAATGAAAGACACATTTCCGTATGGATGTCGCAAATACAGTGTGTGCAAATACACCGTATGCGTATTATTTACGCTTAGCATCTGGTTTAGAATTGATTACGCATGTGTGTTTGTTCATATCGTATCAAATGTATGTTGTGTGAAAGGCATTAGGGATGTCGATGAAAAGTGTTACTAAACAACCCTTCTAAACTCAATAGCTGGTGTTTGACCATCAAAGACCGGAGCACGTGCTCCGCATCCAGGACTCTAGTAATTTGCACATGCCTCGGTCCGCAAAAAATGCATGACTGCGAATCTAAGGACTTCAAAATGAATGCGGGTTGACTGGTGCCTAGTGACCTAGTGTCAGAGTTTCATCTTTTTTCCAACATACCATGATCCTTCAAATTTGTTAAACAAAATCATTAATGCCAATGTTACTGCGGAATTCATGGACAAATCATTGGTGTTTTTTTACAACATACCAAAAATCATATTAAAAACATACCAAAATTGAAACTGTCCGGTTACCCATGCCGACAGTGGTAGGGAGACCAGACTCTCTGCAACGAGGAATAAAACATACCAACATACCAAAATCATATCAACAACATACCAAAATCATATCAAAAACATATCAAAAACATATCAAAATAATATCAAAAACATACCAAGATCATATCAAAAACATACCAAAATCACATTAATACCAAAAACCAGCTTGTTTTCCCTATAGTTTGTTGGTAAACTTATCCACCATGACATTGGTTGGTTAATTGCTTGACCCACAGCCATAACGGAACGTATCGCTGGCGCTGCCAGGTCCAGCAGCGCAGCCGCGCCGCTGAACGTCGAAGCGGCGGCACCGGCGGAACCCAAGGGCTCGGCCTGGGAACGGCTGAAGGAGCGACGGCCGGTGGTGGCAGAGCCACGGTGATGGTTCGACCGGTGATGGTGCCCGGTGTAACATGGCTATGGGTCAAGCAGTTAATGAACCAATTTCATGGTGGATAAGTTCACCAACCAACTATAGGGAACATAGTGGTTAATGATAGGGAACCAGGGGGACTAAGGGTTTTGACCCACTGCCACATTGGTTGACCTTTTTTTTAAGCATTTATAGTTTGTCGATCTTTTTTTTAGCACTTATAGTTTGACTATTTTTTCTTTTTTTGGCACTTATACTTTGATCATTTTTTTTAGCACTTATAGTTCGATCATTTTTTTTAAGCACTTTTAGTTTGACGATCTTTTTTTAAAGCACTTATACTTTGATCATTTTTTTAGCACTTATAGTTTGACGATCTTTTCTTTTTTTTGCACTTATAGTTTGATCATTTTTTTTAGCACTAATAGTTTGATCATTTTTTTAGCACTTATAGTTTGACGATCTTTTTTTAGCACTTATAGTTTGATCATGCATGATATGATATAGTGGCAGCTATTTGCTGTTGATATGAGGGAAACGAAGTTTAGATATCGAACATGCCCTTTGATCACGGCATTAGGAAACATTGCAAGAGTTGCTGTGCCCAGGGTGACAGCCATTCCAGGCTTACATTCCCAATCTATGACCACGGCTAGGTCATCAAAGCTTCATGGTTGTTTTCACCCTAACATATATTTTTGTCAGTTGATGTATGATTGAGACCAACTTGTTTTATAGCCTATAGTATGATACAAATGGTATTGGCACAGCAAAATATAACTATTTCTGAATGGCATATATAATGATGCCACGGCACAGTAAAATGTAATTAGTTCTGAATGGCATATATAATGCCAATGATACGGGTTGATACCAACTGGTTCTACAACTAACCATATGGTTGGTTTCTTGAAGTGGGGGTAACCCCAAATCATCCAATAGAAAAGACACATATAATAACCATTTTGATAGTAAACCAACCATTTTTCGGGTTCCCAAATTGTAAGAACCCCTGACATGGTTAGAAATAACTACTATGTCTATACCATCCAGGTGCATCACAGAGGTCATCGCACGGAATTTGTTTCTGACCAAGCAGCGGTTGACAGCGCCGCAAGACACCGCTGTTCATGAGAGTACGTAGGGGGTGAATAGCCGGTCAGTTATATAGCCGGTCAGTTGAGTCGCTCGGAGAAATTTCAGGCTTAGGTTTTTCAGTGGTTCATGCTGGCTAATGATGGTCGATACTGCCAATGATTGAATGATACTGGTTGGGTATTGGTTATCCTTAACTTTTACATGGCTGAAACCGATCCCCCATTCGAAGGCCAAGCATTTGGTGGTTGGAAGGCAGATCTTTCAGCGACGGTCTAATCATCATTTGAAAGGCTCAAAGAAGCTAAGGGTTTGAGCGATTGGACCCCAGCAATAGTAGTCTGGCTGGTGGTTCTAAACATTGTTTTTTATTTCCCCTAGTAACGATTAACAAATGGTTGGTTGAAACCACCAACCAGTAGTAACTTGGGGCCCAGTTCTCCCCACTGCTAGGAATTGCTGACGGCACAAAGTTACTTGAATCAACCAACAGCTATGGGTGAAACCCGCCATGACCCACTTGTTCTTGCGGTTCCCAGCGGTTCTCAATGGTCAGCAGCTGATCTTGGGATAGCGGTGGTGGTGGGTTTATGAGCACACGATTGCCCCATAAGACCCCTATATATTGTTGGCTCTTGTTTGTTGTTGGTTATTGTCGGTTCTTCTTGGTTCTTGTTGGTTGTTGGTACCAAAAAACAACGACAACAACCAAGCAAACAAGTTAATCAACAATAAAAGGACATGACTAGAACAATATCCAGACACATGGTCACACGAGAGCTCCTTTGTTCGTCCAGGAGGGCTTGTGAAGAACCTCATTGCCTTAGCGCCTCGGGTTTCAGTACACCTGACTGGCTGGTGAATGACTGTCTGTGTAGATTGACCCATTTCTTCCACGATTTTGGAATCATCACCACCTATGAAGAATGGTATCAATAAGAATCAACCATCACTCAACGGGACAACTAAGAATCAACCATCAGTATATGGATTATAGTCTTGCGACCTTGAACCACGAATCGCTGAAGGGGGGCTTGTCACCACCAGTGATCGGAATCTCGCCAGCTTGCGATGGTAGTACATAGCTATCATGCTGCGCTGAATTGATATTTTTGTTTCCAGAATGGTTGGTCCTTGTCGGTTTTTTGCCGTTGACAGCTTTCTACGAATGATACCGTTCGTTAGGATTAATTATGACAAATATATTCAAATATGCTGCCATGATGTTTTTGTTGACCGGTACATGCGTGCAGTAGTGTGCACAGGAGTCCTTATACCAAACCAGTATGGTTCCATTGAAGGCATTTTTTGCGGACCGATGCGCACTTTGTTTGAATCCATTACGACCAACCATTTTTTGCAGCAATGGTCAACCACGACTAACGACCAACATCAGCGATTCATTATAGCCATGGCTAACATTATCAACAGCCATAGTTTTATCAAGAATTACTACCTCTTCTTGATCCATTATCAACCATTCTGATTTTCCAATCGTAGTCATTTGTTTAAGCCATCAACTAGGGGGTATTTGTTGGAGATAGCTGGCACATGGTGTTCCTTACTTATGACGGCTGCGGCTTCTGGTTGGGAGGGATCTGAGCCCGTGGTATCCAAGGAAGCCCTTTAGCCCTTCGGGGAACGAGGCCAGAAGCTCCCAGAAGTGGCCCCAACTGGTGGGGCAGATTCGGAGTGCGGTGTTTGGCTTGTTGGCCAGCTGGCCATGGGTCAATATTAATCAACCAATTTCATGGGGACAATAACCTACTAATAAAAGGGAAAACAATGGTGAATAATGGGGAGCCAGGGGTACAGGGTTTTGACCCACAGCCAGTTATCCCTATGCTTCACTGTTGTGCATTCAAGCGCGCAAATATACATGGCGGTTTCTCAAAATTGGGAACCCCCACAAGTGGCTGGTTTATGATTGCAAGTGGTTAATAGTGGATGACTTGGTGGGTCCCTCATGACTTGAGAAACCGCCATTTGTCACTTTGGTGATGGTTCTTGGTCACTATCAAGTCACTAATATTACACCATCACCATCAATGAGAAACCCCGTACCCCTGGTTCCCCCTATCATTAACCATTCTTTTCCTTATTATTTAGTCGTTATTTTCCCCCATGAAATTGGTTGGTTAACTGCTTGACCCATCACCATCCATGACAACCACCCAGATGGCTCGCCGCATCACTGGTGCCTCATGGGTCCTCCGGCGCAGGTGTTCCGCCGACCCGGCTGCGTTTGGTGACGGAAAAGGGCCTGGAAGCGCAAGCGAAAGCCGGGGGTGTGGAGTTCAATGGTGGTATACCCCAAAATGGCCATTTATAAGCAGGAAACTCTACCAATCATAGGAGTTGGGTTGGGAAACTATCAATAGGAGTACCACCAATCATAGGAGCTGGGGGGTACCACCATCATATGAATCAATGAATCAGGAAACAACCCATCATAGGTCATAGGAGTTGGGTTGGGAAACAACCCATCATAGGAGTTGGGTTGGGGAACCAACCCATCATAGGAGTTGGGTTGTTTTGAAATCCCTGAAGTTGGTTCAGTTGATTAGCTGCTTGGCGATTGGTGAGCATTGGTCAATGATCATTGATACTGGTAATGGTTCATGAAGGATGGCATGGCCAGGATGCTGAGTAATGATCGTGAACATCACCAGCAGCCTTGTGGTGAGGCCTATGGTGATGAGCCGCCTGTGAGGTCATTGGTTGTACCAACCGTTGTGCACTTTTTGTTTCGTCCTGTAAGTTGGAAATGGGCAATGATGGTTGGGTACAGTGGTTCTTCCAATGGATGTGAATGATAATTGTCAGTTATTGTTTTGTAGCCAATATAACACTGATAGCTATGGTTGCCTATCAAGTATATTCATTCCCATATATAACTCAGAGCTGTGAGCCTTATTGCATCTTATTGCTGATTATAACCGTGACAATCCCCATCGCAATGTCATCAAGGTGGCTAAAATGGTTGAAAATGGCTACCACGATGGCGATCGTTTGGTGCCTGGAGCGGATATGTTGATGGCTGTTGCTAAGGGTCAAAGGTTGACAAATGTTCGGGGTCAAGCAGTTAACCACCCAACTAATGGAGGATAATAACCAACAATAATAGGGAAAACAACGGTGAATGATAGGGGAACCAGGGGTACAGGGTTTTGACCCACAGCCATTTCTGAAGGTAAACGATCATACACCCAATAGATCATGAGGGTTCAACCGTACTTAATCTGCCAGATTAGGGCTGATTACATCTAATTACCACTTTGCAGTTTTGGGTAATGTGCCACATTACCTTCTGGTTGGATTGCTGCAACTTGTTGAAAAACGTTTGATGCAGAAACGCTCCTAAGCAGCATTGCAGGAGCATCATCATTCATCCATGTGCTTGATTGTTTACCACCTTGGGTACGAACCACCATCCTTTATGTTTGTCAGCTGCTGAGATGCTGAGATGGTTTTTTCTCCACAGAATTTCACCAGCAGATTTCTGCACCGGCCGGGTTCAAGCTGCGTGGCAACCCGCGGACGATTTGCGTGGAGCGTGAAAGGCCTGGAGGGATGTTGCCAGTGCATTGTGATAAGAGCTATTTGGTGATTTCTCAAAATAGGAGACCCAAAAATGGCTGGTTTGTTACTATAAATGGTTAACAGTGGATGGTTTGGGGGTTTTGAGAAACACCCATTTCTCAAAATACGCAACCCCCGAAAATGATTGGCTTATTGCTGTACATGATTATTGGATGATTTGGGGATACCCCTATGACTTGAGAAACAACCATATACATCCATATACAGGCTTCGGAGTCACAAGATGGTCGAACGTGAGAAAGGGATAGTGGCTACTGCAGGTATTGCCAGGAGCATATCTCTTTTGTACTAGTCCAATCCGGAAAAAAACGATGAAGCATGATTAGTCCTCAACAGCAGCCGTCCTGCTCGGTGGCTGCCATATCGATTGCTTTTCGGCTTCTGATGAAGCTGTGATCATTGGATGTTGACCTACAAATCCCCAAGTCACTGGTCGTTTCCCCGTGAATCATGGCTATCGTTGGATGATTAGTACATACCACCATGGCAAGGTGGAGAAACCCGCACGTTTCCATATCATTGGCTTTTCATGGCAGGTCGGACCCATGGAATGGGCCCTCTCAGGATCAGCCGAGTTGTGTTTTTTGGCAAACAGTTGTGATAACCTTCATCAACCAGTACTTACGACCATCAACATGATTTCCCATATTTGTTCAACAGATTGTCAGTCACTATTTCAATCCGATGAATGACAGATCCTTATCAACATTTTCTGGTTGGTGATTTTAAACTGTTTTTAATTTCCCTAGTAATTATTCACAAATGGTTGGTTGACAATTGACAAGCATATTTTTCATAGGGCTGGTTGGTACCCTAGTCATTACCAACAATTGGTGGGTTGACAAGCATATTTTTCAAAGTGGTTGAAAGCACCAAGCAGTTACCGCGCAGAACCCGCAGGCAAAGATCCGCAATCGATCTAACCCATCGATCCGCCATGGCTTGCAGTGAAGGTGTTTGGATGAAGCTTGACACCACTGATGCGGTCGGTTTCACCGAGCAGGGTAGTAACCAACAGCCAGGTGAAGAGGCCAACAGTTCGACTAGTTGGGTCATTTATGCTGGTTGACAATGGTTAACAGTGGTTAATAACAGTTGAGAATAGGGCGTAATGACCAACAATGATGGTCAAACAACTAGTAGTTGGTGGTTTGATTGATATGTTTGATTTTCCCTAGTAATCATAAACAAATGGTGGGTTGACTAATCTGTTTCATAGGGGTGGTTCAACCACCGACCAGTATGGGTAACAGAGGGTACAGGTTACAGCCATATCACCATGGTATCGCCATGGTACTGGCGCTTGTTGATGATTGCTTGGAACTGCTGTTTTTGTTGGGTCAAACATGGTTCATCACATGGCTATGGGTCAGTTCACCCTGTACCTTTGGTTCCCCATCATCAACCATTGTTTTCCCCATTATTGTTGGTGATTCTGCCCCACTAGTTGGTTGATCAATATTGACCCATAGCCACACAATTGTGACACTGGCGGTTCATCGCTCATTGGATTGCAATCAATCATCAATCCTGTGCAGATGAGGGTTTGCCAGTTTAAGAAACCACCAAATGGGGTCAATGATGGTCAAATATGCTGGTATCAGCATGATCCAACAACCATAACCCATGATCCACAAGTCTTTACGAGGGCTTTCAATTGTAAATCCTTGTGAAAGGAACAGTGGCCCCCCCAAAGTTATAAGTTGGTTACGATTCTCTACTATTAGATACTATTACGCTGGTAGTTGCCCAAGTTACATACCAACGTAGCCAACGTTTAGGGGCACCGCCGTGTATAGTTGTTGGTTATTACCCACAACACGCACAACTAATCATCATGATGAACCATCATCTATAGCCATCATCAACCATCACTGGTCAACGGCACCATCATTATCATCCCCTGGATTATATGTAATTAAACCATTATGATGAACTCACCACCATTGTGGCTGGTAAACCATTGGCTAATGGCACTTACCATTACTAGTTCGTGGATCAAAATCACACTTTTTTGATAGGTAGACCTTCTATTTCAAGGTAACATACCTGCCCAACATCTAAAAAACACGAAACAACAGACTGTTCAGAACTAAACCATTGCTTCAACATACCAGTACCTAAAAACCACTAACAACCAAATTTTTATGCGTAAACCAATGGTGAATGGCACAAACCATAACTAGTTAATGGGTCAAAAATATCATAAATCACATGTCTTGTAGGTAAACCTTCTATTTCAAGCTAACATCATGCCTAAGAAACATCTAAAAACCGATAAAAACCACATTGTTCAGAACTAAACCATCATGAACCATCATAAACCCTAATCATCACTAATCATCACTAACCATCATAAATCACTAATCATCACTAGTCAATAGTTAATGGTAAACCTTCCATTTCGATGGTGGTTCATGGAACCACCGGTCGTGCAACCCCAAGGATGGTCGGTGCTGCACGTCGTCTCGCTGTGCAATTGCAGCAGCTGAATCCCAACGGAGGCAGTGATGAACGTGGGGTCGCTGCCAGCGATTGTTGAGTCGGTTCGTGGATGGAACATGTGAATGTTCGAGGTGAGGCATTATATGTTGAATATATAGATGTTGATAGATAGATAGATAGATAGATAGATAGATAGATAGATAGATAGATAGATAGATAGATAGATAGATAGATAGATAGATAGATATTGAATAATCGTTGGCATGATATTGCGGTTTCTCAAAATAGAGGTACCCCAAATCGTCCCATATTAATCATGTATAATCATGGCATATTTCTCAAAATCAAGAACCGCAGAAAATTGGCTATTACTATGATTTAAAAAGGATGGTATGGGGGTACCCCTATTTTCAGAAATAACCGTGTGTGAAAGAATCTATTAATCAATTTGATTGATAGTAAGTGAACCAGATGTTGTTAGGAATGGCTTGATTCTTAAGAAACATAATGATTAGGTAGCCAGATATTAGGTAGCTAACACTATTAGAGTTGCTATATAAGTCCGCCCAAAACAATGCCCAGCTATTCTTCAGAGTGCTTAGCCAGCTGGTTTTAGCAATAAGGAAATTAAGACGGGAGAAAACGACCATCCAATAGCCCATTGTCTCACTCGTTGATAGCATTCGTAATGGGAGAAAATGCCCACATTAACAATGAGCTGCCAATTATTTGTACCATTGGTGGTTCTTAATTAAGAATGACTGTAGACACTAATGAGCAAACAACGATCTGAGATACATACTTACTTATAACCCCAATTCTTGAGCGTAATTCAGAAGCGATTCATGGTTAAACTGGGGGTCACTTAGTAATATGGATCTTAGATATTGTCTAAGCAAGTTTGGGTACGGCTGCTCAACAGTGGTAAGCATTGTGATCCTCGCAAATTGCTGGTACCTGCGAACCCACTTGGATATTAGCTGCTAAACATTCAACGGTTACCAACTAAACATTTAGTGGTTATTTGCTGACTCTCCAAAACAATAAGAATCACGATATACATGTTAGCATTGTTAGCTCAGTCAGCAATGTCCAGTCATCGGGTAGTAACAAATGCCAAGGATGCATCATAAGGGTTGCCGACGAGCTTTGCGCTTTGCAGGGTCTTTCTGCAGGGCTGGGTCGCTTGTATTTTCATCCAGGGACAGCTTATATGAGCAATAGCAAAAGGCAAGGATATCAGTACAGTATGGGTTGGTACAGTATGAGTTGGTACCAATGCGCAGAAGAATGGATAATCAAGAGTCGCAACCATTTCTAACTATGAATTGCTCTTCTTGTGGGAAATTGACCATCACGATCATCGGGAACAAGCTCAGGGGTCGACTATGCATCACGATGATGTACACCGCATGTCTACCTCGGACATGATTACGTATACCCAAGGGTACATGTATACATGTCGTATGTATCACTGGTATAATTTATCGTATAGTTTTCTTTGATGGTTTATATGCATCAAGTATCATCAAGTGATTCAAGGGCCACTCACTGACATTGTGTTCACTATGTAGGTGTATGGTTTGGTTTTCAAATTACTGAGTTTGTTTACTTTGTATAGTGACATTTGGAGCCACGGGTGACCATATATCCTGCATGAAAAGTGGAGCGATTTGGAGCTCCCGGGAGGATTGTGACCATATTCAGTCACATGCCTGGTTCCAACCTCAGATTTGCTGATGACTATGGAACATATGATCAATGGTTTTGCTAGCTCAAGAGTATCCTTATGCTCAAAAAAAATCACTTGGCTGTATTGATTTGGTACATTTCTACGCAGTACTTGCCCCTCGCTAATTGGCAGCAGATCTCCCAATGGTGTTGAGCGAGTCGGCACAACAAGGTTCTCAGCCCAGGCTCAAACGCGCGTCCCTCACCACCCGCTGCTACAAGTCATGGTGTGGCGACGTTTGCGTTGCTCGCGGCTTGGACATGAAAACATCAGAATTCTGAAGACGAGGAACGTGGATCGCAGTCAGTGGACCTGCCTAGAAGGCAGACGGACAGTCGGATTTTTGTTGGTGGGTCAAGCAGTTCATCAACTTTCATGGAGGATAATCACCAACAACCATAGTGAAAACAATCGTTTATAATGGGGGAACCAGAACCAATTGAACGAGAATCCGGTGGTGAAGCGGCCAGAGGCGGAAGTCTTTCAGTGCCTGGATCGGCCTTTGGAACAGCAGCTGGGTCAGAAATACTGTGAATCAGATAGGACATGCACGTGGAAAATCGTTGAATTCTGTTGGGTAGTGGTGCTGTACCTGCTGGTTCTGTACATCTTGGCCCCGGTGGACCGTCCTCCGAGACAGTCGGCAAATTATATGTTGGTTTCCAATATGACGGGCACTTGTAGAACTTGGGCTGCTGCCGCTGCCCAAGTTCCACATGTGCGTGTCACAGTGGAAACCACTTGTGAAGTGGACGTGATGCTTTTAGTTTTCAATTGTCACATCTCCAATGCAGCAGCAGCTGCCTCGGCTCCACACATTGGTGACGGCGATTTGTCGAAGAGCTGAGGGGAATTGTGTTGGGTGGTGTGCTGATGTGTGCTGTACTTGCTGGTTCTGTACATCTTGGCCCCGGTGGACCGTCCTCCGAGACAGTCGGCAAATTATATTTTGGTTTCCATTGTGACGCGCACTTGTAGAACTTGGGCAGCAGCAAGGGTTGCTGCTGAGCAAGTTCGACATGTGCGTGTCACAGCGGAACCACTTGTGAAGTGGACGTGATGCTTTCAGTTTTCACTTGTCACATCTCAAATTGGGTACCTGGCCACATCCGAACTTTATATCAGTGCAAAGTGTTGACCGACTTGAAATTGTGACACTCTTGTTGCTACACTTCGTGTTTGCATGCAGCCGCAACCCCTTGCTTTGCATCAAGCCTGCATGCTTGAGCCGTGAGCAAAAACGTGAGTGAAGAGGGTGATCATGAATTGTCAATGATGCCCCCCATGATCAGCAATTCATCGTACCCAAAGAAACATGTGTCATACACTTAATGGTAGATGCTTTGAAGCAGCGATCCATTCTAGGCCTAAACAGACATGGGTGCTTTTCAAGTCATAGGGGTACCCCCAAATAATCCCCTTTTAACCATTTTTAGCAATAAGGCAGCCATTTTTGGGTCCCCCTTTTTAAGAAACACCCATGTCGTGACAGTAGCATCCCAAATATCTACGCCGGTTACTGAATTTGTATAGTGACTCCCAGGCCTAGCAACCACAACGCTGCAGAATCAGGAACAGCGCTATGAACGGAAAATCGACAACAGGAACCAATCAAAATACTGTATGTATGACTTTGCTTAGATCAACTCTAATGATAATGAACATGGAAGGCAGGCTCTCTTCACCACTGCTTTTGATGGACAAAGTTCTTCCTATAGTTGCACCATGCTCGTATGACATAGCTGCTCTGAATACGTTTTGTCATCCAAAGTTGCACTGAATTTTGTCCAGCAATCATCACGTGCAGATGCAAATCTAGAGATGGAACACGCCTTGTTCGAGGGGATTTCGCATTATCATGAATGCCCAAGTGCAATCAGAGTTTTTTGCAATAACATTTTTTCGATCAACCGCCAATTGGCGGATAGTCCTCCTCTCAGCAGCAGTGCTCCATCCTGCTACCAGTCTAGTCAACAGATCTAGTCAGGAGTTTATTTCTGGTTGGTGGTCTGCTTAACAATCTGCTTTGCTTATTTTACCTAGTAGCCTTGGCCCCCAAAACCATCATTTTTATAGGTTATAAGTTATAACCCATATTTTGGAGGGTAAAAACCTAGCTGTTTTAGGGTTTTGAGGGCTAATGGTAGTAACTACTAAACGAATGGTTGGTTGACTTGCGCACATTTTTCATGGTTGGGTGGTTCAACCACCCGATGAAACTTACCTTGGCCTTTCAGCCGATTGGTCCATCCACATGACAAACATCAGAAATGGTGGCACATACCTGCAAGGTGGGCCCCAAACCAGCTATAAGTTGGGTTATAACTAGGGTAACTACCAGCTATAGTAGATATAACTATAAGTATAGTTAGATGGCCTTATAGACCAAGATATAACTGGGGGGGCTCACCTTGTACCGAATCTCCACGATCATGAGCCATAGTCAATGGCCGGCGTCGCAAAGTCACGAATCTTCGCCATTCCCTCAAGTTCTTGGGTGTCTTGGTGAAAACACCCATCTACATAACTCTTGGTGACGGTTGAGCCAGCAACAAGTCATACGCCGTTTGGGGACTTCGTCATACAGAACCATTAGCTACATCATGATTGCTTTTTCGTTAAGTCATGACTGGCGGGCGTTTCACTACAAAACCAATAGAAGTCGGCTGAAAACTTTCAGCAACTGGACAAGCTATCAGAATACTGCTGTACACCGTCGTTTGCTATTCAACTAACATCACTTTACATCATACCCTCTGGCAAACTTTTCTGGAAACTGAAAATCACCAGTTTTATGGGTAAAACCATTATCAATAGTGGATTTTCTACTGAACCAGGTCATTTTACCTGAGACTCCCAGTTCTCAATGATCAAATTGCTTGGCAACTGAATGATGGTTAGTGAAACCCAAGGCTACCAGCATCCCTGCACCCAGCTCGGCACGGCCGCACCATGCATTTCCACCCTATTGTTGCTGTCGTTTTTCCGACCCATGACTCGTTGGTCACCGTCACCAGGCACCAACACCAAACAGCTGGACACTACATCAATTCATGAACCAACTATCCTTCGCCAGCCATCATAGCTACACCACCTACGACCGTCAGCCAATTTGGAGTCGTTCACCATGTATCAACGCCACCATTTGCGCCACCAATCGTTGACCATCTACTCGGCACTTGAGCAAAAGATACCACCATAGCTACTATTGTGTTTCTTAGTCGCATACTGCTAAACATGGGTATACTGAGCATACGTGGCTATCAATGGGCATATAAAAGATACCACTTGAGCATACTGCTAAACATGGGTATCAATCGTGCTGTCGCGCTCCAACCCATTAACCAACAGCAGGATACTGTACATATGCTGCTAACCACCATAGCTATCACAGCCATCCAGGCTGTTTTGGGAACACTTTTAGCCTCACGGATATGTATGGTTCGATAACAGTACATATATATATATATATATATATATATATATATATTTGTTTATATATACAAGTAGATATTTCACACAATGTGTGTAATTACATACGTTCACATACGTGCATGCATATGATAATTGTAAAATACACCCTACGAGCATCAAGTTAACATAGAATAGTAGGTAACCAGTTCTGGCTTCCACATATGTCTACCAGCTGTTGTGACTGGGGTTACCTACCGTAGAGTAAATTAACTGGTTGGTGATTTTAAACATTTTGTGTTTTCCCTGGTGGTTATTAACAAATGGTTGGTTGACACACATTTTTTTCATGACGGGATGCTTCAACCACCAACCAGATAAGGGAACTGGAAAGGTAGGGATACATATGATACTGGTGCCTGAAACGGCACTCTCGGCCCCATGGCCGGCAGGTTTGCTGGCTGGTTGCTTCGAGGGGAGTGCGGTGCGCAGCGTGCGCGGCGGTAGGGCTCACCACAAGGGTCACGTGTTTGACCATGGATGCCATGGTGTAGTCAACACATGGATTATTAATGATGGTTAATTGATTGATCACTTCATGTTGATTATTGATGGTTGTTAATCACTTAAACACTATTAGTCATCATTTAACACATGACCACTATTAATTATTTATGGCTGGTTAAGTGATAATTAATAGTGGTTAAGTGATGATTATTGATGTTAAATGACTGTTGATATAGGTCACAATGGATGGTCAATGATGATTAAGCGATGGTTAATGGTGGTTAGTAGATATTACATACTGTAGTGGCTGATGGATATCCAATGGTGATTAATTGCGGCTAACGGTGGTCAACATGGTTGATAATGGTTAGTTAATACCGCTAAATTTGAAAATTAGCCACCAAAACCCTGACGCTACCACCAAATCAACTACATGGCATTTCACTTAAAAGGAACAACTGCTGAGTACATGGTGGTTTCAAGGTAGTCTTATTGTTCATGCATTCTTAATCTTTCTATTTTCATGATGATAAATCTTATTATTTGTGGTTTTATGGTTTTCATGGTGGTTACAACTGCTTACCATTCATGCAAGTTTTTTGATTGCTTCAGCTGTGCTGTCATGGACGTACCAGATGCACCTATGGGTAGCCGCAGGGTTGGCTAATGGTGCTGCTGGTGCTCATTCCATGGTGGTCAATGGCGGATAAATACGACGGGAAATGTGGTAGCCAACATTTTTTGTGACGAATGGATTGGCTTGGGTGTTTGGGTAGCTTGTGGTACCCTAATGGATCCTCTTGTGAGTCTACAAAATGGATTGGGGGTCGGTCGAGTCCCCGCTCAATGCACAAGGGGATGATGTAGCACTCCAAACGAACCAACCTCTAGCGGGACCCCTTCCAGCAAGGAAGCGTACAGGTAGGGGGTCACGACAATCATTCATCATCCACCGTGATCCACCGTCATCCACCGTCATCCATCGTCATCCACCATCATCCACCATCATCCACCATCATCCATCATCCACTTGATCCTTAACAATGGGGCCCATCCGGTACAATACTTGTGGATGTGACCCACAGCCTTGCATTGCCATGGTGAACCATTCACTCCTCAGCATGGTTGAACGCCCCATCGTCACACGCGTGCGCAGGCGGTTCTCACGACCGCGTCAGTTAGTGTGGCTTGTCCAGTGTGACGGTCCCGCGGTGAAGGGCGCGGTGCGAAGTGGAAGTGGTGACACTGCTTTGTGGATCATGGAAGCGAAGTGGCTATGGGTCAAGCAGTTAATCAACCAACTAATGGGGGGATATTCACCAACCATTTTATAGGGAAACCAATGATTAGTGATTGGGGAACCGGGGGTACAGGGTTTTGACCCACTGCCAAGTATTCCTGACCACCAGCATTTGCTTATTGACTACGAGGGCTTATAACCACCAACCAGTAGATTGATGGTGGTTGGTGAAGAACATTTCCTCAACAAGAAAAGGCAATAGCAATGAACGAACTTTGTGATGGAAAGTTGTAGTTCACCAGTCATGTGTTGAAGTGTTTGAGAAAATAAACATTATTTACTGAAATGGTATGCCTGTAATGGTGTAATTGCACATGTTGCTTGCAGCAGTAATACTGGCAAGAATGGTTTGTACTGTGTTACTCATGTTTGGATGTCATTTTCGTTCTTGGTATTGGTAATGGAGAACAAAGGTGGGGCTAATTGTGGTTTATTGCTGACAGCAGTCAATGAATACAAATGGATACCAGAAACATACACAAAGGAACACCAAACAACACAATGATGGTTTACTTGTATCATTCTGGGATCATAGTGGATGATACTAGCTGGTTAGGCTAGTACGGAAATAACTAGATATAGATATACGTTTTGCATAGTGGAGTGAAGATGTACTTTGTGCGTTCCCTGCTACTATGTAACCTGGGTATTCTCTCCTCGCATTAGCCGTAACAACCATCCACAACCACCAATCAAAAATAAGAAAATTCATGTCACCGGCATTGAACATGACGATTTTAAAGTGTGTGATTTTCCAACAGTGTTACTCGTCATAAAACCCATTTGTTAGCCGAACATTGCAAAAATCGAGGTTCCAATACTGCTCAAATTAATCCAACTAAATTCAATTCAAACTGCTACCCGTCATTTTTCTACATTAGGTCTTTTTAGCGTTGACTTCACCACAATGTTTGTTGTCATAACTCCTCATCAACCAATTCATCAATGAATCACCAAAATGAACCATCATCATTAGAACATCATAAACCACTGTAAACCACTACAACCATTATATAACCATCATATAACCACAATAAAGCACTTTGAACCACTACATACCACCCTCATCCACCATCATCAGCCACTCATTACCACTTCCCCATCCCTACCACGCTACCTGCTTCCCGGCGCCCCTCTTCTCAGGCGGCCAAAGCTTTGACTGGGCCGAAATATCGTGGCTTCACAGCGGATGGGCTGTGGGATATGACACGTCGGATGTGGTTCCCCAGTGAACTGACCATGCTTGGTGGTAATGATAACAATAATAGGGAATGATAAGCAACAATGATGGTTAAACAACTACCTGGTTGGTGGTTTGAAACATGTTTTATTTTCCCTAGCGGTTATTAATAATTGGTTGGTTGACTGCTATTTTTCATAGGGGTTGAAACCCCCAACCGGGTTAATTACTAGCTTCGTTAGAGGGTTATTAGCTACCTAGTTTATAGCCATCTTCCATGGATCCCAGTAAGAACCTCTCGCAAGTGGTGTGTGGTTAAAGGGGGATGACTAGTATTTGGCAGTGATTGAAAGGATGGTGTCCTTGGGGATAGCTAGTTGATGAGTGGTTGTCACTTAGTAGTGGTGGTTGAGCACCCCGACCATCGATTGATCATAGCTTTGCGATGAATAATGATTCGCCATGGGTTTGTGATTAAGAATAGTGGATAGTGATCAACCAATGTTTGGTAATGAATGATTACAGTAGTGTTTGCGGGTCGTGGAGTTGATGGTGGTTCCACAGTGTTTAAGCGTTGCTTATCGTTATTTGGTTGATTCACGGGGTTAATGGCTGCGAAAAATCATATCAACAAGAATAGCCGGTGAGCTATATTTTTTAAAGAAAAGTGTATTCCTGTGACAGTGATTTTGGCAGTGGAAAGCACCTAGGTGTGAACAGGGTGCCACATTTTTTACATTTTGTTACCAAAGTACTGATGCTTGGTGGTGTATTTGACAACAGACGCCAACAAGCATAGGCGGTGATGTAGCAGTTTTCTTGGTGAGCACCCAAACTGCGAGTAGTAACCAGGAGTAAGCTTGCGCATGGCTAGTGGATGCTAGTGGTGAATGTGGTGATTGATTTGAATATGATATAGTGGTCAATCATGTTACCCTATGGGCAACGAGTCCAAAATGGTCACGTTCTATAGGAAATCATCTATGCATCAAAGATCCTGGATGTATTGGAAGATGCATCAGATCAGAATTATCCACAAGAGCAGCTTGGTTTCACTAGTTCATGTTGACAAGCGTTTCATGTTTTTTTACTTTTGCCGGATAGTAAGCCAGCAATCAAGACAACCACATGTTTTGGTCATGCAACCACAGTGCAGTAACCAAACATTTGAGGTTAAAACTGCCCAAAAAGAAACGCTTGTAAACACCTTCCATGCTGGTAATTGACGTTCAGTCGATGATCAGAAAGATTTCGGCGTAAGGTTTTCAGAATCAACGGGGATAAAAAGGATGAACAGCAACTTTTTTGTTTGGTTGCTTCATCATGCTATAGGTTCATTATCATTGCTGCCATTTGGTTTGACAACTCCTGGTAGGTCCATAGCACCAAAGGGCCAGCTCGGGATACCAGCCAGATGAGTTGGTTGATTAACTCATTAGACCATTTGGCTTCACTGGACCAGTATCAATCATGGCTCATAGCCATTAACCTTGGTTATCAATATGGCGATGTCTCAAGCCAGTTTGGGAACCCCCCAACTTATGGCTGGTGTAGTGCTATAAAGGGGTGTTTCTCAAAATAGGTCCCTCTCACTTATCATCCGCCATTAACCTTTAGTAACTTTAGTAGTACTTATATAACCAACCACAACTTTGGGGTACCCCCAGCTATTAAGACACCCAAATGAGATGATTTATGGGTACCCATCTAAGCACCATTAGCTATACATCAATGCCACCTTCGTAGAACAGCAACAGTAATGGTAGATTCTCAGTTGAAACAGCTGGTCATCCCATCAAGTAAGAAGGGTGATTGACTATGATATACCATATGAAATAATTGGTCAAAATGAATAACCATTCCTATCATGAACCAGCATAGATCATTAACCATAAAAAAGGGAGGTCAGGGAGGTCATTAATCTTTAAGAATTCTTGTTGATTACAATCCCTGTGATCAACCATGATTGATCCCTCACCATATTCAGAGCTCGATCAAATTTTGGGGTTCATTAATTTGAACCTACCAATATAGTATTGCCGTTTCTCCAGATAGTAGCTATTTAACCGAGAGTTTGCTGGTGATTATCAATTATCCCCTATTGTTAACCATTACCCTTTGGTAAACTAACATGGCAATGGAAAATCCACTTTTTTGTTAGGAAAACCCTGGGATATTATCCATTTATAGTGGATTTTCCAGCCAGCCATGTTAGTTTACCTACCAGAGGGTATTAACCATTATAAACGATGACTGATCCACCAACCAGTTTTGGAAACGCATTGCGTTACCGGCCCACCGGGGTGACCCACCATGCCAGCAGCACCAGTGATTCTGACAAGCGCTGCTTGACAACTCCATTATTGGATATGATCCCAGATGCTCCATGTACAGCATATCTACCTAAATTTGGGTCATTGGGAAATGTAGGTAAATATGCCATACATGGAGCCACTGGGGATGCATCATAGATTATCGTTTAATCTGGTCATTAACCATGATTCAAAAGTTATTCACAGTTCGTAACCATTCCCTTTTCATGGTCCCATTTTACCACTCTGTACACAAAATCGCACTTCATCCTCTTCTCATTGGTGCGAGATGAGAAAAGCTTCTCTGCTTGTAGCCCGCTGAATTGGCCAATTCGTACGGTTGACCATGAGGCGATCGGTGAAACTGACTTGTGCCGGCTTTGTCCAAAGCCATAGTGGTACACTAAGTATCCAAGCTCATGGCCACATATGGCTATGGGTCAAGCAGTTAACCAACCAATAATGGGGGATAATCACCAACCAATAAGGGAAACTAATGGTTAATGATAGGGGAACCAGGGGTCCAGGATTTTGACCCATAGCCATATAATTTGATAGGTTGCCAAACATAGCCTAGTTTGAAAGGTTGATAAACCAACTAATGGTGTCATAGCCTAATTTGATAGGTCAACAAACCAACTAATGGTGTCAAACCTGATTTTCCTCCACTGAACCTTCCGCCATTTTCGGCCTTTCCTCGAAATCGAGGTGTGATTTCTGTGTCTGGCGACGGAAATTGTCTCTTTCGATCCGTCGCGCAAGGTGCACCGGGGAGATTCCGAGGTTGGAGACCACCAGTTGTGATACCAGCCCAGTCAAACGATTTAGTAGCCAATTTTTGCTTGTAGTAACTTGTAGTAGAATGTCATCGATATGTTATATTTAATTAAATATATATATATATTTATATATTCATGCAAATAGATAAATAAATGAATACATACATAGATAGATAAATATACAAATGTCATAGAGCACATGCTACTGGGATACCTGGAAGGTAAGGATTATATAGATATATAAGTTTAATTGCTGATTTTTAGATTTACTTCCATGATCCACCAAGAAATCCCACTGGTGGGCACTGGTCCGACTGGCTGGCTCATTCAGATCGAAGTTTTGGGCGAGTTGTGGGGGCACGCGGTAGGCACCGGTTGAGATGAAGCCCCAAAGTCCAAAAGGGATTGATGAAATCGTTCAGAAACCATAGGATTCTTATAGGGATGACTATTCCGGCTTGAAATGGAAGGTGTTTGTACATGATACATGTCACATCCAACACTGGGATTTTTGTCTTGAAAGGTTTTTTTTTGATATTTGTAGTGTTTCCGAGGATGAGAAACACACATGAAAACCAAGTATACTGGGTGGCAAACACAGCCACTAACTTGGATTTTTGGAATTTATCGGATTAGGGGTGAACGCCATTTGGTATTTTTCAACATAGAGGTACCCTAAATCATCCCATATTGATCATTGTTTTTGAAAGCACTATCATTTTTGGGGTCTCTATGTCTTAAGAACCCCTCAAAATGTCCACTAAAACCATTAGCACTTGATCAACTGAAACCACCTGGTAGGTCCATCAACATTCATGTGCCGTTATCACTTGCTATTGACAATGGTTGTCAACTAGAAATGGCTCGTCAAATTTGTGGTAATTAGCATTTGTGTTTTTTTGAGCAGAGGACTATGTGTGATTCTGAGACGTTTGATTTTCAAACAGTATCATCGCATGTTTTTTGGATGTGTTGGCACATGGTCAGCCAATTTTCGCCTGCTTTCTGAAATTATGATGTGAATCTCCGAAACGAAGTAGCATACCGCAGAAGCGTGTGTGCTCAATGACCAAGGGTTTGGGTACCGCAACGGTTTGGTACCAAAACTGCGTTGTGGAGTACAATTTTCAGGTTTGTGCCACGCAGCATCACGCAGCCATTTCCAAAGGCTTGCGAATGATTGGGCTGATGCCCGTGCTGAAGTAGTTGCGGTTGTTTATATCCCTACCTTGACCCTCACCCACAAATTATGTATACCCTTGAATCCTAGGGTATGTTAATCATTATTAGCTAATCCCAAAAGGGTAATCGAGAGTCAAGGTACTTCGGGCTTAGCTATACCCTCAAGAGCTTGGTTACACCTCTGCTGTCGCAGCCGCATGATCTCCTATTCTCGTGGTTTTCATGTTGTTGGTTTTGTCCCCTTATCTGGTTACTTGTATGCAACGCTGGCAAGGTATTGACACCAACAAGCAACATCGACCAACCACTCTGTAGCTATAGCATTATGAAATAAGTAATCAAGTGTTGAAGACCTGTGTATACAGTGCTATAATCAACCACACTGAAAACCTTCATTACGCATCCATCCTGATGCTTCAACCTGCCTCATCACGTGGTTTTCGGTTGATTTCTGGCGACCGTAGAAATTTGTCCATGCATTTTAATATATTTTAATCATATCCCCTGTAGAAATCTGTAGAATCCATCCTCAGTAATCTGGTTCCTGTTGAGCATTGGTCAGTAAGGCAGTTTGCCAATGTTAGTTATCTCTAGGCAATCACCCTAAGGTACCGTAAATCAGTTCATCATTGATCCGTCCCTGGCCAAACCCCATGGCGCTGCTGCCTGCGACCGCAACAGTTCAAAAGGCGGGCGTTGGTGGCCGCGGTGGTCTCGAGCGGCCCTGGGGACAATTCTGATGAGAACTCATGCCAATGGTTTAATGGATACATGATGCTTTCTCAAAATAGGGAACCCACCAAATCATCCATTAACAGTCATTTATAGTAATAAACCAACCATTTTTAGGGGTTCCCTATTTTGAGAAACCACCAATGGTTTAATGGATACATGGGTATGGGTCATGCAGTTAACCATCAATATTAACCAACAAATGTATATATAGGGAAACAATGGTTAATGATGGAGAACCAGGGGTACAGGGTTTTGACCCACAGCCACATGATGATGCTTAAATTCTTATCAGATGGTTAGTGATTGATGGTTCATGTTTGTATTGATGGTTAATGATTGATGTTTAATGATGGTTATTGATGGTTAATGATTGATGGTTGATGATGGTTAAGAACCGGCTAATGGATACAGGATGATGGTTAATGCTTGATGGTACTAGGGGATCAATAATGGTTTAATTACTATGATTAGATACGAATTGTTATTACTAATTTTTAACCACGATTATTAGTGGTTATTCATATTTTTCTTAATGTCTATTATGGTTCTCCATGGTTATTGATGGTTATTAATGCCTACAATGATTACTGGATTATATGATACATAATTGGCTAGTGACAATGAGATGGCATAATGATTATATTGTTATAGGGACATAATTGGTCAATTGTTGATAATGATTACTGCTACTGGGGGATAAATGATGGTGATTGGTCATCAAAACGTCACGTCTTACTATAGCAGGGAAAACTTTCTTGGAAGGGAAAAGACAACCTGCACGAAATGATGGTGATTGATACTAGTGGGTTAATGATGGTTTAATGATGAATGATAGATATTACTTGAAATTATGAATGATTAATAACGGTTACTAATGTTTATTAATGGTTGTTAATGGGTTAATAATAGGGGAAACCATGGGAATTAATCATTGTGGTGATACTTGTGGGTGAAGATTGGAATGGTGAGGCTTTCCCAGGGCGATTTTCCCAGAAAAAAATGTGATAAAGCCTCTCAAGGTGGCTCAGTCAACGATTGATTGCTACTGTGGATGGAGGAAATCCTGCACCAGTTGGTTGGTTGTTTACCCCATTATCTATAGGGTTTAAACCATCCCAGGTGGTGCAGGATTTCCTCCATCAACAGTATCAACCATGGTGGTGAACCATGACCTGATCAACCAGCATGGTTGACCACTATCAACTACTATTTAACCACTATTTTTGATGAACAGCAGTCATGATCAACGACCATCAACTCGTTTCGCTGGCACGCACCGCTCATCACTGCTTGGCGAAGGCTTGGCGCGATGGTTACCATGGCCCTGGCGGCAACGTGAGGCCTCGGCGCGGGGCAGCGTCGGGTACATCGGGGGTGGGGCCATAGGAGGGGCCAAGAGGAGAGGATGATGGCTGAACCAATGATTTGAATGAACAACAGCCAGTTGATGATGTTGATGTGCCAGAGGATGGCTGAGCAATGAGTTGATGATGTTGATAACAATCCGTTGATGATGATTGATGAACTAATCAGTTGATGATAACAGTTGATGATAATAATCAGTTGATTATCATGAATGATGTTGATGAAATCAACCGATTAAATCAATTGTTAATGCTGAACCAATCATTTTGGGCAGCAGTTGCACCAACTGGCTGATCAGCACCTGCAACAGTGTCGCACCATGGCTCTGGCAAGCATTTTGGCCTTGGAAGGTGTCCATGTGATTCAAGGTGTATCACCAAAAATAATGGTTTAAAAACCAGCTTTATAGTGGTTGATAAAGATTAATGATAGTGGTTGATAAAGATTAATTTATGGTAAGGGATTATGACCAGCAATAATGCTTAAAGAACTTGTGGTTGGTGGTTTTGATTTTTTATTTTTCTATCGTATTCAGGGATGGTTGGTTGGTTGAATCATTTTTTCTTTTTAATAGGGGTTGAAAGTGGATTATTTTCCCCATTGACCCAAGTTTTTCATAGGGGTTGGAACCAGCAACCAGATTGGCAAATTTGACCCCTGTTATTGTGAAGCACCATCAGCAACAAAAAAGCATCATGAATCATCAGTGTCACCAACATCCCCCAAATCTGGAAAAAACAAACAAACAAACAAACCATCATGAAATAGTTTGTAGGGGGTATCAAGCATTGAGTGGTATACCAACTTCATGATTAAATGGTATCCAACCTTGCTTATATGCCCATACCATTGCAGACAAATATGGATTGATACTGATATCATGTATATATATATATATGTATATATCTATATATACACATATGTACTTGAATTCATTAATATCCAACATAGACATGTGTTGTTGGTTTGTAAACTGTCTAAACAAACATTTTCTTGAATATACATATACATTTACATAACGAAAACATATACATATACATTTGCATATGCCCATATAGTATGTATATATATATATATATATGCTAGCCCCCCCCCTCAGATCCATATTTGACGTGGGTTTTGCCAGCAAATGGTTGAGATACATGTGCTGTCTATGATAATTTCATTATGGCCTGATTATTCCCTACTGAACTATATCTATTTAGTTATGTATTATTTCATTATGTCCTAGTTGATTGTGGCCAATTACAATTTATTCTTCAATTATACACATGACTTGACCTACTTTAAAATATTTTCCTTGATTTTGACCTTTTATGGGGTCTAACTATTCATAAGTTCATATGTGCATATTAGATAACTTTGTGTCATTCCATAGTGCTATCTTTGTGTATTATTTGAATGTGGCCTATTTAATCTGTTTGAATTTGGCTTGTTTAATTATGGCCTACTCAATTCTGTTCTATTTAGTTGTTGTCTATTCATTCATGGTCTATTCAAATTTGCAGCCCTATATTTAACCTATTTGACTATGCCTTATCACATTATAGCCTGCTCGTGCCCTGTTTGATTATTTCTCAATAATCAGAGTTTGAGAAATAATGACCTATCTTTAAATATGCTTTATCTAATTATGCCTTATATTTACCCCATTTGTATTCATAAAAACCTTTTTAATCATAGCTTGGTGGTGCCATACTGGAAGACAATAAAATACACAAATTTCAGTTCAATAGATTGCGCTGTATTTGACCTGTCAAGAATATCTTATTTCATTATAGTCTTTATGGGGATTATTTGATGATTTCATATTTATGCGTTGTGTCCTAATTGTGTGTTATTCCCCACATCTAGTTGTGGGGTTTTTATTTTTCTGCTGGATCCCGCAACCTCCTCCTCCCTCCTCCTCTCCTCCTCCTCCCGCGTGGCCCTCCTCCTCTCATCATCATCATCATCATCATCATCATCACCATCATCATCATCATCATCATCATCGTCATCATCATCGTCATCATCATCATCGTCTGTTTCTGTGGCAGGCGTGGCACTTTCTCTGCACCTGTAGGGGCTCAGCAGAGGCTTGTACGGTTGCGGCCGCCCGGGTTCCCCTGGCAGGCGTGGCGCTTTCTATGCACCTGTATGGTCTTGGTACGTTTCGTCTTGGTACGTTGGATCTTGGTGCGTTGTGCCTTGGTACGTTTGGTCTTGGTACGTTGTGTCTTGGTACGTTTTGTCTTGGTACGTTTGGTCTTGGTACGTTTGGTCTTGGCACGTTGTGTCTTGGTACGTTGTGTCTCGGTACGTTGTGTCTTGGTATGTTGTGTCTTGGTACGTTTGGTCTTGGTACGTTGTGTCTTGGTACGTTTGGTCTTGGTACGTTGTGTCTTGGTACGTTGTGTCTTGGTACGTTGT
>VSDK01014621.1:303139-334234 GCA_009767595.1 Symbiodinium kawagutii
AGGACTCCGCCGCAGCTACCTGGCACAGCTGGCCGCCGCGCCGGTGTTGGCGAGTACGGGAAGCGCTGAGGTCGGGGATGGGGGGTGGGGCGGTGGCGTGGTGCCAAGGTAGCTCCAGATCTGCTTGGTGGGGTTTCTCAAGTCATGGACCCCCAAATCATCCAACATTAGTCATTTATAGCAAGCCAAACATTTTTTTTGGAGATTAATTTAAAAAAAAACACCAGATTTAAAAGCAAGCAAATGCAGTGAGTTTTCATGGTTTTGGGAAGTTTGAATCAATGGTTTGATGGAGAATTTATGGAATTTATTGGGGATGTTTAGAGAATTATCTGAATCCATGGGCTTAAGTGGAGCCTGGTTGAAACATCCAGGGCGGCTCAACCAATGAAAATAACAAGCTTGGTGTGCTATCCGCCCATCTTCAGCCATTTCAAAGACGTGGAGATGCCAAAACTTCAAAGTTATACCATGGTCCCCTCCCAAGTTGGTCAGTTATGACCACCCGCCATGTGCAGAAATTGGGTTTAGTTCCCTGGGCATATGGCCATGGCAAATAGCCTTGGAAGGTTGGTATATTGGTCAACTAATCCCCACAACCATGGTGAATACAGGTCGTTATGAACTGGGGATGCACATCAAAGCACCTCGATGTGGCGGGAAATGCCTCATGCCTCGCCACAAGCTTTGCTTAATGATGGTCATTGGCGCCCTGTACAACAATCAACAGCTAAACAAGGGGGATACTGCATGGCCAGTGGTGATTCGGATGTTTACAGTTAAGCCATGCCATGATTTCGGGTACTTTGGTCACGCTGGGAATTGCAATGAATCAAGGGTCTTGGTTAGGGGATCATGCAAAGTGATGCCCCCAGGTGCAACGTAGTCAACCGTCAACCTGATTGTTGTGTACAGTTGCCAAGTAGGCGTGGGGCCGGTTCGGGCTGTAGCTCGAACGGCTGTTCACATCCCAAAGTTGTGAGCTACCTCCCCTACCAACCCATGGTTTTGGTAACAGACCCACGCCTCTTTAGTTCCATGTTTTTTGAGGCGTGGGATCTAATGGATGTGGGTGTGTTGCCCATAGATCTTCAGTTTTCGGAACACACCCACGCCATGGATCTATTTGAGGACCATCAAGGAAGTGGGGTACCCTCAACGTTGACGTTTCAGGAACCTACCCACCCGGCCGCAGACCCAGCCAGGCTACAGAAGAAGCGGATTATGCGCCTTGGCACCTTTACCACCGGTTTCACCAGTGATTTTTTTTTTCCTGCATGATGAAGTTGCCAGAACGGCAGAACAATCGTAACGTGGGATCCAGGGTACAGGGTTCGCTGTGGGTTTGGACCCACAGCGGTAACCATGTATTTAATTCTCGGATATGTTTACTGTACTTACATGTTTAAATATCAACATATGTGCGTACTTTGCCGCGCCGTAACAAAATGTTGCCAATATTTCGTGGATGATCATGCCAATGTTAGTTGATGGAACCAGTGGGCTTTGACACAGCAACGTCCAAGTTTCAGCCTCGGGCTGCGCGACACTCCACAGCTTCTGAGGATTGCATCAGTCGATTGAGATGCAGTTGTTCATTGGTGGCCCACGAATGTCCCCGATGAAAAAACACACAGGCCACATGGCTGTTTCTCAAAATAGTGAACCTTAACAAAAAGGTGGTTCATTACTACAAGTTTTGATATTGGATGGTTTGAAGAAAACACGATATTGTTATCATACAGAATGATAGGAACACCGTTGGTGATGATCAATAGAGGTAGATGGTTGGCTAATTAATCAATCATGTTGTTTTGGTTTTGGTTGGTCAACGCGGACATTTTTGGACAAAAAATTGATAATAGTCCGCTCCACTACTAGCAGTTCTTGCCCAGCAAATTTGCATGATAGTAATTTTTGATTCGCTAGCACTTCATGGTGTTGCATGTTTGTTGATAAATGGTGGTTTCTCGAGTCATAGGGGACCTCCCAAGTCATCCACTATTAATCATCTATAGTAATTAAACCAACCATTTTTGGGATACTCCCTATTTGAAGCAACCACCAAATAGTATCTTCACTACATGATAGCAGCTATCGAGCAGTAGTGAGTACCACGGTTGCTAAGAACTAGTTATGTGGTTTTCATCGTTTATAACTAGTTTTTAGTATACCAAAACAAAGGTGTTTAGCAACTTCGGTATCACAGCTAGCTACTAGTAGTTTGTTAGTATCATTAGTTTGGTAGCTTAAGTTTCCATTGTTTGTTGATACCGAAACACGGCTCCAATCATTCGCCGCGACCAAACTCATATGTCATCCGAGGCATTCGAGGTTCTCGTTTTATTGATGAGTACCATGCTGTTTATATGCATGGTCAAAAATTTTTGACGGTTCCCTATACTGAGAAACACTCACATTGACGCTTATCCATGTAGGTAGATGATTTGTCTCCAAAAAATTATGCACATTCTTGTTGGTTCTAACTCCCTATAATTAACCACTATTAACCATACATTTACCCATTCATAGACTCACATTGACGCGCTGCTTGCCCTGCACTGCCCCAGGTGTATCCCGATTGGTTTCGCTTGCCCTTGGCGCCCTATGCCCGTCGAAGGACAGTGCTGAAGGAAGTGGTGCCAAACCAGGCTGGGGGAACTCTGTGGTGTTGGGCATGGCAAGGAACTGGTCGATGCGGTTGTTTTTTGCTGGAAAATCACGGGATTTTTGATGGTTAACAGTGAGTGGTCATGGTAAATGGTTAATGACAGTGGATATAAGCATTAATGATGGTTAATCTGGTTGGTAATAATTTATGATGGTTCATAGTAGTTGATAATGGTGAATAATACGGGGATCATGGCCAACAATTTGTGAACAACTAGTCTGGTTAACTATGGGCAAACATGTGGTTAACTGTTGGGGATAACGAGTTCCATGCGCCATTCCTTTTGAGGGCTACCAATGACCGTGATACTTACCGGTAATTGCCGTAACGGATGGAAAGTCACATTAATTCTGCTTGGGATGTTTCATGATGTTTCTTTTCATTCCATGCTAGCATTCCATGCTGGCATGTAATCAAGGGGAAAGTTGTTGTGGCGCAGTTCCGTTTCAAGATCATGGATGGTCCATTTGCTTAGACCAATGGCGCGCACAATTTCATGTGTCCGAAATGGTTTTATCCATCGTAAACCATAATCAACCATCAATTCACCATCAATCAACCATGAATCAACCCTTAATAAACCATTGATTTATCATTCCTCAACCATCCTCAAGCCCAAAAAACACCATCCTTCACCAGGCGCCTCAACGGGTGTCCCCCTGAGCGCTGGCCCCCAACCAACGCGCGCCCGCCACCGGTGCAGCTCCAGGTGTGGACCTTGGATCAGATTTTCGGCACGTTCTACGTCTACGTGCCCATCCGCGCCACCGTTCTGAAGGCCTGTGGCAAGTCCTATTTGGAGCTGATACCTATACCATCAAGGAGCGGTTTAAACCCAAGAAAACTTACAACAACAATAATGATTATAACAACATCAACAACAACAACAACAACAACAACAACAACAACAACAACAACAAGTTGGTGGTTCATTGTTAACGGTTGATAATGGTGATTCACAGTTGATTAACAACAACAGCAACAACAACAACAACAACAACAACAACAACAGCAGGTTGGTGGTTCATCGTTAATGATAGTTGATAAAGGTTAATGAAGGTTGATAGTAAGGGCTAAAAAGGGTTGACAGTGGTGATTCATAGTTGATCAACAACAAATCAAAACTAGCAAAAGGTTTTGTATTACTAGCAGTGGTGATTCATATTTGATGAACAAACAAATCACAAATCAAAAGCACATAAAAAAAAAAACAAAACAATCATACGACTCAACAGAGCTGCTGAGCTGCTCAAGGGTTGTCGTTGTTCTTGTTGTCCTGATGTTTTTGTTGGCCTCTCTTGTTATGGCAGTGGGTCAATATTAATCAACCAATTTTCTAGGGATAATAACCAACCATAAAAGGGAAAACTTGCTGGTTGATGATGGGGAACCAGGGGGACTAAGGGTGAACTGACCCACAGCCTTATGGACAACCTCAACGGTTGTTGTGAAGTGGTCGTCCTGGTGGCTGCTTGTGGCCCAAGCTGACCATTCTGCCTCCATGGTCCATGGCGCGTTAGGTGAAGGGAGGTTTGTTGGTCTATGCTCCCGTGGCCGTGACCAATGAGTCCTTGGGCTCCTTGGTGCGGAGCTACGGCAGCTGCCACGGGTGCCCAGGTGCAGCCGGAGCGGAGCAGCGCTGATGGACGATCCATGGGAAAGGTCGCGGCTGGTAGGATGGTATTCCATTGATACAAAAAATGATGAGCCATCATATATCCTTTTGATGGTAATTAATGGATGGCTATTAATTGATATAATATGGTAAAAATGATGGTAATTAATGGCCATCAATTGATGTCAGAAGATAGTAACATATCATTTTTTGGCCATTGTTCATTGTATAATTCATCATGGACCGTTTTGCGCTGTTTCCTGGGGATTGGAACTTGGAAGAAGCCATAGACAAGACACAAGGCGTATCCACTGATGTTGAGAGAGGATTATGATACCATTTCATTGCATCAGTGCCCTGAAAAGATGATGCTTCGCTAGCAAAATGGCACCATCCCTATGAACACAGGGGTGAATTTGGACCCTCGGTTCGGATTTGGTCACATTGTTCCCATTGATTCTCAATTCAGAAGGAGCAACAAGGGGGTGGTCACGATCCATTATGACCACCCAGCAATCAACTGATGCCTCCCAACACAGCAATTTGACACAATGGGAAGCCGAGGGAAGCCCACCTTTTGTGGGGAAAGAAACATGTTGATAGGTTCTATTCACTACATACGGATGTACATATGATATGCGTATATATATATATATTTATTTATTTATGATGTACATATATAATTTTTCTATTTACATATGTACAGATGTACATGTAAAATGCACTCATGTCCCCTTAAATCACATCTTGTCATTGTCAAGCCGTCCAGTCCATTTTGGAGCCCGGTGCATCAGTTTATCTCATGGTCTCAACTCTTTGCTACGCCAAACAACGACCGGTTGGAGTTGGTGGACCAGCTTGCGACGGTGCAAGCTGGTGCGAGCTGGACTGTACCTGCCCATGACTCAAAAATATTTGAGACTTTGCTTAATTGATATTTGTATTTATTTCGGTAAAAGAAACGATATTGATATTGATACTTTGGCTACTAATTGATATTTAAGATAACAATACTTTGGTGCCTATAACTACAACCATTAATGGCTCCCTTTTATTCGTAATTGCTTCAGAGCAATGATCCAATTCGGATTGTTACTATTACAATGGTTGATATAAATAGTCATGATCCCACAGTACAACAGCCTGACTGTGATGATCCGATAGTAATAACCAATGTTCCAATAGTAATGTTCCAAATGTGTTCCTACACCCTTCCCTTCAGACTCGCAGTGGAATGTTTGGATAGTGTGAGGATCACGGATCACCTGTGTGTGCGCCTCAAAAGCTTGAATTCAAAGCACCGGAAATTTGTTCCAAGTAGAATGAAGTTGATGACATCAAGACTCCATATATGGTATGTTTTACCTTCATTATTGGAGTGATTTTCCGGGTAAATGTAGGTACAAAGTATTGTTGCTATCAATATTATCATCGATAACAATTGGCGGTAGGTGCATAGTAGGAGATGATAGTACTGGTCCAAGGCTGGTTGACATCTTGCTGGACAACGAAGATTGAAAAGAAGTCTCGAAACAATGAGTAATCATCATTGTAGCGGTGTTTCAAGTTAAACTGGCTATAATAGTTGGCAGCATAACAATCAACCATTGATCGAACATACCAGCCATGACAGATATTTTAAATCACTATCTATCATGATATTCAGCCCTTTATCAGTTCCAGTTCCTATTTCATTACTTACAGTTGATCAGCAGTTGATCTTGACAAATTTACAAGAATCAGCTATTGACAGGTGTTCTGGGTTGCGGTTGATGAATAATTGGCGATTGCCAATACTCAGCCATTTTTGATCAACCAATCAAGCGCGAAATTACAAGGGGACTCATAGTTGATTCAGATTAAATCAGCCATCCACCAATAGCAATTGACTGACAACAGATGATCAACCAATCAACCAGCAATAGTTAGAAATTGATTACAAAACAACAGTTATCAACCTATTGCTTATAATCAACCAACTATCAATAACAGTTACCCTCTTAACAATTATTACCTGGTACCAACTCATGATAACAGTTGATCATAACTAATAATAACCCTCATAACTGGGTGGATTACAGCTATGACCTTAGCTTGGATTAGGTTTTTTGGGATATGATTGATTTACCATACAGCCACGAAAAGTTCGACCTTTTGCAAGGGATCTAAAATCCACCAAGTTACCCTTTGATAAACTAACATAGCAATGGAAAGTCACCATGTTTTACAGAGAAACCCTGGGAAACCATTGATAATCACTGGATTTTCCATTGCTATGTTAGTTTACCACAGGGTATATCCGCTTGACAACCAGTTGATCATAGCCCTTTTCATCCCTCCTCGTTGCCAAGGCTTTGTCAAAGAACTTGAAGCCCAACACGGTCCCGTTCGCCACGCGGCAACGTTTTGTGGGGACCAGAGACCCAGAGATTTGCGGCGTATGGTGGTTGATGGTATATGAGGGATTTCTATGGTTAATAGTGGTCAATAATGGTTAATCATCGGGGATGATACGCAACAATGATGGCGGTTTATGATGGTTCATAATGCTTGTTGAATCTACGGTCCATAGTGGTGGTTCTCATGAAGTTGCTATGAACACAATGGTTCACCGTTTGTACAACAAATGCAGAAGTCAGTAACGGTATCAACAAATAAGATGGTTCATGCTTGATTATGATCAATAATGGTTGATTAAGAACGGTGGTGGTCAATAAAAGTGCGTGGGTCATGGTGAGTGAAGCGACATTTCGCCAATTCCTGCCAACTACTGTACAACGATCAATGCTGAGGATCAAGCGAATCATGTGGATTACCGGGCGAGTTGGTCAATTAGTTCCTCAAAAAGACCGATTCACAACAGGCATAAGCAGGTTGCTTGGTTTTTCATCAACTCAGCACTGATTACATTAGTCCTTCATCATTGGTTCTTGTCATCCAGCTAAGTTAGCTTTACCAAAGGATAGCAGCCGTTGTGAATCATTATGAATCATTCATTATCAGCCGCAGTAGCAACTAGTTTCGAATATTCTACGAATAATGAACGCTAATAATGGTTCAGAACGGCTAAATAGTGAACCTAACATTGATGATTGATTATGGGTTTCATGAATGCTAATGGTTGACTGATTGGCCTTTAGCAATCGTCGTGATCCGCTAACCAACCGTCCTTGTCCAATAATCAGCCAACGATCAACCATCATCAACCAGTATCCACTGTTACCAACCAGCAATAAGCATGTGTTAGTGTGTGCTAATCATGGCTCATCATGGGTGAGGACGGGGAGTAATGAATTTTGGCCAGCCATACTCAACACTTTGGGGATGCGTCATGACCAAATACTTGAGGTATAATCATGGTTAGTTGCACCCTACAAGGTAGCTGAACCAACCCCAGAACCATGCTGAATGTAACCAGTTACGAGCAGTAGATGCACATCCAATCATCCAACTGTACCCCAAAAAAGCGGTAAGGATCCCCACAGCCAAACTAGTCTAGACCCATAACCATTTGTGTTTGGTATCCTTTAGTATAGCCATCCAACCATCAACTGATTAGAGCCATCAGCGACATTGTTTAAGATCTGCTAATAATGCTTGCTTTATGCCTGACAATCAGGGGCATAAGCAGCAGCGGCCGGGGATAAAGCCAATCACTAGTGATCAGCAATCATCAATGATAAGAGGAATATTAGTAATTAAGTGAGGTGCTGATATTACAGGACAATGTCACACTCACCAATACTAAAACCGACAATAATAGGATTCATACTCACCGATGGAATGAGATGCTTAAATAGTGAAAGATTGATTCGGGGGTGATGTCACCGTCACTGCGATCCACTTCACATTATTCTGGATGACAAGGCCACATTACATGTCACTTTTTGTTGTTCATTTTTGCGATTGCCAAATGCTGGTGCCACGATGGCTGTGGCGCCACGATTTCTTGATCAGCTGGCACACGAATCCTGCGTCCAAGAGACGTGGCCAACCCCCTCCACTGGAAAGACTGGAGAAATCCGCGGCAATTTTTTCAAGTCGGCACTCGGATGTCGCCTTTACTTTGCGTTTGTTCGGGTTTTGGTTGCGTTTTCGCCGCGGTTTTTGGGGAGCGGCGGTTTCGAAAAAAAATGTTGACAAACTGCTGGCCTTTGCCTGTGTTTGGCAGACGTGTCCAACCTTTGACACCAACCGAACCTTCGCTGAGAACGAGCCGCTAATTGGTTGTTGCAGCTCCTGTAGCTTCGAAGCAAAGCCCGAGCGCTTCAGCTGGTCCTGGCACAGGATTCTTTACAGTCAATGATTAATGATGCTCAGTTGATGGTTTATAATTTGGTTAGTAGTTTCAAGCATTTTAAATTGTCATTAATGAGTGATTATTAACAAATGATTGGTTGACTAACATTTTTTCACAGTACTTGAAACCACCAACCAGTAATGGTTCTGGTTCTTGACAGTCAATTGATGGTTTATAGTAGTTAGATTCGGTGAATGATGGTTTATGGTAGTGGTTTGTGCTCCTTAGATGATGGTTGAAAGTGGCTTATGATGGTGAATGATTGTTTATGATCGTCGTTTGATGGTTTATAGTAATTCATAGCAACCTGTGATGGTTTGTAGTTTCTTTTGATGGTTGATTGATGGTTTACAGTGGTTATATGATGCTGGTGAACGATTATTTTGAATAGTTTTCCATAGTTATTGGATAAGTTATAGTCGTGGTTTATGGTGGTGCATGATGTTTTAGAGTGGCTCATCAGGGATAATTGATGGTTTTTGAGTGCTTTTTGGCGGTGAATGATGGTTTGTACTAATTTACAATTTTCAATTCATGCCTTCTACTGATCCACATGTGTGCGAATGATTTATTGATTACAATGGTTCACGATACCTAGTTTTCTGGTTTGTAGTGGCTAATACTCGTTAATGATGGAAAGTAATGGTCAACGGACTGTTCATAGCCATCGTTAAGAACGGTTGAACTGGTGGATCATGGTCGACCAGCATCAACCAGTCAACTGACCAGAGAGTACAAGGTGGGCCCCGAGCCGGTAGATTAGTTGGGCTCTACCTATAAGTGGTAGGAATTACCCCAGTGAAATCAATTCTGAACCAACAGCTCTAAATCATTGTGGGTCCCGCTCGTAGCACATATTCGGGATGTGTCAGTAGTAGGGATTCACCAGCATTGGTTTTTTGACATAAGCCATTTGCTACTTAGCATCCGCAAGTCCAACCCTTACTGCTGCCGCTAATTTCAATCAACCACAGTCCGACCAACACTCACAATCATCATCATGAAGTAAGCGTCAATTCTTAAGCAACCAGTTTCAGTTTCTAATCAAACATGAATATGAATCCACTAGCCGAGCCAACCATTAGCCAACCATTAACAAACCATTAATCAATCACTAAACACCAGTAGCCAATCAAAAATGGCCAATTGGTTTCCAACCATCAGTCAATGAACCAGTGGCTATAACCATTCTTAGTCAATTCACTAGCCAACCGTTAACCAACCATTAACCAATCGCTAATCACAGGTAGCCAACCATTAATCAACCATTAATCAACCATGAACCAACCATTAACCAACCATTAACTAACCATTTACCTTTCACTATTAACCATTAATATGAATTCCTTAGCCAACCGGCGTCATCACCAGTCGTCGATCAGCATGGCACTACCCTTCCCAGAGGCTGGATCTTGCTTCCATCAAAGGCTGTGGAGCACAAGGCGGGACGGCCGCGCCGGCTGCGCTGCGTTGCGGTGATGATCGCAATGGGGGTTAATAGTGGTTAATAATGGTTAATAATGGTTAGAAATAGAGATTTATATAGGTTTATAGGGGTTATAACCACTACTAGTGGTCAATCATAGGGGATAATCACCAACAAATTCATGGTTAAACAACTACTAGTTGGTGGTTTCTCAAGCCATAGGGGTGCCCTAAAATTGGTTGAATTTATTACTATAAATTGTTAATATTGGATGATTTGGGGGACCCCTTGAGAAACACCCAATTGAGTGAATATGCAGGTTACAAAGGGTTAATGATGGATATTCATGCTGACAATTTAATAGATAGTATACATGATAGTTGTTAATAACGGGTAATGATGGATATTTCTTTGATATTGCATGATATTCATCGTTAAGATTGATTGTCAGCAGTGGGTAATATTGATTGATGACTGATATGATTCGTTGCTTGAGTTTTCTGTATTTAAAGATGTGCTTAAAGCACATGTACATACACAAACAATTTTGACCAAGCATAAGCGGCATGCAATTTGAACTACAGTACTCAAATGGGTCTTGTAGTATACCATCCAACATAAGCGACACATGAAGTTTTGTTTGTCCACGAACATGGAACGAGTTGGTGGTTTCAAGCATTTTTATTTTCCCCAATTTGGGATGGCTGGTTCCTTCACCGGGGTTGAAAACACCAACCAGGGAATTGAAACCAATCACAAAAACCTTTTGCCGCTTGCGAGGATAAGGTGAGCTGTCTTGGTTGGAGCACAATATTGAACTGTTGCACATATCTCTTTTGTGGAAGTCGCTAGTTGATTCACCGGCAAATTCATGGTTGACACCACCTTTGATCAACCCTACCAACCATTAAGCCTCTTAACCATCACTTGAATAAGCAACCCTCAACCAACCCATCTCACCCTATCAGCCCTATCAACCCTACCAACCAACCCTTCAGCACACATCATCCACCCCTTAACCCAGGTCAGCACCCCAGTTCACCAACCCGTTACCAGGTCCTAGCAGCCTCCTTCGCGCAGAAGTTTCCAAAAGCCAAGTGCCGTGGCGCAACTGAATTGTGCTTTTGGTGGTTTGACACTGGTAAGCACCAAAAATAGTATCAATAGTCAATATAGTGGTTGCAATAGATAGCTATAACCATAAATGGTTAATAGTGGTTAATAGTATTCAATAGATTGAACTATTCTGAACCACGGTGTATCGAATTTATGGTTCAGAATAGTGGTTAATTGTGATCAATCCACAGTGGTCATATCGTAGTGGTTAAGTGGTTCATAGTAGTTCATGATCATAGTGGTTATTGTATATAATAATGATGACAACAACGGTTCATAATACTAGTGATTAATAACAGTGGTCAATAGTGAACCATGAATCCGTGGTTAATTTTGGTATGTTTGCTGGATCATGGTTAATAATGATGGTTTATCACGGTTAAGTATGGTTGGTCACTAACCGATGGTTGATATCGGTGGATAGATAAGGGTAATGATAGATCCACATTAGTAAACCCCCACCAGTTCAACTAGAAATAGCTGCTGATTTACCATCAAGTATAGAGGGGGTTATCAAAATGGATCTATCATTAATGATCAATGAATGGTTTAATCATGATGAATAGTGAATTAAATGGAATTTCAATTTAATTACCTGTATAATGAATGTTTAATGACTGACAGATCAGTTAATAGCAACAGTGATTGAATTGCTGACATTTCATCATGAACGATGATATTTCCACGGGTAATCATGAATTCGCTGGATGAGGATATATATTTGTGCAATGAACGGTCAACCGATGATGGCTAATAATAATGATTCAATTTGTTTAGCTATGAACAACTGGTGGGAAACTACTTGGTTATAAATAAGTACTCATAACCATTCAAGCTCATCATGGTAAGTGTTTGCTGAATGTTTGCTACGCGGGTTGTTTCTGACAATTGTTTATACAGTAATGGCAGATTAGTTCTAGTATCCAGTCTTGCAACACAATTTGATGACCGCTAGTAATGATAATGGCCAACAGAATGGTTCAATATCTGTGAATGGCGTTGATAGGAAGGCTTAACAACTAATGCCATGTTGGTAGTTCACGATTAAATTGCTTCGCAGTGATTGGCCAACGACAAGGTCAATGACGCCAGTCTTTGAACAACTTTGTGGTGGTTTCATCCCTAAACAATCCGATATTGAATATGTGTGGTAATAAAAACAACCCGTTGGGGGGTCCATATTTACAACACCCAATGTAACTGGTATTTTGATGGTTGCACAAATGATGATTCGTCAACGTTGCTTCCGACGGAGTCTTCAAGTGTAATGGCAACGGGTGAAATCTGCGATTGTTAATGTTTCATGGTTGGGCGTAGAACTAAATAAACACAATGTTTGGATATGACTATAGGCATCACCTTCTGGTAGCAACAGTTAAGGGCACCAACTAGGGTACTATTGTTTGATGATTATTGACTTCTTAGTACTTGCTGGGCCCAATCATGAATGATTGGTAATGCTTGATAGTTTCAATGATAACCGACATAGTGGTTTGTCAAAACAGGGGACCCTAAAGATGGTTCGTTAGAAAACTATAGACTAATAAATGGTTCATATAAAGGATGATAACTGGGGGACCTCTATGACTTGAGAAACTGCCCATTTAAGTTAAGCACTATCATCATGCTCAACCCTTATCGTCCAAGATAAACATTGCCCTGGTTAACCATCATTGAGCAGCATTAACCGCCATGATCAACTGATATTCGGTGGTTTTGTTAATCACCAGCCATGAACAAGGCGCAGTGCATCAGTGGGGGTTGATAGGTTTTGGCGATGATTTTCCCAGCTCAGATGATGGAACAACAATTTGACTCCCACCAAGCAGCCGCTGGAGTAGGTCAAGGGGTCTCGATCGTTTGAAGTTGATAATTTGTCATGCAAAACTGTGAAACCATCATGCGTGATTATTCGCTACTTCGGGGAAGATCGTGTATATTGCTAAACAGAGTCATTTATAGTAATAAACCAACCTTCATCAATCAACATCCATAGGTCAACTATCCATGATCAACATGTGTTAACACCCACATGGTGGTTTCTCAAGTCATAGGGGTACCCCCAAATCATCCATTATAAACCATCTATAGTAAAGAAACCAACAATTTTGGGGTACCCCTATGGCTTGAGAAACCACCAACTAGTAGTTGTTTAACCATGAACTTGTTGGTGATTATCCCCTATTAACCACTAGTAGTGGTTACAACCCCTATAAACCTATATAAATCCCTATTTCTAACCATTATTAACCATTATTAACCACTATTAACCCTATAGATAACCACATGAACCAACCTCACAACTGGGTCATCTCCATGATCTCCAGCCAGGCTTTACGTGGCCCCTGGACAGTTCTCCGTACCCGTGGTGCCTCGCCGAGGGTTGCGCAGCCGTGGTAAGCCTGTTGGATACAAAATACTCCCCTCCGATTCCCTCCAAGTCGCTGTTTGGATGTGTTAAAATACATTCATATATATATATATATGTATATATATATATACATATACATATATATGGATGGATTGGTAGGTGTATATATTATATATATATATTTATTTATTTATTTATTTATTTATATACACAGTTGGTAGATATGGATTGGTGTTTTTTGTCTCCAGATGTTTGTGTATGTGTGCGTGTTTGCATGTGCGTCTAAATGCATGTGTACAACTTGTTGATGTAAGATAGCCACGGCTTGTGCACACCGACATGTGTACACACCTGAACTTGTTTGTGGTCCTCAATATTTTTTTCCCATGATGATGATATCCATCGGACGATGTTGGACTCATTGGGCCACTGGCATTTTGTTTAATGAGCACTCTGCAATCATGATCTCTGCCATGTTCACTGAGTGACCCAGGAGTTCAGAGTTCGGACTGTTGTGAAGCGCAGTATGCTAGGCTGGCATTGAAATGCTACGGGTCAATCACTCGTTGGTTGAGCAGTGCATGAACCATTTCATGTTCGAGGGGCTATCTAATTTCCAGCATAGCAATCCACGAACAACTGGCTGTATATGATATCCGGAATCATCTACCAGTTCCTATACCTGATAAAGAAAGAACTCTATTGCAACTGGTTGAATTGGACGGGACTGTCGGGATACTTTCTGTAGGATATTGATCATGATCACAGCCATTATTTGCCATGCTTTATTTTTAAGCATCGCAAACATTCCCAAACGATTTTAACTGTCGTTATTGAACATGATTATCCACTACTACCGTTGATTGCTCGTTACTGTGGTGGTTGATAGTGCCGTTGCTTGGTGGCACCACTGTTTATGAACCTATCACTGGGTTGGCTGATGGAAACACAGGGGAGGAAACCTACCACCGGGTTTTTCAATGTCAATTTTCCCACCACTCTAGTGAACCAATCGCATTGCGCTGGCCAGTGTCCTATTTGGTCCTCAGGATATCAATCCACAATCAATGAGTAACCATTATCAAGTATCAAACATAGTCATGATTCATGATCAACAAATTATTCAATATTAACTGAGTGATTAAGACACTTATTCAACTATATTGAGATTATAAGTCATCTCGTGATTAATCAATATTATTCATGATTTTTCATCACTATATATATATATATATATCCTATCCCTATTAACCATTCTTACCCAGTACATGTCAACCACTACTAACCACAATCGTTATCAACCAGTCATTGATGATTTAGACTTCACCAGATATTCACCACTATTAACCATGTTAAATGGATCCATGATAGTTGGTTATCCATAATGATCATCAACCAGTCATCAATCTCAACCAGATATTCACCACCACTGGTCTTGTGAAACCACCATCTAGTAGTTGTTTAGCCATTTTTTGTTGGTGATTATCCTCTATTATTAACCACTATTAGTGGTTATAACCCCTATATATAGATAGTCACCCAGATCTTCACCACTGGAGTCCCATCCGCCCCTCAGGATTTGCCACTGAGCCTCCTGGGTTTCCCCAACTGCGAGGCGCGCCGCGATGTCTTGGTTGTTCCTGGGTCATCCCTAGCGTTGGTTACCAGGCTTCCACGGCAACCAACCCCAGTCGCAACGAGCTGGTAGAAACCAGGGACCTGGTGACCTACTCCAGTAATCTCACATAGCTGGCTGGAAAATCCGACATAGGGAAAGCCTGGGAATCATCCATTTACGGTGGATTGTCCATTGCCGTGTTAGATTACCGGAGGGTAGCTGCTAGGTTTGGCCGGTGCTTGGGAGCTATACTGGTGACCTACGTTGGGAGGACAGGAGCCAGAAGTGCTATCCCTGTAAAGGGGGAGTGGAGCTAGTAGGGGTGTTCCAACCAAATGGTAGGCTACCCTGTAGTAACCGAAGATAGCAATGGAAAATGGCTATCCAATAGTTAAACCATGTATAATCAGAAATGGTAGATTGTCCATTGCTTTGTTAGATGATCGGAGCGTAGTCAAAGGTTTATGATTAATCCAAAGAGTGAAGAACATGGACAAGCAACCAGAAGCAATCGGCCATGTAGGATTAGTTGATTGCTAAAGATGTTGTAGATCTTCAGCATTCAACTAATCGATACATATCTTTAGCAACTCATACATCTATATAGATGGTGGTTTCTCAAAATAGGTGTCCCCCAAATCATCCAATATTAATCCTTCATGCCAATAAACCAACCATTTTGGGGGGATTCCCTATTTTGAGAATGACACAAATCCCATAACAACCAGCAGTACCGTAGTTGCATGCCAACTTCGCGAAAGGACACCAGCAACTGTCACAAGATCCTTCTCCAAACTCCAGTTCCCGGGGTTCACCAGCCTCCCTTGCGCTGGGTGGAGGGTTGACAATGCTCGATCATGATTCAGCGGTTAATGGGCTAGTAATCGGCCATGAATGATAATGGCCAGAATTTAGGTAGTAATTGGCTAGAATTTGGGTAATAATGTTTTGATTGGGCAATAGTGGCTATAAAAAGCGGTAATGGCTACAATAGGCGATAATGGCATCATTATAAATGGTTGACAACTAAGATTAACAATACAGTTGAATGTTTAATGATTGTGAATGATACTGAGAAATGTTTTCAGTGGTTGGAATGATGCTTTTGCTTGATACTACCGATAATTCTTAATGTTTAGTACTGGTGAGAATACTTATAATGCTTAATAGCAGTGGTTGGAATCTCTTTCCTCAAGAAAGTAACCAATACTAATTGTACTGATAGCTTGCTGAATACTAATGATGGAAATCCCTCGCAGTTGGAATTTCTTTCCTCAAGGCTCCACAGCCTTCCCCGCCGGTCTGTGATGGCCACAGGTTTTGGATCCAGAGCGTCTCGACGATCTGCCTTGGAGTGAGGACTGCAACACGGCCTATGCGCCTTGGATGGTCGTGGGTCGTGGGTCGATGGGAGTCAGGAGCGACCAGCAGTGAAGCATAGCAAGATGAGGTTTGTTAACATGCATGGATTGCGAAGCATTTATAGTCATTTTTGTCTACATATTTACATGTTGACATTGACATAGGTGTATATGATATGTTTTTTTTCTATAGTCATTTTTGCCTACATATTTACATGTTAATACAAAATGTACACGTTGACACATGACACATGTATATGATATGTCGTTTTTTGATAGACGCACGTTTCATTTGCACTTCAATCATCAACTGTTGCTAGGGGGATGTGGCAACATCCAAATGTGGAAGTGTAAGCTAAAAGTAGACAAGCGACACTACACTTTGTCTCAACTATCAGTTGCGCTGGTTGGTCAATGTTTGTAGGAGCCACACCCCACTACAGTAAAGGACTGCAGGTTGCATAGTGAAGTGAGTTGACTTGCACCGTTGTCTATTTGAAAGACTTGTCTTTTTACAGCGCAGCTAAAGTTTAGTTCTTGATTGACAGTTGTCGTGCAACCATCCGAACCAATCCTCAACGCACCGGCAATTATTCACCACTGGCCATGAATCAAGCAACCTTTTCACAACACTGTTTGTTCAGGGAATGTAGACTGCAACCATCAATAAACCACGAAACATCACTTCACTCCCCTGACCATGCCTTCACCGCCAAGCATCAGTTGCCAATGAACCATCAGTTATAGTCATCAATCCGGGTCCATCAACCAGCAATCCACCAGCAGCTCGCCACAAATCGACCCGTGAGTTAACCACCAAACAGCCTCACCAGTTGCGACCACCGGTGCCGCTCAGGTGGACGTAAGCACCTTCGGAGAAGTGGCGTTGCTTCACAAGAGTTCCCTGGATGCCGCGATGAGTTTCGGATCGGTAGGTCTGTCGTCCATCTCAGAGCATCGCAAAGTAACCATGGGAAAACTTGGGAAATAGGGAAACCATGGGAGACCAGCAACTAGCTGGTCATGATTTGGCCATGATCATTGTCAACCCTGGCTAGGGCTATCCCCACACAAGGTGGGCCCTTGGCAGTTACAGGTCTTAAGATTTGCCAAACTAGTCATACGTCCACAACTGACAGTTACAACCCCTGGGGGGTCCGGTCCCTTGTGCTGCTTGTTTTTACTCCGTGGTGTTGGGCAGACCTGGCGATGAGCCAAGTCCTAAGCTTACCAACCGTCGTGACGTGGTCTGGCTCAACAAAGATCCAGGCGGCAGCTCGGCTTTTTTTTCGGATCTTCAATAAGGTTCATCAAATCATGGGATGTCATGATTTGTGTTTAACTATGTTTAACTAATCCGTTGTTGCTTTGCTGGCTTCAGCTACTGTTGGCAACACAAAAAAAATCACACTCTTGCTACCATAGGGTCACCTTTTCAGCTGGTGGCTTATTTGCCATTATCTCTTTAAAAGCTAGCACTTATATTCTTTTTCCTGCAACAACTGTCATCTATACCATCACAGCTGGTGTCATGACTTTCATCTCCACCTCGAAATGCCATGGCCGCTACGCGTTGTGACCCTGGCAGCTTCGCGCTGCGCTGCGCGCTCGGCCTCGTGCCCGGCACGTTGCTCGGCCTCTTCACTTGGGTGGTAACCGACTGGTGGTGAGTGCTGCATTCGAATGGATAGATTTGGATGGCTAGAGGTTCTCAAGCCAGTGACTGGGACCCCCTAAAGTTATGGTTGGTTGAGTACTCATAATATAGTTGATAATGGATGATAAGTGGAGGTCTCCAATTCTGAGAAACTACCTAATGGTGATCGGCTCAATGGTGAATGGCCAAGAAAGTGGTGGTAATTCATGGTTTCCAGTCAGCAATTAGCCATAACTCTATTCCATATTCCACTATTAGCCATCAATTACCACATATGGTGGTTGTGAATGGTTTTGGGAATGGCTAATCGTTCATGACGATTTCATGACGCCAAAAAAATGTTTCCACTTCCATCTACGCCAAACACTCAACTGTTGTTCATGGTGAATTTTCTGCTCGCGGAGACCTGGTATGGATAGAAGCCACATGCCAAATTCTGGTTTCTTAAGCCATAGGGGACCCCCAAAAATGTTTGGTTTATTACTATAAATGGTTGATATAAGGATGATTTGGGGGGGTCTCCTATTTTGAGAAACACCCATATGGCTATGGTTCAATATTCACTAGCCATCAACAATGGTGGATAATCAACAACCTAGAGGGAAAGCGAGCTGTTTAATGATGAGGGTGAACTGACCCAGCTCGCCATATGGAACAGCATCTCTAACCTTGTGCTGCATATATGCCTTTGATTCTTGCTCAGGGTTTCAATGACAGAGTGGTGTCCCACCCTGCTGTAGGCATTTGAGCTCCTCATCCTACTTAAACATCAACCTGTTTGAGGGTTCCCGCTTTTTATGATGGACCAAGCTGTAGCTGCTACCGCACAAGTGCTGATAGGCATCCAGGGCGGGTTGGTTTCCATATGTTTCCATTGATGATCACTGGTGGGTTGCCCCTTTTGCTTGTCCAACCTAACCGCGTGTTCCTTGGCCGCACCGAGGGCAACGAGCTTGCGATGAAACTTGCTGCCAAGCCGCCCTGATGGGCTGCTGAGAAATATGATCTACATATGTGATCCATAAACAGCTATAGCTTGAACGGTACATATCCTTGTTGAAGCTATTACTTCAACGGTACATATCTGCTATGTTAGATATCCATTGAACAGTAGATATCTAATCAATGTCCTTTTGTTTTCTTCTTGATCACTCAAGCATATTCATGCAAGCAGTTGAGAATGAATCATATAGATCATGTATATATATATATATATATATCCATGTCTGATATTATTTGATCTATCTCATATGGATATTGTAGATATTTTTGTTTGATCATGTTTGATTTATCCACATTTATATCATCTACATCAGTTGCTGCAACAGCTCAGCCTGGTGACCTTCCAATGGCAGCACCGTGGAGCAGCCCAGCTCCACGTGGTGAACCCTGGCGCTTCTCCCTGGCAGCGCTGCACTCGCAGCGAGCGCATCCCGGCTCCGAGCAACGGCGCGCCACGGCCACGGCATTGAAGAAGATGCCATGGGCCAAGGCGTGGCAGTTGCTGGTGGGGTGGTGGTTGGTTCATGATGATGTACATAAGTTACATAAGTGGTTAATGATAGGTGATTTTAGGGGATCATAGGGGAATGATATTGAAGAATGGTATTAGGGGAGAATATTAGAATCTGGTTTGAAGTATTATTGGTTTATGATAGGGGTTAATGATGGCAAACAGTGGTTGAGCAACTAGTAGGTAGTGAATCAACAGTGAACCAGAGGGGCTTATTGATGGTGGATAAAAGTGAGTCCAGTTGGTGGGTGGTTTGGATTTGCATCACAGGTGAGTCTAGTTTGATTTTCCCACATATTTGGGGTGGTTGGTTCATGAACTAATATGTTTGGAGTTGCGAAACTAGCCACCAACCAGCAGCTGGAGTGGTACAACAAGCCCCCAGGGTTGACATGGCAACTCAACATGATGGTGAAATGTCATGAACAGTTTCTGATTCTATGATAACATACTGCCAGAGTCCTCATGGCCAAGGGGTTGTACTGCTGTGCACACATTGCCTTTTTTGACCGTTTGGGAGGGAACAAGCAATTTGGAGTATGCGGGACCACACGGCAGTGAAGATAACTATGAATTATGTTGATGAACAAATGATTGGCAGATATTGGGAGGGTTTTTGATGCAAGAGTTTTGTGAAACTGCTTGATGTTCTTTGTTGGTTGGTTGAATAGTGGTTTGATGGATTTTCATGTTTTTGTTCTTGCTCATGAGTGTTGACAGCTCCTCTTACATCAAACTGTTTATGTGTCCGTGTTGCCTAGTTTGGCATGCTGGTTTATGATATGGTTCAATAGATGGTGATGGCTACCATCTGGTAGTCCCTGACCATGATCAGGAAAATCAAAGAAAATCCAACATTTATGGATGGTTTACCTGTAGAATATGGTGGCTTTTAACTTCCAGGTTAGTCTCCCAGAAGGTCCATCCCAGCGTCACATTCCATGGTGCTTCGCAAGGCCTTACAAGTCTTCTGGAACCTGGAAGAGAGGAGACGGAGATGGGCAGGGCGGGCAACCTGGTGGCCAATCTTTTAGCAGTTGGGGCTTCCCAAGAAATGTATCGAATCACCTGGCTACGTTTGCAATCAAAGGCCTATGAGCCTATGACCATATCCAATTGCCCAATTTTGGTTTCGGGGTACGTTTCATGGTTCGATGGAAGCTGTGAGAATTGATTACAGGTTTTATCCCTTTTTTGACTTGCCCTTTTTTCATGTTTTCCTTAACCCTTAATGGTTGCAGAAACTTTTGGCTAAAGATTCCTTTCATGTGGGCGCGGATCCTTGAGCCCATTTTGGTGGCCTTCTCAACTGCTGTGGCATATCGCAGCCCCACCAGTGCGGAGTGGATCTTGTTTGGCCTGGTGTGCTACGTGGCTGGCATTCTCACTGGTGCTTCCATCACTGCTTTGATTTGCAGCCAGAGGTTGCGACATTTGTTGGGCGCACTCTTGCTGGACAGTGCTCGGATTCGTGAGTGGCCAGTCCAAGAAGATCGGTTGGCTGGGTATCGTCGTCAAGCCTAGGCTGCCAACTCAGTTGTCCCGACCACCGTGCTTGCAGTTGAAGCCTGAGAAGCTAGCTCTTACAGCTGCCTCGCCTCCACTCTTCGGCGGGGCCCGCCCGCGCAGCCTATGTTCAAGCAGCTGACTAGCAAAAAGGCAAAGGCTTTGCGCTTGGTCACTGCAGAGTCCGAATGGGAGTGGCTAGCACTGCACACGCCTGACAGGAAAGCCGCCGCTATCCCAGTCCTCCGGCGGGTTGGTGGCTTGTTGGTATGCTTGCCAGATGGGGCAATCACAGCCGAAGAAGAAGATGCTGGGCACTTGCCCGACGTCATCCCAGAGCTAGGGCCTGTGAAGCGAACTATGGTCGGACAGGAGGGGCTGTCCGAACCCACAATTGCCGTTGTCTTCATCGACATCCAGGAGGCCAACTATGGTGCTTTGCGCTTTTGCACGCGCAAGAGAGTGGTGTGGGAGGAAGGCACGCTCCAGTTTCTAGATGGCGAGGAAGTTGCCAAGCCCGATGGTCCGCAAATCGTCGGGGCTGCTCAGGCATGGGTGGAAGGCGAGGATGGGCCTGCGTTGGACGAGTACCTCTCTGCCGTCGAGGCGCCCCCGTCGACTCCTACACCCCCAGTGCCGCCGGGCATGGACCTCGTACTTGCTCAGCTCACGTCGTTGGCAGAAGTTGTGGGCACCTTGCAGTCCGACATGAAGGTCATACAAGAGGAGCGCCAAACGCCTTCTGTAGCCGCAGGGGCAGACCCGGCAGCAGCGCCAAGCAACCGTCCAGCCGACCCCTTGCAGCAGGGCCCGCTTAGCTGGCCCTCCCCCGCGGACCAGAGCAGCAGCTACTGTCCCTCAACAGGCCGCGGGCTTGGACGGAGAGGAGCTCAGCGAACAGGAACTGGCATTGCTCGAAGAAGGCCATTCCGCGATGAGCACAGACCAAATGCTTCGCTTGGCCTTGGTCAAGGCTTTGGGCAAAGGGAGCAAGTCCAAGAAGAAGGTGGGCCTCGCTCTGGGCGACAGTTCAGACGAAGAAGAGGAGGACCCACTGCGAAAGTTGAGCGGAGCTCGCGGCACCCTTCTCCAGGAGAGGCTGCGACAAGGAATGGATGCCGCCCCCTTGGCCTATGTGGCGTCCATCGAAAGCATGGCTGCAGCATGCCTGGGCCAGGCCCAGGCCACCCAAGACACCATGGAGAGATTCGTGCGGGAAGAGTTGCCTATCGGATCCAGCCGAGACTTGGGCTACATGGTGTGGGCCGTAGTCAAGGCCTTGAACCTCATGCGCAGCAAGCAGCACGACAAGGCCCAGCTAGTGCTGATGCTCACCCTGGCCGCAGTCGAGCAGTACCGCTTGGACCAGAACTGGCAGTCAGCTTGGCGACTGACGCATTTGGGGCTACCACCTTTCCAGGAGTGGAAGGTGAGGGAGCATTCGGTGCAGCAGCTCCGGTTGGACCATGCGCACAGCCGATTGATTCATGCAACTTGGGCGGCAGCCATCACAGCTCGCCTGAAAGACGAGGAAGTCCTCATCAAAAGGCGAGGAGCACCCAAAGCATTCCCAAAGGCCGAAAAGGGCGAGAAGGGCAAGGGCCGTGGACGCAAGCCGGAGCAAGAGGAGCAGTCCTGAGGCCCCGCTCATTTGAAGATTGGCCAATCTTTTTGCTGAATTCATTACTGCATTCTAGGACAGATTTTGCGAAGTTTTTGCATGCCGGTCGACGCTGCAGCGGACCTTCAGACGCAAGGTCTGCAGAGCTTTTCCCTATCCCAGTGCCTTTTCCATGGACCCCCTCGGAGGTCATCCACGGCTGCTCCAGACGGAAGCGTAAGCGGTGGCGGCTTAGAAGGGCCTTGGAAGTTTTGGTGAACTTGCAAATTGCTGGTTTGAACTTTATTTTTGGTAAAGCCGGACCTTGGCACTATGGGATCCCTTTACTCGCTTCTCAGCAGATTGTTGTGGATAACCTTTTGTTGAGGGCTCGCTCTCTAAGCCGCCTTGGTGGACACGTCTTCTCAGGGTGCGGCTCCACGGTTGAAACCACAGCCACTGAATTAGAACGCTTGCATGTTTTGTTTTCGGATCAAAGTGATGACATTCCTTATGGGTCCCCCCTAGGTTTCCAAAGAAAGAAGTCTAAGGATTCTCCAGCTGCTGTTGTTCCAACAGTGGCTTCATCCGTCGCATTTCCTGACAGTTTGCAAGGCTTCAATCCGCTGCCGTTTCTAGACAGTGATTTTGCTCAAGCATACCATGACCCCAGTGTGTTGTTGCATGGACACAGTAAGGAACCTGTGCGGATGATGCCACCTGATGCCGTGTCAGCCGCGACCCGTGCCGAACTTTTGCAGCTTGGAAAGCGTTGGGACCGAGTAGGGAGACTTTGCCTAGCTCTGCCGCAAGAAATAGATCAACAGGATAGGTGTGGTTTGTTCTGTATTTCTAAGAGTGACGGTGAGCTTAGGCAAATTATAGACCGTAGACCTCGAAACAATAGGGAATTGCCTCCCCCTCAACACGGACCTAAAATGGGACATCCCAGTAGTTTGTTGGGTATCATCATTCCTCATGGTTTTGATTTATTAGGTAGCGTTGATGACCTCAAGAATTTTTACCATGAATTTCAGGTATCCCATCATCGTGGGCTTAGCACTCCCGTAGGACCTTGGTGGTCTGTGTCTGAGTGGAAGGATTCCCAAGCATTGGCAGATTTGAAGCTTAGGCATCCCCGGTTGAATTTAAAATCATCTGACACCATTTTTATGTGTTTTAAAGGCCTTAGCATGGGCGATCACTGGGCCCCTGCCTTCGCGCAAATGGCTCATGAAAACCTTTTGGCGTCTCATGGGGCTTTGAATCCCGAGGAACATTTACGTTTTGGGGAAATCACCCCCCGGGCACCTTTGGGTCATTATTCTGGGGTTTGCATTGATGACAAGTTGAATCTTCAAATCACCCCTAAAGATTGTTGGGATGTTCCTCTTCGGGATTCAGAGTCGTGTCAACAAGCTGACACCGCCTATGAGACCGCCGGCCTTACGCACCACCCTAAGAAGAGGTTGCGCCGAGTTCCTGTGTGTGCCGCTTGGGGTGCCCAAGTCGAAGGTGTTGTTGGCCTGATTGGAGCCAAAAGAGAAAGACTGTGTCTCCTGTCAATGGCCACAATGCTTGCTGCATCATGTTCGGTACTCACACGCACCCTTGTGGAAAAGATGTTGGGGTTTTGGACTTTTTGTTTCCAATTTCGGCGGTGTTTGTTTAGTTTAATTAACACCCTCTACACTATTGGGGCCCCTAGCTGTAAAGAAGATGACCCTTTTCGACCCACTAGGGAAGCCAGACAAGAGTTGCAGCTTTTGAGTGTCTTGGGCCCAACGGCATTAGCTCAGTTGCGAAGCCAAGTGAGTCCAAAAATTTACGCAACTGACGCAGCTCCTGGCGGGGCAGGAGCAGTTTCTTGCTTTGTGGGCTCTGCTGTTTCCAAAGAATTGTTCCGTAGGGCTGAAGTTCGGGGTTTTCACACCAAACTACTCCCCCCTGTTAGCGCCTATTTTCAAGAAAAGGGATTGCCAGTTTGCCCCAACGTAGTGTCTAATGATTTTTGTTCTGAAGAGTCGGAGCCGCCAGCTCGGGACAGCTGCCAGTTGCCGCAGGAACCTCGTTTTGTGCACCCATCCGAATGTGGTGTCATAAAAATCCGGTCGCCGGCCGTGCAGGCCATAGCACACAAGATGTGGGAGTTCTCTCCACATGTCCCCCATGTTGATTTTGTGCCGGGTCCCCACAATGACCAATTGTTGAATTTCAGGTTTGATTTCATCGAAGTCTATTCCGGTTGTTCCCGCATGACCACGGCTTTTGCTGATAAGGGTTTAGTAGTGGGGCCCCCGGTTGACATTAAAGAAGGTTGGGACATGATGGACGAAGCGCTGGTTCGATTCCTATTGTTCTTATGTATGACAGGTAGAGTGGCAATCCTGTGGTTGGGTCCCCCAAGAACAACATTTTCTTTGGCTCACCGTCCCAAACTTAGGAATCGCTGCCAGCCTTTAGGTTTTGACCTGTTCAACCAGGATGTAATTCGGGGAAATTACCATATACACCTTTCTATTTGTTTGTGGGTCGCTCAGAAGTGCGCCGGGCGGGTTGCCCTTCTAGAGACCCCATGGTCGGCCCTCACTAGGTTTTTACCAGCTTGGTTATGGTGCCTTTCTTTAGGGGGTGTTGACATTCGGTTGGATCAGTGTAGATTTGGAACTCCTTACCTGAAAAGTACTAGGCTGTTGGGTACTCATCAACATTTACAGGCCATGGGGCGTCTCTGCACTTGCGACCATGACCATGTTAAGCTGGAGGGGTCTTATGCCCAGGCTGCTGCTGCATACCCATTTCCCATGTGTGAACACGTGGCAAGAATTGTCGTTGAAGGGTGTGAAGCAACGCAACCTCGTAGGCTTAACCCACCAGATGGCGTTCAACATGTTGATGTGCCCGCTGGAGACCCATCACCTTTAAGGGATTGTCGAACCTCTCAAAAATTTGTCAGTCATTTATGGGCTACTCAACTTTCGGAGTCTCTCCCCTGGAAGGTTTGTAAAAAGTATAAGTTTTTGAAAGGTGGGCACATCAATGTGTTAGAATGCCATGCACGTCGGTCACTCTTGCTCAACATACCAGCCCAGCAGAGGATAGTGGTTTTGCAAGATTCCATGGTTACACTTGGGGCTAGTGCTAAGGGTCGTAGTAGTAGCCAATCCCTCAACAAAGTTCTAAAACAAGAATGTGCCATTTGTGTTGCCAAAGATCTTTACGTAGGTGGCATTCATTCCCCCACTTGGGCTTTGCGGGCGGATGACCCTTCTCGTGGCCGTTCCGTGCGATTGCCGCGAACTCCTCTGCCTGGCTGGTTTTTAGATTTGCGAGCAGGGCGCCTGACGCAAGCTCAGGACAGTTTAGATGACTTGTCAGAAACTCCGCGGTCCCTGGGCCGGTGGTTTTTGTTTGCGGCAGCAGCTTTTTTGGCTAGTACTGCTGATTTCAACACCATCAGTGATTGGACCTCGTCCAACAGCCGGCCCTCGAAACAGGGAAGATCTGGAGCGCGGAAGAGTGCTGGCAGCGACTGCAACCCTGAGACACCAGCTCTTTGCCGACTTCGCCGGTTGGATCAAAACTCAGCTGCCTGTGCAAGCGAAGCCTCTGGCAAGTTTGGCAAAGGACACACCCATAGCAGTTGCAGAGTTGCTGGAGGAGTACGGACGAGTTCTGTACGAGAAGGGGGCGAGTCGTCGCACTTTTGCCGAGACAATCAATGTTATCCAGCAAAGGTTTCCTTTCTTGAAGACGATGATGACTGGCCCTTGGCAGCTGGCAACTACTTGGGAAAATTTACATCCAACGCAAGTACATCCTCCGATTCCGAAACCTCTCCTGGAAGCTATGGTGAGCATCGCCATTTCTTGGAAGTGGCATCGCCTGGCACTGCTGCTTTTGTTAGGCTTTTACGCTTTACTTCGGCCTGCCGAGCTTTATTTCCTGACAACCCAAAATTTTGTCATGAGCGAGCAGACGGGTTTGGACAAGGTTGTGCTCGTCCAGTTGCTCCAAACCAAAAGCAGAACTCGCGGGGCTCGTTTTCAAAGTGTTCGGTTGGAAGAGCCGAGTGTAATAGCTTTCCTGCAAAAATGTTTAAGTGTCATGACTCGGGCGGAGCGAGTCTGGCCGCTCTCGCCAGCTCTTTTCCGATTTAGGTTTGACCAGGTGCTCACCAGGGCCTGCGGACTTTCAAAACTAGTTCATCCATCATCACTCCGCCCAGGAGGTGCCACGTTCCTGTTTCAGTTTTGGAATGAAGACATCCCTAAACTTCAATGGCGGGGACGATGGCTACATGTGAAAACAATGCTTCATTACATTCAAGAGCTAGGGGCAGTAAATGTTTTTGACAAGCTGGAGCCAGCACAGAAATCTCGAGTGCTCCTTCTTGCGCAGTTGCTCCCGGAAGCTCTCAGCCGTTCAGCTGTGGTGGTGGACACCTTCTCTCTAGTTGCAGCTTTCACCCCTGCTGGTCGCTAGCTTCATACCCGGGGCCCATCCCCCCCAAACGTTAAAAGTGGTATTACAATCTTGGGGTGCACAGCTGTGCCCTTCAAGTATGTTCCGTTACCTTTTGCAGCGACCAGCAGAAAATAAGCTCAAGTGCAACAACAGAGGAAGGTGGAGGCAAACATGCCCTTTTTTCATGTTTTCCTTAACCCTTAATGGTTGCAGAAACTTTTGGCTAACCGCCTCCACCCCACCACCTCTACAATCTTGGGGTGCACAGCTGTGCCCTTCAAGTATGTTCCGTTACCTTTTGCAGCGACCAGCAGAAAATAAGCTCAAGTGCAACAACAGAGGAAGGTGGAGGCAAACATGTTATATACCTATTATCTGAAAGTACAATATCTCCGACATATGTACCGTGAAAGCAAAACAAAAATTGGTGATTTGATAATACATTTGTTCACATCCCCATCTGTTTTCTATCAAATCAGATTATCTATTGTTGTTCTCAAACAACTCACTAGTAATTTAATGTCAATGGAATCCCTATTTTGGACACCGGAAACCACGAGTTCATTAGTGATGGGGTGCCCGTCTTCACTGAACTGTTGAGCGAATTTCTTGGATTTTTTTGATAGGTTGAAGTTCCCAATCTCATTTTTTTTGCCTGTATATGTATTAGAGCCCGAAAAACGGCAGAAACGCCATTGAAACCCAACTGCATTGTTTTGTCCAGGACGCCATTTTGGCCCCAGCTGCATTCCAAAGCTGTTTGCTGACAATCAATCATTTTGCATCCCAATTGATTATGAACCGTTAAGTTTCTCTGTGTGTGTCATTGTTGGTTGGTCGTCATCAACCACCATAGATTGTAATTCAGCTCTTCGAATATCCTGCGCAACCATTCAAAATGTAAGACTCGAAGACCATGACACGAGGCCCCGAGATCCCAAGCACCGACTGACTAACACTGTGACTCCGAACGATGCAGATGGATGCCCGCAGCTCTGTGAAGAAAGAATTGGTCGGTGGCGTGAAGATTGCCAATCGCCGTCGTCTGACTCGCCGTGATTGGCCAAGCACACTTCAAAGGGAGGTGGCTAGTTCTGCAAAGAAAGAAGTTGAAGGTGGCGTGAAGGTCAAGAGGGAGAGAATTGATGAGCAGAAAGCCACGGAGTCCAATGGCGACCCCTGGTTGCAGATCAGGCAGCGCCTGGAAGAAATGATCGGCGGATCCAACTTCGGAACCGCCCTGGAGGAATGCTCGAACAGGAGAAAGTAGATGACCGGCAAAAAACTGCAGAATCTATGGAAACAAAAGCGGTCCAGTTTAACGTGCTGTCCGGGACATGGACCAAGCTTGGTCGCCAAGCTGCGACAGGTAAGGATGCCAGCGTCGCATCAGCTGGTGAGCCTGCTGCTCCTGCCGAAGGGCCAAAGCCATTCCAGTTCCGGAGAAACAATCTAGTGAAGCAGAGCGGGGTGCGGCAAGTCACTTGGAATAGAACGATGGTGGCCTGGAAGGTCAACTTTCCAACCTTTGATTCAAAAGGAAAAACAATTGGCTGGACATGTCGTCACTTTGCTCTGAAAAAGTTCTTGGTCCCAGGCCGCAGTGAGGCGGAGGCAGATGCCGCAGCGCTGGAAGCAGCCAAGGCCTTCCGTGCGGACCTGGTGCAGCAGGGCGTCCTCAGCCAGTCCAAGCCACGAGACCCCAACTTCACCAGCGAAGTGCCGGGGGTGGCCTGGCACAAGGGAAGGCAAAAATGGGAGGTGCGGATCGATTTGAAGAGCAGCAAGAAGTACATATATGGAGGCCGCTTCACCGAGAAGGCTGCCGCGGAGGTGAAGGCCCTGGAGCTCCGGGAGCAGCACGGTCTGGAGCGCCAGGTCACGGCCGTCACCACCCTGGCGGAGCTGCCGGTGTTCCGTCCCAGGGTCCCATACCCTGGGGTGAGCTGGAGACAGGGTGGGCAGCAGTGGCATGCCTTTTGCTGGGTCGGCGGGGCAACTCGAAATTTCTACATTAAGCCCAAGGACCATTCAGAGGAGGAGCTGGAGCGCTCCTTCAAAGTGGCCGTGGCCTGGAAGAAGAAGCAGGAGAAGGAGAGAGCAAAAGCAAAGAAGCCCAAAGCCCGGCTTGTGAAGAAACGGAAAAGTGAGCCAAAAAAGCCACCGATCATCGCCGATCCAAAAACTTAGGAAGTTTGACGTCCCTGACACATCCTGACCATAATAAAGTATCAGCATGCGGCATGTTTTCGATCGAGCGGTAGTCATTTGGGGATGGAGACTCGGGGTAGCCGTTTAGCACAAACCAGTACTCGATCTATCTCGATCTGAGCATTTGAGTATGGCAGATAGGATACCAGCCGTTTACAACCGGAGATTCTTTGCCAGTTGTAGACAGACATGTTAACAATAAAGAGAGATGCAGCACAATGGTGTTTGAAAACACGAGGGGAAGGATGGTAAATGACTGTTTGTACAAATAATTGTTTATCCGCTGAAAGTGATGATCAACAGGTATCATGGATCCATGGACCATTCATTTGTCATTGTGATAGAATCTCTACTTCCAACTGTATAGGCAATCAATTAATAATGCGCTAATTCATTTTGACTTAAGGTGGTTACTTTCTGTTTCAAGTAAATTGTTATTCATGATCATTGCTCACGACTTAACAACTAACTTCTGTAAAGTCTCAACAAGGATTATGAAACAGCTTGCAATAATCGTACACAATTGTCATCGACTATATGCAAAGTGTTCATAACTATTACTATTAGCAACCATCAACCCGTGCAGGCTTTTCATTTACAGACAAATACCGTACATACGTACACAAATACATATACACATATTATACATAGGCATGATATCATGAAAAACATCATGCGGCGTCTGGAAATGTCCCATGCACATACCAATATATTCTATCATGTATGATTACACTACAACGATTCTGCATGTAAACAGAGATGTGTATGCACACTTTATTATGTACCCAATAATTGATCCTCACCTGTAATTATGTAGATATACTAGGGTTGATTGGGTACCCACTAATAGTTGATCCACATCAGTTGGCCTTGTACATATGTACACCCACTGTTTCTACTTCCCAGGGACCGCGCCGTTTAGGACGCGTTTTTGCTTCAACAGCTGCATCCAAGCAGCGTCCAATCGACCCTCGCAAGCCCTGGCGCATCGTGGCGGTCAAGTGATGCACAGGGTGCACCGGGCTGAATCTCCAGCAGTGCTGTTGGTTAGCTCACCTCCCTATAACTGGTAGTTAAGCCCAGCCAAGTTAGTTATATTTAGTTATAAACCACCTCCTGTAACTGCTAGTTGACCCCAGCCAAGATAGTTGTAAGCTAATTGACTTGTGCTGACCAGGGTCCAGAATCTGGTTTAGCACATGAACCGAACCACCCTAACGTACCGTAACATACCTACAAGGATACGGTCATTTCTTCACACGGGAAGATCACCTCACACGTCCTGACTGTTCTGTGGCGTTTGTCCAAGGTAGATCGCGAAAAGATGACAGGCTGCATGTTTTTTGTATATATGTCTGGTGCATGTTTGCGGCTTGATCAGAATACAGAAAGGAACATACCTATATATGAAACGCAATTATGTACAAACATAGTATCTATAGGTAAGTATCATAAGTATATATAACTTACCTTGATCAATACCCATGTTATCTTTACACAAAAAGATCCGTAAGTCGTTAGTGTGGGCATGGATCTATGGCAAATGAATACTCCAATTTTTTGGATGGCTAGGTGAACATCCCAACAAAAATCATTTGGCTGTGGGTCAGTTCACCCGGCTAGTTGCCCTGGTTCCGTATCATTAACCAGGCTATTTTCCCTA
>VSDK01014621.1:347447-369880 GCA_009767595.1 Symbiodinium kawagutii
GCTGGCTAAATTGAAGCTTGGGAGCGATGCCTTCCGTAAATGCTTCGCATTTCTTTTGATACCTTCGTCATAAATCAGTACTAACAGATATTGAACATGAGCAAGTGATGCAGACAAGAAACTGACTTGAATCTAGCAGTTTCGGTGATTTATCGCGAAGGGTTTGCTGGCTAAATTGAAGCTTCGGAGCGATGCCTTCCGTAAACACTTCGCAATTTTTCTTGGATTTTCCCTCGTTGAACTCATGTGGTCCTAGCAAAAGCGCTGCTTTGAATTTGCTCGTGGAGGCTGATGTGTGAAACAATGAGCATGGAGGATAGCCAAGATTCCGTTGATCTGCCTCGTGTGATGGCTACATGTGAACGGTCTTCTTAAAATGGCTTGCGACAACAGTGGTGAACACTACGTGATGAAATGAATACAGTGACAAGATTATGTGCGTTTGCTTGTGGAGGCTGATGTGTGAAACAAGAAGTGTGTTTGCTCATGGAGGCTCATGTGTGAAACAATGAGCATGGAGGATAGCCAAGATTCCGTTGATCTGCCTCGTGTGATGGCTACATGTGAACTGTCTTCTTAAAATAGGAACGCCAGTGCCAAAGGGAGGAGTTTACCGAGTGTTTGGAGTGTTACACTCCGATGTCCAACCTGGAAGAGGTATGTAAAGGTTGCGGAGGAAGGAATGGAGCATTCCAGACGCTCCAGGATAACCCATGTGCGTGTTGGCTTGTGCCTCTTTGTGTTTCCCTTCTCTTAGAACCTTTTGGGTTGTTCTTCCATTATATGTCATTTTTCGTGCTAGGTTGTGGGTAGCATCAAAAACAAATATTCATCACAATAGGAACACGTTTCAGAACATGAACTTGTGATAACCTAGATCAAGTTAGAACAACTTGACACCACTTACTTTAGGTCAAAATTCATATTCCCTTGAGATGTGGATGCTGAGGCATACCTATTAAGTTCACTTGGACCCGCGGAGGTCAAGTGCTCAGACAAATTGCAGCACTGGCGGTTGAACATTCTTGAGTTCAATATTTACAGTCAATGTTTACATGTAATTTGATTTCTGTCTTTGTTTCAACGGTTTAGCAGAGGACACCATAGAAATTTTGGCGATATTGTAACGATTTTGGACTCATTCCTGGTCCAAGTTTGGAGCTGAATCTAACAGACAAAGTCTCCCCAGGCATGAGCAGAAAAAGGGGCAACAGGGTGCCACAGGGTGCGCTCTGAGGTCAGAATGTGTTTCTGGCAGCGTCCTTCAATGGTTGGAAAGACCATATCCCTATGGTTTGAGCCGGGTGCCTTGTCGATCTCAAACTATCAGTTTGTTCGTTTATTCAGATTTTTTAATACTTTTAGTGTTGTCATGAAAGCTGATCAAAGCTGTCCTTTGGATCGATTAGTTGGTGAAAACATTTTTTATGTTTGACTTGCTTTTACGCACTTTTATCTCACTATTGGATCTTTTCGACGCCATCCAGCTATTTCAAATATTTTTACACACGGTCATGTCTGCAGATTGTATGGATGTGTCCTGTACAGTAGTCACACGGATACTAGACTGTAGATTTGTTTCTCGGTTGAATTGCCGAAGCAAGAGTTTTTCAGTTGTCCAGAAGCTTCCAATTGGCTGAGATGCCGACTCCAACTCCACCTGTTTTGGCTCTTTTGGTTTCATTGGTTTCAGGTGTCCATCAATGATCAACGGCAGTTTTGCCCTGACCAACCGAGACTCTTGGATGCAGGTCACAGATCTCGCTTCTGTTTGGATGCATTTAGCAAGCCTTATTTATATGGTTTGTAAAATTACTACTGTAGATTTTCTTCCAATGATTTATGCAATTCTTTTGTGCTGCGCTCATTAGTGCTATGACCTTTGAAAATTGGCAGCAAAGTAACGTGAACGGGTTCCGGCTTCTTGTCTCTTCCGTCTTTTCGGGGAGAAAGGGCCTCTGTTTCATCATGCTTTCCTTTTTCGGCTTTGGGTTCCGGTGCTTGCCTCCCTTTTTGTCTTCTTTTTTGTTGCCGGGAAAAAGGGTCTCTGTTCCATCATGCTTGCCTGGTTCCGCCTCGGGTTCCGGTGCTTGTCTCTCTTCTTGTCTCCTTCCTTCTTTTTCACCAAACAGCTCTGTTTTTGTTCCATCATGATTTGCTAGTTCGCCCGGGGTCTGGCTCGGGTTCCGGAGGTTTCCTTTTTCGTGCGTTTTCTCAAGGCAAAGGTATGAGTGCCTGGTTCCGCCTGGTTTCGGCTGTAGGTTCCTGCGCTTGTCGCTTGTCTCCAGTCTTCTTCTTTCTTTCTTTTCTCAGGCGACAAGAGAGGGGTTCTGTTCCGGCATAATTTTCCCGGTTCCTCCTGGTTCGGGCTTGGGTTCTCGTGCTTGCCTCCCTTCTTCTCCTTTGCTTTTTATCAAATGTCAAAGATCTCGGTGGGAGGGGCAGGGCGGGCCAAATATTTGGTCAACGACTCAAAGGAAATAACTTTTGAAATGATCAATGACTTCTGAATTGCGCACGGCCTTCGTGGAAACCTGGATCGTTGCTGGAATCGTTGCTGTTCGTGGTCTATGCTGGTGGAATTTTCTTCCGCCAAGGAGTGCAGGACAGCATGCCTGACCTGTGCTTGGATAGTTGTGAAGCACAGTGAATAGGTCGAAACATGTGAAATGAATTGTGCTAAGAATCCGACCTATTTGTTCTTTGTTCAATGTGTACATCAGACCGCCAGGTCAGGGAAATATGAACAACGCCCTCAACATCTCCACGTGCAAGACGTTTCAGGCCGAACAGAACTGTTGCACGCTTCGACAATTCTTTTCTGAACCACATTATGTTTTATGATACAAGGATTTTTTCAGAGCAGCCACGGAGGCCGTTTCAGCTCTCTTTGGTTGAACTGCTGCGATGCATAGGCGGAGACGGAAGCCGTGACACTGCAGGAGCTCGTTTTGACGGGTTTTTATTTGAGGGATTTGTTTATGTCTGTCAAACGCTTGCAACTCGTGCATTTTCCTTTTTTCTTGCAAGTTCTGTTTGTTCTTCTCAAAGCAATTTACAATCTTCTAAGGAATCTTCGCTCACAGAAGAAGTGCACCGCCTTCGGTGCGACAATGCATTTCTTCAGAAGGAGGTGAAGGCTCTACCCGACAGCTATGTGCACTTCCCCACCTTGTAGGTGAGGGTTGTTAGATTCTCAACTCTTCTCCTTCTCCTTCTCCGCGTCTCCTCCTCTTCGCCAAGCTTCCTATCGCAGTGGGCGCCCCTGGGCCTTAACCGCCAGCGTCCGAGCTCAGGACCTCAAAACACTACCGCAAAACATCAAACCATCTTCACAAAGCATCCTCACAAACCATCTTCACACAGCGTCATCACAAAACATCCTCACAACCCATTTTCACAAAGCATCATCGCAAACCATCTTCACAAAGCATCATCGCAAAACATCCTCACAAACCATATCTTCACAAAACATCATCGCAAACCATCTTCACAAAGCATCATCGCAAAACATCCTCACAAAACATCTTCACAAAGCATCATCTCAAACCATCTTCACAAAGCATCATCGCAAAACATCCTCACAAAACATCTTCACAAAGCATCATCGCAAAACATCCTCACAGAACATCCTCGCAAAACATCATCGCCAAACATCCTCGCAAACCATCTTCACAAAGCATCATCACAAAACATCCTCACAAACCATCTTCACAAAGCATCATCGCAAACCATCTTCACAAAGCATCATCGCAAAACATCCTCACAAAACATCTTCACAAAGCATCATCTCAAACCATCTTCACAAAGCATCATCACAAAACATCCTCACAAAACATCTTCACAAAGCATCATCTCAAACCATCTTCACAAAGCATCATCGCAAAACATCCTCACAAAACATCTTCACAAAGCATCATCGCAAAACATCCTCACAGAACATCCTCGCAAAACATCATCGCCAAACATCCTCGCAAACCATCTTCACAAAGCATCATCACAAAACATCCTCACAAACCATCTTCACAAAGCATCATCGCAAACCATCTTCACAAAGCATCATCGCAAAACATCCTCACAAAACATCTTCACAAAGCATCATCACAAAACATCCTCGCAGAACATCCTCACAAAACATCATTGCAAAACATCTTCACAATCCATCTTCACAAAGCATCATCACAAAACATCCTCACAAACCATCTTCACAAAGGATTTTGAAGCCCAACTGCCAATTTTGAGCTCAAATAGTTCAAATGTTTCAAAGCAATTGCAACTTGCATTGCCGATGTTAGATTTATATAAATACATTGAAATCTATGTCATTGAGTAATAAAATTGCAAATCTTCAATCTAAGTTGCAAATATCTGTTCTAACATTATTTCGAATTAGGCACGTTATACTTCAATGATTTAATGTTGAAATTTTTCTAATGTCGCACTCAAATTTGCAATAGTAGATCAAAAAATATTATATCAGATTTACATCAACACTTGAAATGCTAATGCCTTGTGTCAGACGCAGTTATTTTGCTAGGCATTGGGGCACGCAGCCCCCAAGTCCTACATGATGAGCCTAACTTTGTGACCAGTTCAAGCAACAATATTCACAGAGTGTAAGGATTGTAACCCGATAGTCATAGAATGCAGCTACTCCCAGAGATGTTGGGGGAGAAGCTTGCACAGAAATATCATTGTAATGCAGGTATCATTGCTAGATAGACTGCAGTAAAATATCAAGAATATAAACGCCCCATGGATCTTAACCAGGCATCCATACAGTACAGCTCATCCCACCCTTAATAAAATTTCAGCCAGCTTCAAGCAATGAACCCGCTCAGCAACGTGCTCAAGCAAGAAAAGGCAGCTGTTCCCATTGGCAGCCAACCCATGCAGTACAATTCACCCCACCCTTGGTAAGGTTTCAGCCCATTCTAAAGGGAAAGCCCATGCAGCAAAATTTTCAGGCAAATTTCAACAAAATGCAAATGAGCCCACTGGCTAATAAGGCTTGGTACACCACAGTACCAATGGAATGCAACCGGTCCCACAGAGAGGAAACTATTAGCCCGAATACCAATGGAATACACAGAACCCCAATAGACAGCAAAATATTTGCCATAGTGCCAATGAATCCAAACAATCCCACAAATAGCACAATAGTAGTATAACGCAGGTTGAATTGCAAGAATAAAACAGGCAGTGAGCCCCAGAGTGCACCATGAGTCTGAACCTTGTATCCATAGAATGCAGTTATTTCTTTAGGTAGGGGGCACTCAGTACGCAATAGTTTTCAGCCAAATATCAATATAATGCATTCAAGCTCATGACACAGCGAGGCATTTCGATATAAATCACAGAAGGCTGCTATTCTCTTTGCAACAAAATCAACACCACAGATTGCACATAACCCCATGCCCAGCACCGCATTGCATTGTAAGGTGCACCTAGGTATCCAGAAAATGCAGCCATACCCGAGAGTGCATGAGCACATACCAGGTTGCAATGAGATACCCACCACAGACTGCAACCATTCCCAGAAGTACCCAGCTATCATCACAACATAAATTACAACCAAGCATCAACAGAACATGCTAAACTGGATAGGCGCTGCACTGAATATTGCACACACATACCATCTGCCATAGCCTGCAGCAAGGCATGCAAAATGCAGCTAACCCCAGAGACAGAAAAACATGAACACATCATGGAGTACAAAGAACTAGCCATGTAATGCAGTTAAAACCAGTGCTCCATAGATTGCAGCCAAATGTAAGGAATGATCAATAGTCACTGCCCCATGGACCCTGACCAGGTATCCACAGAATACAGCTAGCCCCAAAGCTAGTAATACACCACAGTTTTCCAAGCATACATCCAGAGCTGGTAACAAATCAATAGCCCACCATGGATGTCAACCAGATAGGCAACATATCAATAGCCCACCATGGATGTCAACCAGATATCATGAGACCTCAAGATCTTGAAATATTACCAAAAAGGAATAGATCGGCAAGGCTTATGTAATATAGTTTTTTCACAGAAAGAAAGGTAGCTGAAAAGTTTACCATGTCGAAACTTGATCCAACACGTATCTTTCTTGCAAACACTTTTAGGTACATATAGATTAGTAAAAATGTTCCAAAAATTAAAAACTGGGCCCCCAATTCCAACCACTTTTTAATAATAAGGGATAATAACCAGCAACAATGGTTCAACAACTAGTGGTTGGTGGTTACAAACCCTTTTTGTATTCCCTAGTATTTACAGATGATTGGTTGGTTGACTGGTATTTTTCATAGGGGATATATAGTGACGGACTCCTACTTAGAACGCATTTTGGAAACGCGACGGGCGTATGCGTTGCAGCTAGGATCCTGTACTTAGAACCAAAACGCAGTACTTAGAACAGGCTCAACATGAAATCAAAATCCTGTACTCAGAACAGGCCCCACATACATACATGAGACCCATGGACGTCACAGGTTCCAGAACCTGGAATTCATTCAACAAATCACCATGTTCTAAGTACTGAAATTCATTCAAAAAATCACCATGTTCTAAGTAGCAATTCTCGGCTCCGTTCTAAGTACTGAATTCCAATTTTGGAAAAACTTTTCCGTTTCAAGTAGGAGTCCGTCACTATAAGCACCAACCAGATTTGACATGTTTACCCTCTTGCAGTCCCTCAGCTGGGGTTTTCTCCGCTTCTAGGTTAGTTGATTAGTTCACCAGGGTGTATAATTAATAATTATCGTGAATGGTAGTGGTCGATCACAAGGGATACCTGGTTGCGCCAAGACAGTTTTCGCACATACACCAGCTATTTCGATGGTGGATTTTCCTGTTCTAGGTAAGGTTGACCACAAGGGATAGTAACGCCTGCTGGTAGCACAAGTGTGTTGCTGGCTGGTGGGGAGAGAGGTCAGGCGCCAGGGGTATCCTGGTGGCCCTTTAAAGGGGGAGCAATGCCAGGATCTACTAGGAGTGGGCCGTTCACCCTACGGGAGGTCGGTTGATGAATGACCATGGGTTACTCTCGTTTTGGCTTCAATAATCCCTTTGTTTGCCGTGACACGATGCTTGGTACAGGACAAGTTGAGTTTTGCCACACATCGGCACAGCCTCATGTTGCCCGCTCTTGGGTTGTCATTTCACCACGGTTTCATGATGCAATCCACTACATGATTCCTTTGGGGTCACTTCTCCATGGTTTAATGCTGTTATCCAACATAAACCCACTGGTTGGTTATGGTTTCACGGAGTTATCCATTGTTATCCAACATGCATACATGGTTATCCAATCATGCCCATGGTTCTATCCAGGGCACAGTTCCAACCTGCTCTCAGGTTTGCAACCTTCTTCAATCCTGGCGCTTTGGCAGATGGCTCCGTCGACATCCCAGAGGTGTTTCCAAGGGGACCCCGGTGGGCGGCTGGTTGGAGACCAGGGTGTGACAGAGGATCCATGTTTAATATACTTCAACATACCTCAACATGAAACAGTTGGTATGGATGGTTTTTACAATGATTGGTATGATGTGCCTTGTCAAATACGGATATGAAATAACGATTTTTGATTGATGAAGTGGTTATTTTAATATAAGAACTGACCGTTCACCCACGGCTGATGCTTGGTCTGTAGATCACTTTCCGTTGCACCCACTTGTTGTGAATGTTGGATGCACAGTCGCATCCAAGTGGTCAAACATTGGGTGGTTTGCCTTAAAACAACAAACCTGCTGAACACGAGAAACGCCACTGGAACCCAATTTGCTCCTGGAGCCAGTCATGGTCATCACCATGAAATGGTCATTCAGATTACCCGTTGAAGGATCCAAACAATGACCCTGTTGTTGAAACATTTTGCGTTTTTGCATTGCAATGTTCACTTGTTCTTCCTCACCAAACCATTTTGGTTTGATCACTCTCAGTGTACATGATGCCAGGCGGAACTTGAGGTGCTTGCATGATCATATGCTCACGCATGACAAGATGGAACCGCCTTTTCTCGTTTCATATTTTGCATTGTGGGTGCCACAGGCGCCCTCCTTTTGGCTGAGTCTTCTCAAATGAATGCTCCCTTACCCTACTGTTAAAGCATGTGGAAGCCTGCCTGGTGCCATTTGCCACTAGGGGTGCTCGATAAGAAGGCATTAAACCATTTATTTAACCCTCATCATGACTATGTTTAACCTTTGGCTACTCATCATCAACCCTACCTAACCATCCTGAACCATGATCAAAACATATCAAAACCGACCTTAGTACCATGGTTACCCATCCTTTATCATCCTCCATACCCACCAATTTGTAGATTCAGTTCAATCATTTAGTAGAAAACTCAAATTTGTACTACAAAATTTTAGTGTTCCTAAGGTCACCCCCTAAATTTCAACAGGGATCCCTAACCATCCTTAGCCATGTCTAACCCTCCTTCGCCATGATCAAAACCCCACCCTTCACCGGCGCAGGCTGAGCAACGGCCCTGGCAGTGGCAGCGTGGCTGGGAACAAAGCTTCCAGCGGCTGCGGCAGGGCGGTCGACCCTTCGTTCCGCCCATCATCCGGGAGCGCGGGGCGGGTCCGGGAGCACCGGGGAGCACTGAGGGGAGACATGGCAATGGGTCAGTATTAACCAACCAACTAATGGTGGATATTCACCAACAATAATAGGGAAAACAATGGTGAATGATAGGGGAAGCAGGGGTACAGGGTTTTGACCCACTGCCACATGGATGGATTCGGATGGGGTGGGGTTTGTTGATGGTTGACGATGGTTAATTGGTTGGTTTATGGTGGCTGATGATGGTTGATTCATGTTTTTGATTGATGGTTGATCAATGGTCGATGATGGATTGATGATGGTTAATGGTTAAGAATGGTTAATGACTTACAGCGGCTAATGATGGTTATTTAATAGTTGATTGATGAATGGTAGAGGTCGATGGAGGAGCGGAATGGGTCACAACCTAAAACCGCCAAATTATGGTGAGTCTTCTGAGCAAAATTGGGAAACCTCAATGAATTGGTTGATTGTTTCATTACCAGGTGAATCTACTAGAGAGGGCAAATTGTGTTAACAATGTGTTAAATGCTGGTTGGCGAGGGAGATGTTTCAGGTGGACAATGATTATGATTGAACAATCATTATCCCTCATCAGATCTATGCTCGATCGGAATTTGTAATTGGCAATGGTTGAAAACATATTGTAAGTTGATGGCTGGCGATGATTCATTAGTTGGTCGGTCTATGATGATTGAGTATGGTTGCTGCATATCAATTTGAGTACGGCTGGTGGGTTTTGTAATCCCTAATTACTAGTTACCATCAACTGCAGTACTACTAATTATTGGTGGGTTATTACCGCCTATGACCAACGGTATTCGGTATTCCTACTGGTGAGCCATGATTAAGCACCATCAGCCTGCCTACCATCCATCATTGCTATTCCACGCAAGTGCTGGGTCTTGGCAGATCCGCCAACCAGCGCAGGAGCTGATTCTGAAGCAACAACCTGAAAGGACAAGAGCTTACGTTGACGCTTGACCCAGCTCCAGCGGCAATGCCGAGTATTGTTGGGCGATTGATGTCAATAGGAGTTTGGCCTTTTGTGTCTTCAATGATTTGTTTGTAATTATGAGACCATCACTTTTGTCGAGTACTTGCCGTTATTTAGCTTGGGTTTCATTTACAATGGCTTAGATTACTCCTCACACTACTTGTTGTATGGTAGGGAGTTTTTGAGTGCATGACATTGGAAAATCAGAAATCGGCCATTGCAGTCAACCAACCACAGCTTTGTGTTGTTGTTGTTGTTGTTGTTGTTGTTGTTGTTGTTGTTGTTGTTGTTGTTGTTGTTGTTGTTCTTGTTGTTGTTCTTGTTGTTGTCGCTGTTGTCTCGGACTATAGTTGTTAGTGTTTACTCCAATTATTGTGAGGATAAATCCAATTGCATTTTGCGCCTTCAACCTTGAACAACTGAAACAACAGCAGCAACGGCAGCATGTTTCAGGGCTCCCCATTCAATGGTGATGATGCTTAGTAGTGGTTAACACTGCTATTGATCGTTGGAAATGGCTGATCAAAAATGCAAGTGCAAATAGTTTTCACACTGACCAGTGGTTTCTTCCTGGTGTTGAATCATGGTTTCCGAATCATGCCTCTTCATAACTAAGAATCAGCAATTACAGTCAGAAAGGACTGTTGTGGGCGAGGAAAACAGAGATAACACCACAAAATAATACATAATCATTTGGTGGTTTCTTAAAATAGGGGACCCAAAAAATGGTGGGTTTATTATTAATAAATTATTGATATTGGATGATTTGGGGGGTCCCCTATTTTGAGAAACCACCATTTGATTGTTACCTATCTTCTTGCGCTCACAACAGTCCTTGTGAACATTCGAAGGTATTCAATGTGCATCCAATGCCACCTAATATTTTCGAAAAGGAAATGGCTATAGGTCAATATTAATCAACCAACTAATGGGGGATTTCCAGCAACAATAATAGGGAAAACCATGCTTAATGATAGGGGAACCAGGGGTACAGGGTTTTGACCCACAGCCATATTCTGATTATTTGCTGTTTGTTTGCCTTCATGCAACTGGATTAATCTGGACTGATCATAGATTGATCGGGATTAATCTGGTTGGTGGTTTTAAACATATATTATTTTTCCCAAACGTAATCATTAGCAAATGGTTGGTTGACAAGCATATTTTTTCATAGGGGTGGTTCAGCCACCAACCAGATTATACAACTTGTTAATGATCACAATATATCATTTATAATCAATAGTCACCAGTAATGATAATGGTAGTGGTGATTGTTGATGTTCATAAGTGTTGAAGATCATCATGAACAATAATCGTTAAATATGATCCAAGTATTTTTGTTACGGATTCCTAATCTTATGTTTTCATCATTTGTCAACCGCCATTAAATAGAAAAACATCCTGAAGTCAATAATTGCTCATGAATCATCATTAACAAGTTCCAACCAATATTTGATGGTTCATGAAACAATCCTGGATTTTTTGTTAATAGAAACAAATCTGAAGTTCCAATCTTGGGACCCACCAACCAGGTAATGATCATTATCAACCAGTATAACCATGTTATGAACCATTGTAACCACTATAGTTAACCATGGGTGGTTCAACCACCAACCAGTAATCTTGGGACCCAAAAAATGCCTCAGCCCAGGAGAAGATCTCTTCCTGGGACTTCCAACGTGCGGTCAGCGCGCACTTCGACTGTCCCATCAAGCTGTCTCCCAGGCGAACGGAACCGCTCGCTGCTTCAGGAAGCTCCCAGGGCTCAAGTGGATGCCCTCGAAATTGGAACGAACGGCATTTTTGTTTGTGTTTGTTCACACACGGACAAACATATAGGAAACGAACAGGAAGATATATTTCATGTGTTTGTGTTTGTTTACACATATCTACAAACATACATATATGATTTCCATATCAGAAAAAAACGAACTGCGTAGATGAAATGAACTGAATGATATGGCCTGTGATGTCAACGAACATGTTTTGGGTATCACGAGACCAGCCAACACAGCAATTTGTTCTCGAGTGTTCAAAAGCCATGGCAAGAAAGCGACGGAAGTTCAGTTTTTTTGATGGCAGCTTAAATTAATGTTTAATTCATTGCTGGTGGCGAATGGTTACAAATGGTTACAAGGGTTATTGATTGTAATGGTTCTCAATGGTGTATTGATATATATATATATATATATTAAATACATTGTTAATCAGTAGTGACTGATATTCAGCTGCTACTTTCGTCAATCCCTTGGCCAACAATGATTGTATCAATGCTGTGTTGATCGTTAGTAAGGTGGTAGCAACCCAAAGGTAAGGGCATCTAGCGCATGCACCAGGGGTTGGCTGTACCACAAAACACTGGTCGCAGTAACCACTGACTACCACCGACCATTAGTTGGCTGTTTCCCAAAATAGGGGTACCCCAAAAATGGTTGTTTTATTACTATAAATGACTAATATTAGATGATTTGAGGGGCCCCCTATTTTGAGAAACACCCAGTTGGATCCATTTAATTCATTGATGTTGACCATCTTGTCATCAACGTCAGTTGAATTGAGCAGGATACAGTTGTGAGTTGTAAGAACACTGAATTATGTCAACACCAACAACAATAGCAGCAACAACTAACTTGATTGATTGACTAGACATGTTTGTTTCATGCATTTGCGGTATAGAGAGTCTGTGCAGATCAAATACTGTACGTTGATTCGATTCATGTTTCATCTTATCATGATTAAATCAGGTGTATCAGCATGTCTATGCTTACGTCAAGCGTTATCATTTGTGTTCGACAGTATTAACTCTTATCAATCTCTACTCTTGTACAGTCAACCATTTTTTACCTCAGATTTAGCTCACTGTTTTGCTTCATCAACCAGTGGCTACTTAAACTATTCAACCAATTCATCACTGTTAACCAATAGGAGTGAACTGCAGGAACAATTCATCATTATTTATTGGTAAACCAATGCATCACTAACCAGGAACAACCTCTTCAGCAACCCTAAGTTAATTCTTTCATCAACCAGTGGCTAAATAATTTTCGAACCAAAATTGATATCAGTAATTCACCTATTCAACAACCATTCATTATTCTTAACCAATTATCAAATCAATGATTGAACCAATTATTGAACCAATTCATCATAATCCACTAACTAATTGGTTCAATGGTAGCAACCATTAGCTATTCATTAACCTATTCAACAACCATTAGCCATCATTAAAAAATCAACCTATTCAACAACAACTACTAATTAATTAACCTATTCAGCAAATTAACCCATAGTCTAACCATAGTTAGATCTACCAATGATCCATTACTAACCATCACGAACCATTGAGAACCGCATTAGCTAATTTATTTCATCAACCATTCTCAGCGCTTGCCTTACCCATGTCTGCACCAGCTGCAGGGAGTTCCGCGAAGAATGCTTCGGATTCCTGTTTCTCGGTTGCGTCAGATGGGCCACGGGGGTTGGAGCGTGGGCACGGAATGGCTCACAGCTACGGATTATTCATGGTGACTATTACCATTGACCTATCATAGTGTATTAATACTTTCAAAGTCATGTATTTCTTTTGGCCACTACTAATCTGGAAAGTTTATAGTTCTCAACCATTAATCTGTTATGTAGCATAGCTTATCATCCATGACCGAAAGGAGACAACAACTACATGTTTCGGTGTTGATGTTTAATGACTAGTTTAATAGTTCCTTGATAGCTATCAAGAATACTTAATGATGAACAATGGTCACAAAGTGAAAACCAACTATAGCAACCAACTATAGCTACCAATAATAGTTAATGTTGATCAATACTATCAACAATAGCAACCACTATAGCTATTTGAACGCTTGAAAACAGATGCTTGATGGTGGTTGCGAACGTAAGTTCGGCCCACTGAGTCGGACAATCAGTTTACTTGGACCAAGATACGTGACCTTCATGCAGGTAGTGTTTTCATGTTAATGGTTACTCATAGGAGATAATAAGTAACAATAGTAGTGGATATACCAGCTATATCTATATATGTTCAGTCACGGGTTTTCATTTTTCATATGGACAAAACCAATTGTGAACAGTGATTTCAAGTGGCTGGGAATGGTCAAAACTAGATGTTCATGGCTTACCAATGTTCAATGATGTTCAATGATGTTCAATGATTACCTGGTTGGTGGTTTGATTGACAATGTTTATTTTCACTAGTAATGATTAACTAATGGTTGGTTGACTAGCATTTTTCATAGGGGTGGTTCAACCACCAACCAGTTGCTGTTGCTAGCAAGCAAGAACACCAATGCTGACGCCATACCATCAGCTTCCACCTGGACAACAGGCAATCACAGACTTGTGAATCTGCCATGGTGAACAGCGGTCCGTAGGCGTCCGAGTTATAATGTGGAATGATGGTTTAGCATGGTTGATAGTTGATACTGCATGACACTGTTTGACATCTTGATATTCATGAATATATATATATATACATATGTATTTATTTATCTATTTACTTATTTATATTTATATTTATATTTATATTTATATTTTTTTTATATTTATATTTATGTTTATATTTATATTTACAATTATATTTATATTTATATTTATATATTTAGATAGATAGATAGATAGATAGATAGATAGATAGATAGATAGATAGATAGACAGATAGATAGATAGATAGATAGATATATATATATATTTATTTATTTAAACTTATTTAAATATATTTGTAGATATATCATTGTATATCTAGATGTATGTGAATTACCGATCATGGTGAATTTGTGATGCGTCATTGCTTTATCGAGGTGAATGATGTTTTTTGTCATTGGATACCGTTTGGTGATAGTTCCCGCTGAAGTATCGGTGTGGCTCGCACTGGGCGTACAACTAGCTGGAACTGACTGGCATTGGGCCCACATAGTTGGAACTGACCCGATCAATGTGAGTCGGCGCTGCCACCAGAGATTCAGTAGGTGTCGACTGATTCTGGGTCAACATTCCAGGAAGGTTATGCAGCAATCCCGCTGAAGAATTATTGTTCAAAATAGCGATTACCCTTGGTCCGCTGGGTCTAGAAACTACTCTTGGGAGCACATGAACCGCCAGCCAGAATCCAAAGTGATCCAAACATGGAATAGCCGACACATACTGAGTGTTTTAAAAAACCCATGATCAGCAATACAAGCTATTGCTGCCATTGTGCACAGAGAAACTTCGACCATGCGGGATGCTGGCTGATGATGCACTGTGAAAAACTGTGCTTAATGATGGATAATCATATTCAACAAGGATCAATCATCATCAGGTACCATTTGTGCATCATTAGCCATCATTAGCCATCATCTAATCATAATAAGATTGAAGTGTATCAACCATTCACGTCATCTTTAGCAGATCGTCAAATCTGTTGTGGCTGGCCATGCCACCTTTGTGCCCCTGTTCACATCCCAAAAATGGATCCGATCCCATTCTACAGGCTTGATGCGATGTCCAACGATGATAATCTACCCATTCTTTTGGGGATGGCATTGATACTCACAAGAATACCCTACAAGGTGGGCCCCTGGCAGTTATAAGTTGGGTTATAACCCCTATAACTGGTAGTTAACCCTAGTTAAGATACTTATAAACCAACTTATAAGTGGTTGGGGGCCCACCTTGTACCCTTCCAGTTACCATTATAGCAGGTAACTGACCCCAAACAGCGCCCCAGTTTCACCATCTCAGTAGCTCCTAGCATCAAAGATTGCTTCGGCGGGCCCGGGGATCTTTAGTGCTGGATCTGTCACTAATGTTGACGATTAATGGATTCATGGATGTTATTAGTATTCATAGATGATATATCATTAATATCACTAGCAGTAATTAGTGGATGATTTATTATTCATGGATGTTATTAAGCAATCTATCATTACTATCTAATATAGTCTAACATAGCGCTAAATATCTATATTCCGCATTCTTCCTTATTATCCGGTCACTGAACTTCCTGTGGTTGTTGGTGTTTTTTTCCTAGAACCTCCCATCATAAACCCTTAATAGCTGGATCTATCATCAATCATCATGAACCATGATATGTCCCCGATTGTTGGTTATCACACCATGTAGCATGGCATTATGATGATGAAATATTGAATTGGTAATACCAATAATATTGATATTATCCCAATATTATATTTTCTGATGACTAGATTTGATGATATTGGCATATAGATAGATATTATCTCATATTCTATTAATATATTGATATACATAATTATCAATAATTGATGGTTGATTAGATTACCAATATGAGTAAACGTGGCAGCTAAATCAACCATCGTATGTCCCCCACCACCGGGTGACATCGCTGGATCTTCCACGACCTCCCGAGGAAACGACCTACGGAGCTTCCCTACTGCTCTGAAACTTGGATGAAATTCTTCCCAGAGGGTGGCCATTCCATGGCCCGGAAAGGTAGTGGTAAGTGGTTCTAAATGATCGTGGTTACAATAGTGGTTGAACATCATAGTGGTCAATAAAGCAGTGGCTTAAATAGTGGTTGCAATGGTGGTGAACATTATAGTGGTGAAACTGGTAGTGATGTTCGGCTGTGGTTCATGATGTTTGGCTTTGAATCAATAGTTCATAGCGGCCGGTGAGTAGTGCATAATGATAGGGGTTCCGAACAAAGCTGAATGATGGTCATTTGAAAAAGCGTCAATCCTCCTCAGCAACCAGGTTTGACAATTGGAGATATTTCCGGGAGGACCAGGGAAGGTCTCACTTCAAGAGGCGGGAATTAATGATCGAGGTAAAGCAACCGTGAACCAACCATTGATTCCTGCTCATGAGAGGTCAAGAATTGCCTGATCAACTGAATCATGACTTAGCGCCAGCAACACTTGATCAACCTTGGCGACCTAGACCTAGCAGCATCTAACAGTGACACCCCTTGGTGACCCCCTCGGTCCCAACCCCCCTTGGTGACCCCTTCGGTTCCCAGGAAGACGTGCAGTTTCTGGTGGACCTCCAACAGTCGGCAGTGCCCAACGGTGAAGCTGTGAGAGTCGGCAGCGCCTGCGGTTTTCAGCTCCGCGGAGCCAAGTGATGCCGCGCGCACGGCGCACGTCGATGACGGGTGGATGACCGGTGGATGATGGCTGTTTCGGGAGGTTGGTGGTGATGTTCAAGGATGTTTCATGATGGCTCAGGGTGGTTGAGGCTCGTTGAGAATACTTAAGAGTGGTTGAGGATGATGAACGATGAGGAGTAGCTGATGGTTGACTTGATGATGCTGATCATTGATGATTTTGTTGGCTGCAGTTCACCTAATGCTCATCTGCTAAGGGTTGATTGATGACGGTGAGTCATCAACCATGGTTCTAGCTGTAGCTATTTGGTTCATAAATCATGCTTGATGGTTGGTGATGCTTGAGAGTGATGTCAAACAATGTGCTGGAAAGGCATCATTTGTAGCCACACACTTGATCGATTATCGAAGAGAAAAAGGAGCGCGGCCAGGGACAAACATGTTGACACTGATGGAAGAGGGATGCAGGAAACCTTAGAAAATTTTGGGATTGCTTCCACCTGCGAACTGTTGCAGCATGTTTTCCATCGACCCTCTGGTAGATTGACATGGCAATGGGAAAATCCACCTAATTATTCATGCTTTCCCAGGGTTTCCCTAAAAAGTGGGTTGTTTTCCATTTCCAGGTTTCATCTACCCGAGTCGGATGTTGTGACCCCTCTAAGGGTTGATCCCCATCAGTACTTACTGGTTGGTTGTTTCAAACATTTTCATTTTCACTACTAGTTATTAACAAATGGTTGGTTGACTATTTTTTTCATAGGGGTGGTTCGACCACCAGCCAGCTTAAATTGCTTATTTGAAACCTCTCATGATCCACGGGGCCCTGGTTCCAAGCCCTAAGCACTGCCAAAATCATCAGCCTCGCCGGCAACAGCTGAGTGTCCACCATCATTTCTTTGGGCGTCAGATCAGCGCCCCAGCGGTCCACTGGGACTCCCCCTGGTGGATTCATAGTGAAATGGTTCATGAAACAAGCTGCAGTGGAGAAGTGCTGATTTCTGAAGCCAGTTTGGGGAGCCCAAAGTGATGGTTGGAGTTTATTACCATAAATCGTTGATGAACTGGATGATTTAGGGGTACCCCTATGACTTCAGAAGCCACCAAATGTATCCAAATGTGCTGTTTCTTGTTGTTTGTCGTGCTCCTACTGTTGACGATTTCAGAAGAAAAGTAATTGATAGACCAATCATTTTTCAATTCATTCAGAAATCGATTGATCTCACCACGGCTAATTGACAACCATTCATTAACCCTTCAAATTTGTTACTTCTTGATCTGGTTAATTGATGATTGGTGATTTATTACTTCAATTTCTTACTGATTGATCTCCCATGGGTTACTTCATCGTTCATTCACCACCATGTGTTTCTTGGCTAACCATTCAGAATCATTTATTAACCATGGCTGGTTACAGTAGCCATTCATTACTAACCATGGCTTATTGATCGCTACTGCAACGGCTACTGTAACCAATCATGGTTACTATCAAATAATGATTAAGCTTATTGACCATGACATTCGGTAACCAATGTTACTTGGTTACAATATATCAACCATGGCTCATCGTTAATCATTCATCAACCATGGCTTATTGATCTAGTTAACCAATGATGTTAACTAATGGTAGTTAATTATGTCAGTTAACCATGGGAGATCAATCATAACCATTGATCTAGTTTACCGATGTTAACCAAGTCGCTCGGGCATCGCACCACATCGAAAACCATGGCTGGCTCCGCGACCCTCGCGACCGCAGGTGAAAAGGCCACCGCCCAGTCCCGCCGCCCCAAGGCGGAAGAGGACGCACGCAGCAAGGCGCGGGGATCGCCACGGAAGCGGGGAAGTTCCACGGGTGACGTGACACCACAAGCTTTGAAGATAAGAAATATCCAAATTATCATGTATTATTGATTGAAATTTGGAATGTGATTACTCTATAATGAAGAATTTGTATAAATCAATGTAGTGTATTGATTATCATATAGATTGTCCAAATAAATGGATGAATGGGAATTGATAAATAGATTTATCTATATCATTTATCCAATAAATTGATTATCCAACTAAATATCACATCATATAGATTTTCCAAATAAATTGATTTCATAATAGATTCATATAGCGTATTTCATCCTTAGTTCATATTCAAATATACTTCAGTGTGGATATGTGTAGTCGTTGTTCATATTATTAGTACAATCTCAATGTGACTTGTGTATAAACATGTAATGACAAGATCATTTGTGAACCGCGCTGCAGGAACTGCGTGCCAAAGCGGTGTCCGAGTTGGTCAAGCGTCGTAAAGTTGGAGTCCCAGGGGGCCACCATGGGATCCATGGGGGGCTGGTTGCAAGGCGCTGAGAGGCTGATTTCAGGGACCAAGAATCACCACCCTGGGCATTCCTTCTGCGTCTCCGCTTTCCTGCTTTTCTTCGTTTCTGCTTTCCTGCTTTTCTGCTTTCCTGCTTTCCTGCTTTTCTGTTTTTCTGCATTTCTGCTTTCCTGCTTTTCTGCTTTCCTGCTTTTCTGCTTTTCTGCTTTCCTGCTTTTCTGCCTTTCTGCTTTTCTGCTTTCCTGCTTTTCTGCTTCTTTGTTTTTTCTGGTTCTTTGCTTTTCTCTTTCTTTGCTTCTGTGCTTCTTTGCTTCTATGTATCTATCATTATCTATCTATGTATCTATTTATGTATCATGTATTGGTCCATGTATCTATGCATATATCTATGCATATATTTGTGCATCTATCTATGTATCTATCTATGTATCTGTCTATGTGTCATGTATTTGTCTATGTATCTATCTATGCATCTATTTATGCATCTATCTGTGTATCTATTTGTTTATCAAAGTATATATCTAGTTATCTATCCATGCTTCTATTTATCTATCTATCCATGTATCTATCCATGTATCCATCTCTCTATTTTTTTTCTATCTAGGTATTTATCTATCTATCTATTTATGTATTTATCTATCTATCTATCTATTTATGTATTTATCTATCTATCTATCTATCTATTTATCTATCTATTTATCTATCTATCTACCTATCTATCTATCTATCTATCTATCTATCTATCTATCTATCTCTCCATGTATCTATCTTTTAATCTAACGATCTATCTATTTACCTTTCTAGATATCTATCCATCTATCTCTCCATGTATCTATCTTTCAATCAAACGATGTATCTATTTATCTATTTAGATATCTATCCATGTATCTATCTATCTTTCTTTCTGTTTTGCTTTCTATTTATCTGTCTATCTATCTATCTATCTATCTATCTATCTAGGTATTTATCTAGATATCTATCAAGGGACCTATCTAGGTATCTATCCATGTATCATGTATCTATCTATGTATTTATCGAAGGAGCAGAAACAGAAGACATCTATGTGTCTATTTAGGTATCTATCTAGGCATGCACCCATGAAAGAAGAAAGCAAGGAAGCATTGAAGCAAGGAAGGAAGGAAACTAGGAAGCAAGGAATAAAGAATAGTGAAAGAAGCAAGGAATGAAGGAAAGAAGGAGTGAAAGAAGCAGGGAGTGAAGGAAAGAAGGACGGAAGGAAGGAAAGAAGGAAGGGAAAGAAGGAAAGAAGGCATCAAAGAAGCGAACTGAGAGGTCCTAGCTCCAAAATGTTGCAAATAGCATGCGAACTGAGAGGTCCTAGCTCCAAAATGTTGCAAATAGGATGCGAACTGAGAGGTCCTAGCTCCAAAATGGTGCAAATAGCATGCGAACTGAGAGGTCCTAGCTCCAAAATGTTGCAAATAGCATGCGAACTGAGAGGTCATAGCTTCAAAATGCTGCACATAGCATAGGAAATCACACAGGCAGAAATCCAAAAAAAAATCTCCAAACAGAGCCAAAAAAATCCCCAACTAATTCCGCCTCGTTTTATTAGTGGTTGATGGTTGATGGCTCATCCCGAGTTAGCGGATAGGACGCTTTCCAGTTTTTCACGTTAGTCACTTTGGTTTGATTAGTTTCCGTCCATTTTTCTTGTGGTTGATTGTTGTGGATTGTATCGTCATGTTGGGTTTGATTATGTTGAAGATCCTTTTGGTTCGACAGATCGAGTCGAGTTGGCATGTGTGCCACACATAGATAGCCCTGAGTTGTAGGTAGGATAAGCGGACGATATTTGTTGTAGATAGGCCCAGCTGATCCAGCCACTTGTGCAAGAATCATTATTATTAAGAAAAGCTGCAGATGGGTAGTCCCCAGTGAAATGGATTGATTATATAAAAAGATGTTCATGAACCGAACTTCTACCTCAACCCAGTTTTTCTTTGCATTTTATTTGAAACTGGTTTCCCCCATCGGAAGTATCATTAAGCATCATCCCATATGTATCAGCCATGATTGACCATAGTACTTCATCATCATTGAATGGTATCAACCCGAGGAGCCACTATCAACCATTGCTATTTTTTATAGCCATCATGAACCATGAACCATCATGAACCATCATGAACCATCATGAACCATCATTGACCATGCTAATGTCAGTCTCACCATGTCCACTCGACCATTATGAAAAATATCATGAACCATCATGAGCCACGGTTACCAACCCATTCTTAATCCTAATGTTGCAGCTTGCAGGAGCTTGCCTGGGCCATTGAGGGCAACTTTAACACCTATGTGCGAAAGACCGGGATCTGTGCAGTCTCGGGGTTGGGTCATGGGTGGGAGATGATTGAGAATGGTTTGATCACGGTGTATAGCCATGGTTAATGGTGGCTAAAAACTGGAAATGATGATGGTTGATAGTGTTTAATAATAGTTTATAACCATGCTTCTGATTAGTAGCCACATGTTCCGCAGTTGATAGTGGTTGCCGCTGATTGCTGGCCAGGGCTCATTGTGATAGTTCAGAACAGTTGGAAAGCAACAATACTGGTTGAAGCTAGCTCACAATATACAAATGGTGGTTAATCATGGAGAATGGTGACCCAATCAGAACTGTACCATTAGCCCAGAAAAAAGTTGGGAAACCCAGCTCCTTGGTGGTCAACCGCCATGTGCTGGTAGGTAAACGCTCTACTTTTGTTGGTGGCTGATGGAAGATCATTACAAGGTGGGCCCCTGGCAGTTGTAAGTTGGGTTATAACCCCTATAACTGGTAGTTAACCCTAGTTAAGATACTTATAAACCAACTTATAGCTGGTTAGGGGCCCACCTTGTAGCTGCGTCGAGTTTCTTGTTTCGTTCTTCCAGGCGTCGGCGAATTGTAAGGCGCCACGGTCCGTGACACAGCTTGTGACCCGTTCGTGTGCTGCCGACAGCGCAAACAGATGGATCAGCACTGCGGGATTCTGCAGATGTGGATGGGTAAAACTGGCATGTCATGGAAAGTTTCACAACATGGCTATGGGTCAATATTAACCACCAATAATGGCTTATAGTGACCAACCAAATCATAGGGAAAACAATGGCCACATGATTATGAACATTGGATCAGTAGGTGTAACTAATCAGAAGTATTGTGAAAACTAGCGGTTTAGCAATAAATGATTAGATCCCAAAAATGATCAATGACACCGCAATGATTTCAGATTCGAAGCTGACGCCGTTGACACCGGGTGGGAACTTGCTTGGTCAACCCTGGGGCATCGTTCTGAACGCCGCCATCAACTGGTTACGGATTCACTGGAATATGGTGGTTTCTCAAAATATGGGACCCTAAAAATGGCCGGTTTATTGCTATAAATGGTTGATATAGGATGACTTGGGGGTACCCCTGTGGCAGGGAATAATTGGGATTATACGGTTCGCGG
>VSDK01014632.1:2683-44968 GCA_009767595.1 Symbiodinium kawagutii
CAGCAATGACGGTGCGAATCGGTTCTCGAAGTTTGGCTCGCTCTAAATTGAACGCCTGCGAGGCTGGGAGTTCATGGCTTTTCTCAATGATTCAGCAGTGATCAACATTTTCTCATCATAGAAGAACACGATAAAATTTAATAAACACTCTGTCCATTGCTGTCCAACGAAAACTTCTTGTCACTTCTTCCTTGCTCAACTGTTTTCGTTCCAGAGGCTGTTCTCTATTTCAAACAGGTTTCAACGATTGGTTAGGTCATTGGCACTCGGTGAGCGGCAAATGATCCTCCGTTCAGGTACTATTTTTGCCATGTAAAAAATATCCCTCTCATGAAGGAGCGTTCCGAGGCCGACCAATATCACAGCTCCAATCCAAAACATGCACGTGAACGAAAGAACCAACGATTTGTCGGAAACAACCCGACCAATCCGATCAACCTAAACCTGCAAAATTGGAAGTTCAGGTGCACCTTGCCAAACGGTCCAATGACCAAGGCATCTTGTGGCCAACCAGCCAGCAAATCTGCGGCTTCAAAGCCTTCCCCAGATAAGAGTTTCAGAAAAATGGCACTGCTCCAAATGCGATGCTCCTCAACTTGGCGCGGTGAGCTGAGGGAAATATCTTGGCTGAGTGACAAGTGCATGCTGAGTTCTTACATGGCCAGAAAGGACACATCCTGATCAAGTGTAGTTGAAAAAATAAACTCGACTGTCAATGACTCACTGTCATTCACTGTTAAACCATGCTTGCAAACATGTTAAGCCAATAGATACTCTATGGGTAAAACAGCGTTGACAGCGCTAGCGTCCACGAAGACTGCGAGCATCGTCAGGGAGTTGCTCTGCAATGCGAGATCCATCGCTGCTACGCCGCTGTGGTCTTTGATGAAGGGATCCGCATCTGGCAGATCCACCGAGTCCAACGATCCACGCGTATGTTGATGCAATGCTTAGTGGATTTACAATGCGTGTAGTGTATTCATATGTATTCATGCTAATGCTTAGATATGCTTAGTATTTCATGCTTAGTATACAATGCATCTGTAGTTTATGTGTGTTATGCGTATTGTGTGGTAATTGTTGTGTTTCAACCGTCCGTATGTCTGGTGCGAGCAAACGCGCTATCATGATCATGTAATGGTGTTGCCTTGTGACAACACATGATCATGCTGTAAATGGAAAATTTGACATTTCCCACCTAAAGCCATTGGTGATCCTCCTCAACTTTGCAAATTTTGGGGACTCCAATGCAGAGAACCCCGCATCTTCGGCACTCAAAATTTCCAAATCACCAAATTTGTGAGGGCCTAAGAAGATTCTGATCGCCGCAAGGATACGGCCCAATCAAAATGAACCGTCTTCATCCATCCAATTGTTCAGCATGTATCGGATGTATCCAAGTTTCTGGGATTCACAAATGCACTGAACGCACCGAAACACGTACTGCCATGCTTTTTGCAGGTCCCAGATTGCTTCATGTGTCAAGAAGTTTTGGTCAGGAAGAAAAGGTGACGCTTCACAGGTTTCCCTGTCGAACTGACCGGGAAAACAGGCCAAACTTGCCATATTCCAGCAGCAGCGCCAATGCCTGAGACAGGCTGAAATCCATTGGACTGCCTAATGTCTACATAATGTAAACAAATTATAACAAATTATTTAAACATCCAAAAGTCCCATGTGACAACTCTATACATCTCTGAACTTTTGAATCTGACTCGGAGTCATCAAGGTCCGCTGCCTGCGGATCCTCGTTTTTCGCAGCAATGTAAGTGGCTGCTCGGCCATTTCCATCGACGGCATCAACGTGCGCCTGCCAAACAGTTCTCCAGAAAAGGTACTTGATGGATCATGATGGATCTTGATGGATCTTGGTACTTGTATTTCTGATTACGGTGAACATCATTTTCTCCAGATTTTGGGATGCATCAATGAACAACACAACGTTAAACCTGTCTGCACAAGGCAAAGGAAAAGGAACACAAGCAATGCAGTGAAGTGACCGGTCTCCCCGCGTCTCCCTGAGTCTCCCCTGCCTCTTTCTCCAGCAGCAGCCTTCGGGGTGAGCAAATCCACAAAATCAAAAACCAAAAGCGTCACAAAGAATAGCAAAAAAACCAAAAGCAAAAAGGAAAAAGAGGAAAAAACAAAGCAGCTCAAAAGCACTCGCAAATTTCCTTCTCGAGGGAACCAAAGCAGCTGGGTCCCCCAGGTCCCCTATGTCACAGCGTCACAGCTGACAGCGCGGCCTCATCACATCGAGGTAACTGGTGCTCTCGAGCTCCTGTCCTTCCTCAAACTGATTGTCTTTGGCGAGACTCAAACGGCCCCTGCTCAGCAGGTTTGTCATAAGGGCCTCAGGGCACAGGAAACCACCAAGCATCACCAAGCCATGGATCATCAAAGTTGATGAGTTGATAACGACAACTGACATCGATGTTTTTATCAATGAATGATTGCGCCACTAAGAAAATCAATGACTGTATCCAAATGATATCATTATGTCAATGATTGCTTCAATGGTTACACAAGTGATGGTGGTACAATGGTGAAATATCAAGATTGCATCGATGTTTTTACCAAGGACAAAATCAAAGGTGATAGCAAAGGTTTAATCAATGATTGTAACAATGCTGATAAAGGGATTAAATCCATGATTATGCCAATGATTGCTTCAATGATTATCTACATCAGTGATGGTGATACAATGATGAATTTTTGATGATTGCCCCAGTGTTTCTATGACTGATAAAATCGACGCTTGCGGCCATGATAAAATCGATGGTGGCACAACTGGTGATGCGAAGGGTTCAATCCATCATTATGGCAATCATTGCTTCAATGATTACACCAGCGACGGTGATAGGATGATGAAATATATCAATGACTGCATGGATGTTTTCATCAATGAAAAATAGTAGCCAATGCTTGTGGCAATGATAGAAACGGTGGTTGTATCACTGGTGGATATTATATAAGGATTAAGTCCATGCCAGTGATTGCTTCAATTATTAGATCAGTGGCGGTGCTGCAAAGATGAATACCAATGATTGCACCAATGTCTCCGCCAATGATAATTGCAAAGTTGTGGCAATGATACAAGCAAAGATTGCATCAATGGTGATAAAAAGGGTTGAATCCAGTTAAACCTATGATATGTCAATGGTTGCCTCAATAATGGCATCAGTGATGGTAGTACACTTTTGAATTACCAACGATCGCATCGATGTTTATATCAACCATAGTCTCATTGCTTATGGGAATGATTAAAAACAATGATGATATCAAAGGTGTTAAGGAGTAACTTAAAGCCATGACTATGTCAATGATTGCTTCAATTGTTCTATGGAGAATGGTGATGCAATTGTGAAATATCAATGATTGCATCGATGTCTCTATCAATGAAAATACCAATGCCAGTGGCGATGAAAAATCAATGATGGTATCCATGGCGCTATCAAGGCTTAAATTCATGATTATACATGTCATTGATTGCTTCAAAAATTGCATCAACAATGGTGATGCAATGATCAAAAATTAATGATTGCACGATGTTTTTATCAATGATGTAATGATATTATCAATGTTGGTGGCAATGAAAAATCAATGATTGTATCAATGGTGACATCAAGGGTTATTTCATACCAATTTCAACGATTTGCTTCGATGATTACATCAGTGATGCGCAATCATGAACTATTGATGATTGCAATGTTTACATCAATGATAACATCAGTGCTCGTGGCAATGATAAAACCAATGGTTGTATCAATTGATTGCTTCACTGATTGCATCAGTGATGGTGATACAATGATGAAACCTCAATGCCTGCATCAATGTTTACATCAATGATGGTACCGATGCCTGCCTCATGGTAAAGTCAATAATTGCATCAATGGTGAAAACAAAGTTTAAATATGTTTAAATCCATGATTCTAACAATGACTGCTTCAATGATTACACCAGTGATGGTGATGCAATGGTGAAATATCAATGATTGCACGGATGATTGATCATTGATAATATCGAAATGCCTCCGTCAATAAAACCAATGCTTTCACCAATGGTGATATATCCAAAACTATATCACTGATGGCTTCCATGGTTCTATGAGTGATAGTGATTCGATGGCGAAAAGTGAATGGTTGTGTCAATGTTTTTTCTAATCATACTATCAATGCTTCTGGAAATGGCAAAATCAATGATTGTATCAATGGTGAAAACAAGGTTTAGATCCATGATTCTGACCAGCACTGGTTCAAAGATCGCATCAAAGACGGTGATGCAATCATCAATTACATCAATGATAATGATAATAGTCAAATATCAATGATTGCATTGATGATGATATCACAGGTGGCAGCGATGAAAACAATGGTTGTATCAATAACAACTTGTGGGATTGAATCCGAAAGGATGGAGAGTCGAAGGTGGGAAAAATGAGCGAGCAATCGAAGTGAAGGCGACGCCTAGGGCGTTGTCAGGTTAGGGGGGGACCAGGAAGTGATTTGAAATTGACCGAAGCAAAAGATCGGGAACAAAGTAATGAATAGTAGAGGCTGAGGAGGACACAGAGCGGGACATTGACAGAGGGGAGAGAACGATGACATACGGCGAATCGAAGTGAGGTTCGATACGAGGGGGGTGGCTGGAAATCATGGGGATAAGAGATCAGGGGCTGAATCCATGATTATCTCAATGATTGTGTCAATAATTGCATCGCTGTCACTGATGATGATGGTGATGATTATGATTATGATGATGATGATGGTGATGAGAATAATGATGATGATGATGATGATGATGATGATGATGAGAATGATGATGATGATGATGATGACGATGATGATGATGGTGATGATGATGAAGCATGATGATGACGATGATGATGATGATGATGATGATGATGAAGCATGATGATGATGATGATGAAGCATGATGATGATGATGACGACGATGATGATGATGATGGTGATGATGATGAAGCATGATGATGATGATGATGATGATGATGAAGCATGATGATCATGATGATGATGAGAATGATGATGATGATGATGATGATGATGATGATGATGATGATGATGATAAAGCATGATGATGATGATGATGAGGAGGAGAAGGATGACGATGACAATGGCAATGACGATGACGATGAGGATGAGGATGATGATGATGATGTTGATGATGATGATGAGAATGATGATGATGATGATCATCATGATGATGATGAGAATGATGATGATGATGATGACGATGATGATGATGATGATGGTGATGATGATGATGAAGCATGATGATGATGATGATGATGATGAAGCATGATGATGATGATGATGATGATGAAGCATGATGATCATGATGATGATGAGAATGATGATGATGATGATGATGATGATGATGATCTTGTCTTGATTGAATATAAATGATTGCATCCATGCTTACATCAACGATGTCAATGCTGGTAAAAATGATAAAATCAATGATGGTATCAACGGTGATATCAAGGACTACGATCCGTGACTATATCAACAATTGCTTCAATAATTACATCAATGATGGTGATGTAAGGATGAATTATCAATGATTGCACCAATGAATATATCGTTGATAATATGATCAAACAATGACTGTATCCATACTGATATCAAGGGTTTGATCAGCAATGACATCAAAGATCGAATCACTTGATATATCATATCACTGATTATAGCAACAGTTCCCTCAATGGTTAAACGAACGGTGAAATCAATAATTGAATTGATGATTGTATCATTGATTTTCTTGACGATCATATCAATGATGAAATCAATTTCTACGCCAAGCAGTGGATAACTGGTTATGACAGTGACATCAATATCAATGACTGAATCAATGATTATTTATTGTTTGTTGCGTATCATTGATAATTTCCTAATGCCATTGCTAGGTTTGAATGAACTTTGAACATCGGTTTGAGGTTCTTGTAATACGTTTCTCCCCGTCGAGGGCTGCCCAATAGCGAAGCTAATGTCTTGCGAGATGTGAAAAAAGGTTTTGAGCTATAGATTGCAGCCGATGAAGATTTCAACCTTGGGAACCTCCCAGACCCGAAGTTGCGTTGAACTCCTGAACAGCCAAATCATAGCAAGGCTCAGTCCTTCAGCAAGCTCAACATAGACTGCCTCCAAGATGCCAAACCGGAGTAGCTATGTTGTAAGGCTGACTCCTCGTGATCTTTGTCAACTCTGTGAGATACATCCTGCACGGCACCAAGGGCGGGGCACCAGATTAACATTGCCCATCGACGCATCGACATCGCCAAGCATGTGTCGCGCCCCTAAAATGATCCAACGATGTTGACACCAGGACTATCCATGGCTTCGGGAGCAATGACACAGAAAATTCAGGGAGCTACATCATGCTACAGCTACCTTTGCTCCGCTACAAATGAACAAAGAACAACCTGGAGCTTTGGCATCAGCTCCTTTACAAATAAACGGTCAAATTAATGAATGGTCATGAATTTTGGAAACATAACTGGATGTTTTCGCTGGATGGTCATTCAATTGTCGCGATGTTTATCCACTCCTTGGATTCATATTCTTATGCAATTCGTTACCAAAAGCGAAGTACTTACGGTCGGAAAACCAATGGTCATTGTTGGCAACTGAAAGGGCACCATAATTTTTTTCCGATGCCATCATTTTTTCCGCGCTCCTTTCCAGGCTTTTCAGTTGCCAAATGCAATGCAGTTCGTCCCTGACGGTCGCACAACTCCACATCTGCCTGCACCAATCAGTGGACGTTGATGATTCTTGATGGGTGTGGCTAGCGCTTACTTGCCATGATTGTAAGCTTGGCAACGGTAACTGGCTAGAATCGACGTTCACGTTTTGATGAATGTCTGAAGGTCTGAAAATATTGGCGCCCTCAAACAATGGGTTGACCCGCTAAAACGAGCAGTAAAACAATCGGATGCAGCTTCAACTAATGGAACACACAAGCTGAATGCTGACTGAAACTCAAGTCGAGTTTATGGGCCCTATGCGAATATATTTTTGCTAGTGCTCCGTGAATCTCCTGGACTGCTTTCCTTTCAAAGGGTTGCTCTCACCGAAACTCAGGCTAGAAACGAGAATTTCGGGCACTTGATGTGTTGAGCAGATCATGACTTGGACTATCTTGGACTATCTTGGACTATCTAAAGGCATTGGTTCGGAAGCGAAAGGTAGTAAAGATTAGTAAAGCACAGCTTTTGATACTGTTCAGTTTGAGGCATCTGACCTGAAAACATTTCATCGCTTTCTTGATCCCCATATCTCAGCCAGCTGGGGTCGATTGACAGTAACGGAAAACCTATGAGATCGTGCACAATGGATCGGACGTTTCTATTTGCCAACGCGCAGTCACAAGAAGTATTACGGATTGATAGGTATGAGTCGATGTGATCCTGCGACTTTTGTTGATGTTGATCTGCCATGATGGTTCATAGCTCATGGCTGGCTGCCATTATGAATTTTGCGATGCGTTGTGCTTTTGATATCAGCAGCTGTCAAAATCGTGTGGTTATCCCATTCCACGCGTTTTGCTTATGGGAATTCCAAGTCCAAAGTGTGTAGATCATGCCACTGGTTACAATCTTAAGCGTGTGCGCTATTCAACCAGCACTTGCTATAAATCAAGCATGCGTAATCATCAATAATTCGTTATCTGTATTGACTGCAAAAAGATAAACGGCATATAGCATGGGAATTGAATAGGTTGTCATCACAGATTGCAGTGATGTCACCCAAATTACGTTCCACGTGTTGGACTATGGCATGCTTTTGGGGTGTATGATTTAAGATCACATGCCCAGCCTTGTATATGCACCATTCTTTCTAGTCTAGAAAATCTGGAAGAAAATTTCAGAGCAATTCCTGTATCACCTCTTCAGAAGAAATATGCTCATCGTCATGCTAAAGTTTGTGAATAGTCTTAACTCTATATGTATTTCATTTTGCTGATCTATGAATTGCTTACTGCGATTTTGTTAAAGATCTAAAAATTGCTTACTTTGATTTCGAAAAAAACCTATAAATTGCCTACTTCGATTTTGCTAAAGATCTATAAATTGCTTACTGCGATTTTGTTAAAGATCTATAAATTGCTTACTTCGATTTTATTAAGATCTATGAATTGCTTACTTCCATTTTGTTAAAGATCTACAAACTGCTTACTTCGATTTTGTTAAAGATCTATAAATTGCTTACTGCGATTTTGTTGAAGATCTATAAATTGCTTACTGCGGTTTTGTTAAAGATCTATAAATTGCTTACTTCCATTTTGTTAAACATCTATAGAAATGCTTACTTCGATTTTGTTAAAGATCTATAAATTGCCTAATTCATTTTTGTTAAAGATCTATAAATTGATTGCTTACTTGGATTTTGTTGAAAATCTAAAAATCGCTTACTTCGATTTTGTTAAAGATTGAAAGAATTGCTTACTTCGATTTTGTTAAAGATCTATAGCATGCTTACTTTGATTTTGTTAAAGATCTATAAATTGCCTACTTCGATTTTGCTAAAGATCTATAAATTGCTTACTTCGATTTTGGTAAAGATCTATAACATGCTTGCTTTGGCTGTGTTAAAGATCTATAAATTGCTTACTTTGATTTTGTTAAAGATCTATAAATTGCTTACTTCGAATTTGTTAGAGATCTATAAATTGCTTCCTTTTATTTTGTTAAAGATCTATAAATTGCTTACTTAATTTTTTTAAAAGATCTATAAATTGCCTACTTCGATTTTGCTTCTATAAATTGCTTCCTTTTATTTTGTTAAAGATCTATAAATTGCTTACTTCGAATTTGTTAGAGATCTATAAATTGCTTCCTTTTATTTTGTTAAAGATCTATAAATTGCTTACTTAATTTTTTTAAAAGATCTATAAATTGCCTACTTCGATTTTGCTCAAGATCTATAAATTGCTTCCTGCGATTTTGTTAAAGATCTAAAAATTGCTTGCTTCGATTTTGTTAAAGATCTAGAAATTGCTTACTTGATCTATAAATTGCTTACTGCGATTTTGTTAAAGATCTATAAATCGCTTACTTTGATTTTGTTAAAGATCTATAAATTGCTTACTTCGATTTTGTTAAAGATCTACAAACTGCTTACTTCGAATTTGTTAAAGATCTATAAATTGCTTCCTTTGATTTTGTTAAAGGTCTATAAATTGCTTACTTAAATTTTTGAAAAGATCAAAAAATCGCTTACTTCGATTTTGTTAAAGATTGAAAGAATTGCTTACTTCGATTTTGTTAAAGACCTAGAAATTGCTTACTTCGAATTTGTTAGAGATCTATAAATTGCTTACTTCGATTTTGTTAAAGATCTATAAATTGCTTACTTCGATTTTGTTAAAGATCTATAAATTGCTTACTTCGATTTTGTTAAAGATCTATGGCATGCTTACTTTGATTTTGTTAAAGATCTATAAATTGCCTACTTCGATTTTGCTAAAGATCTATAAATTGCTTACTTTGATTTTGTTAAAGATCTCTAAATTGTTCACTTCGACTTTGTGAAAGATCTATAACATGGTTGCTTCGGTTTTGTTAAACATCCATAAATTGCTTACTGCAATTTTGTTAAAGATCTAAAAATTGCTTACTTTGATTTTGTTAAAGATCTAGAAATTGCTTACTGCGGTTTTGTTAAAGATCTATAAATTGCTTACTGCGATTTTGTTAAAGATCTCAAAATCGCTTACTTCGATTTTGTTAAAGACTATAAAATGCCTAATTCAGTTTTGTTAAAGATCTATAAATTAGTTGCTTACTTTGATTTTGTTGAAGATCTGCAAATCGCTTACTTCGATTTTGTTAAAGATTGAAAGAATTGCTTACTTCGATTTTGTTAAAGATCTAGAAATTGCTTACTTCGCTTTTGTTAAAGATCTATAAATTGCTCACTTCGATTTTGTTAAAGATCTAAAAATTGCTTACTTCGATTTTGTTAAAGATCTATAAATTGCTTACTTCGATTTTGTTAAAGATCTACAAACTGCTTACTTCGAATTTGTTAGAGATCTATAAATTGCTTCCTTTTATTTTGTTAAAGATCTATAAATTGCTTACTTAATTTTTTTAAAAGATCTATAGATTGCTTACTGCGATTGTGTTAAAGATCTAAAAATCGCTTACTTCGATTTTGTTAAAGATCTATAAAATGCCTAATTCAGTTTTGTTAAAGATCAAAAATTAATTGCTTACTTTGATTTTGTTAAAGATCTACAAACTGCTTACTTTGATTTTGGTCAAGATCTATAACATGCTTGCTTTGGCTGTGTTAAAGATCTCTGAATTGCTTATCTTCGATTTTGTTTAAGGTCTATAAATTGCTTACTTTGATTTTGTTAAAGATCTAAAAATTGCTTACTTCGATTTTGTTAAAGATCTATAAATTGCTTACTTTGATTTTGTTAAAGATCTATAAATTGCCTACTTCGATTTTGCTAAAGATCTATAAATTGCTTACTGCGATTTTGTTAAAGATCTATAAATTGCTTACTATGATTTTGTTAAAGATCTAGAAATTGCTTACTTCGAATTTGTTAAAGATCTACAAACTGCTTACTTCGGTTTTGTTAAAGATCTATAAATTGCTTACTTTGATTTTGTTAAAGATCTATAAATTGCTTACTTCGATTTTGTTAAAGATCTAGAAATTGCTTACTTCGATTTTGTTACAGATCTACAAACTGCTTACTGCGATTTTGTTAAAGATCTATAAATTGCTTACTTTACTTTGATTTTGTTAAAGATCTACAAACTGCTTACTTCGGTTTTGTTAAAGATCTATAAATTGCTTACTTTGATTTTGTTAAAGATCTATAACATGCTTGCTTTGGCTGTGTTAAAGATCTATATATTGCTTACTTGATCTATAAATTGCTTACTTCGATTTTGTTAAAGATCTATAAATTGCTTACTTTGATTTTGTTAAAGATCTATAAATTGCTTACTTTGATTTTGTTAAAGATCTCTAAATTGTTCACTTCGATTTTGTGAAAGATCTATAACATGGTTGCTTCGGTTTTGTTAAATAAACATCCATAAATTGCTTACTTCGATTTTGTTAAAGATCTACAAACTGCTTACTTCGATTTTGTTAAAGATCTATAAATTGCTTACTTCGATTTTGTTAAAGATCTACAAACTGCTTACTTCGATTTTGTTAAAGATCTATAAATTGCTTACTTCGATTTTGTTAAAGATCTACAAACTGCTTACTTCGATTTTGTTAAAGATCTATAAATTGCTTACTTCGATTTTGTTAAAGATCTACAAACTGCTTACTTCGATTTTGTTAAAGATCTATAAATTGCTTACTTCGATTTTGTTAAAGATCTACAAACTGCTTACTTCGATTTTGTTAAAGATCTATAAATTGCTTACTTCGATTTTGTTAAAGATCTACAAACTGCTTACTTCGATTTTGTTAGAGATCTATAAATTGCTTCCTTTGATTTTGTTAAAGATTGAAAGAATTGCTTACTTCGATTTTGTTAAAGATCTAGAAATTGCTTACTTCGCTTTTGTTAAAGATCTATAAATTGCTCACTTCGATTTTGTTAGAGATCTATAAATTGCTTACTTCGGTTTTGTTAAACATCTATAAATTGCTTACTTTGATTTTGTTAAAGATCTAGAAATTGCTTACTTTGAATTTGTGAAAAATCTATAACATGCTTGCTTCGGTCTTGTTAAAGATCTATAAATTGCCTACTTTGATTTTGTTAAAGATCTATAAATCGCTTACTTTGATTTTGTTGAAGATCTATAAATCGCTTACTTTGATTTTGTTAAATATCTAGAAATTGCTTACTGCGAATTTGTGAAAGATCTATAACATGCTTGCTCCGGTTTTGTTAAAGATCTATAAATTGCCTACTTTGATTTTGTTAAAGATCTATAAATCGCTTATTTTGATTTTGTTAAAGCTCTATAAATCGCTTACTTTGATTTTGTTAAAGATCTAGAAATTGCTTACTGCGATTTTGTTAAAGATCTAAAAATTGCTTACTGTGATTTTGTTAAAGATCTACAAACTGCTTACTTCGGTTTGGTTAAAGATCTATAAATTGCTTACTTCGTATTCTACTTTGTATTTCTTCTGACAAACGAAGTCTGTTCCAGTCTCTTTCTCTGCTCTCTCCCTGTCTGTCAGCGCCTTTTGCTTCCAGAGAAGCTTCACAATCTCCAGGTGTCCCGAAGCAGATGCCAGGTGGAGCGAAGTTTTGCCGGACTCATTCACGGCATCCACATCTGCCTGGTGATTGGCTGCGTAGGAAATGATTCTGAGGAAAAATTGTTAAGAATGATGTTTGATAATGCTCAATGGACGCTCAACAATGGTGGATGATGGTCAATAAGGACCAGGAAACATGCCGCCCCCAAGGTACTCGCAGTCCCATTCCAATGATCGACTCTTGACAGAAGACTGTGGTGGGGCCCTCAAAATCCCACATAGCGCTTCTTGCAGCGCCTTGCGGTTCAGCAATTTGACGACCACATCCGTTTTGCCACATTGGGCTGCATGGTGCAAGCTCGTCTCCTCGCTTTCATCTTCATCCTTGGTTTCAAAAAGAATTAGCTACTGAAGGTATGCGCGAAGCAGAAAACAGGATGGTTCCTGTATTTACTTTGGACAGGAACCGGGGTACATATATGGTGCTCTGCATCACTATCTGGCATCTCGACCTCAACACCATCTTCCAAAGCCAGTTCTCGTCTTTCTTCGCCATTTTCATCCTCTCAGGTGCCCACCTAGTCCTTCACCTTCCCTGACCTTCCCTCTCTTCTCTAAACAATTTCCTTGTCATTTCGAATTGCAGGTCGCCTTGGGCTCAACTACAATTGAGTAGTCAACCATGGCACGCTACCAACCTTTTAAACTGGCGACGTGATCTCTCGACCCCTCATTTTTGGTAGAGGAGCATGTCACTACTTGGTTCCTGCATAAGACGCCTGGCCAATTCATCTCTGTAAAGACTCAGAAACCGTTGGCAAATGTTGCCAAAATATGTTTCCTGTGGGTCAAGACAATGACACCCAGCAACATCCCCAAAATGAACTGAAACATCCGTACAGAGATGTCCATCAATTTTTGGTGATGCGTGTCGACTGAAATGGAAGGCGTTTTGGATGGAAGAAAGGGACCCAAGTCACGTGACTGCACTGCAAGCTTTGCAGCTGCCAATTCTGTATGGAATTGGCACGTCTTGAAATGATTGAATTGGCACTACCATGCACTACCCATAATGATTCAAGACTGTTTTAGAATGGCACGGATGGTACGGGTAGTGAATACATGCAGAGAAAATGACGAATTTCGTACCAATGAATAATGATAATGCTCAATGATAGAGTATACTCAATTGCATCTTGCAAAGTCACTTGCCCAGAGTCTCCAGGTGCTGCCATTTCGACATCCAGCCGCCTTAATTTTGAGGTGTTCAGCCGGGAACTACACAGAAGAAAATCAACCTCAACAGTCCGACTCTGTGCCAATCTCAGAACCTGCCTTTGTTCGACATTGCAATTGTGGCTCTCGCATGTCAAGCCGTCATGCATCGTCATGCATTCTCAATCCCATGCTTCGCCCAAGTTGCTGCTCTTCCACTGGAGCAGGTGGAAAGAACTTCACTTCCGGTGGGTCTACACGGTCTACCCGGTCTACTCGGTCCAAGATCTCCTAATCGGCAGTTCCGAATCCATGAGGCACAAAAGCCAGCAATTTAGGCGAAACCGAGTGATATTCTTGTGACAAAGGCGTGCAATGGCACCCAATCTGCTGATCTCCTACAATTCCCATGTTGTGCTGTTAGCTTTGCCGATTTCCCAACTCCAAAGTGATCAAGTCAGCACGGTGTCATTACAAATCCTGCCAGTTCCTCACTGCTTTGGAATCCATTGACAGCTGCTTGGCCACGGAAACTGCTTGGAAATGACCAGCCTAAATCCCGGACTCCTCCTCAATGTCTTTATGATCATCCACCAAGCCCGGCAGAACGCTCTGAAAACTCATGGCGAACGGGGCTCCTGTGGCAGCTTTGTGAAAATTGCATAAAATTGCTCCAAATCCTGTCGAAATACCATTTACATCCATTTACTCACAAGTAATTCTTCCCAAGGAGCTGCTTTGTTGGCTCCCTCGTCATGTCTCACAGCCAAGCTTTGCACATCTCATATCGGGATGCCATGGGATGCCATGGGATGCCCATGGACTATGGATGTCAGCATGGCACCACGGCCCCCGCCTTTGGGTTCGGCGAGACTCGTGGAGAGCCGGTCAGCGCAAAGGCGCCTGCAGGAAGACTTGGCCAATTCTGGAAATGAGAATGGCTGAGAAATGCTGAGAACCATTTCATGAAAGGAATCGTGGTCACACAGTTTTCTGTGTAAACCACAAGAGTTTCATGATTTGGGGTGGTTGTTGCCGACAGCTAAATGCGAATGAAAGGATTTCCGGTCTTGTGCGCAGGTTTTCTTTCCTTGCAAAGAGAACAGTCGACCAGAGTAGAAACAAGATGCGGCCCACAAATCCAAACATGCGTATGGAAATGACATGTTGAAAGACACTCTTGAAAGATCTTGAAAGACATTGAGAAGCACTGGCAAACACTCCTTAGACATGGGAAACACATGGGAAACATTCTTGGACACAAGAAGGGATTGAGAGACACTGCTGGGAAGACCCTGAGGCAGCTTTAGTCCATCCTTGAGGGAGCGGATGGTCTAACGGACTCACCTTGCAAAGACCTGCCCACGCATGGGCGGTGCACCTTGGGAACCACAATCATGTCATGAAATGTCAATAAGACCTTTTAAGGCCATTTCAGGAACCACCCAAACATCCCAAACCTCCAAGTCCCCCGATGTCTTGCCCTCAAAATATTATACTCGCGAAGGATTCTCGGCCTCGGGATTCCAGCCTCTGGACCAACTTGACGCATGGAAATAACACCAATAAGAGGAGGAAGTCCGCATGCACCACAATGGTTGTCTTTGATTGTTGGCTTCGGCAAAATTCAAACTCGGATGTTCCATGATGTTCCCGAAAAGGATCCTCAACACGTTGCTTTGACATGCTGCTAATGTTCCTTCAACTTCATTGTCTTCATTTTTTGAAATGAGGATAAGGAAATCGTGGTTAGAAACTTCGGAGCGCTGCCTTGCTGTGCTTTTTGGACATGGTGTCTGCTCTTTGTTCTTAGTCCAGGGTCAACATGGGTTCTGCATGGGTGGATATGTCCTATGCGTCTCTTTGCCAACAGCGAGACTGCCCGTTTCTGGATTTGCCGAAAAGGATCTCCTGGAGAGGGTCACTTAATCGCCTGCGATTGATCCACTCATCTTATGGGTTCATAGTAACGCTCAAAATATGCTGCAGATTTCTATTCAAGCCTGCCCGGGAATATGAATATGAAGGAGGAATATGAATGGAAAGGTTGAAAGGGATGGAAAAAATAACACCGTTCAAGACTTTGAGACCGGAAGGTTCTACACATGTCTTCAGTTGTCCAGACTCATCAACTTCCCGTTTGCCTCAAGATGTCCAAACTCTCAAAATTAACTCTTGTCATCAATCTTAAGTCAAAAATCAGAATTCTTCACTTGGCGGGGAGATCATTCCAATTGATCATTGCCAGCGTGCCTCTGAGCAGTGAAAGGATCCAACCATTTGCGCCCGCTGGTGGCTTCAAGATCCAATGCTTGAGGTGAAACCAATCAGAATTCACAAGCACCAGCGCACCTCTCAGTGTCAGCAAGTCTGGGAGATGGTCATGGTTTGGGAGGATTTCGGTAGAGATGTACCATCTCTTCGCAAATCCCGACACCTTTGTTCCAAGGCATTGCGGGCCTTGATCTCATACCCTGTCCACACAGTAGTTGTTTCAGCAGTTGTTGTTCAGTCTCACAAGGACACTTTGTTGCAGTAGTTTGTCCTCCCTGCTGCGGCCCCGTTAATTTTTTGGCTATCTCACGTCGGATCATAAGTGCTAAGCGGTAATTTCAGGTCTGTTTGACGTGTCATATCCATTCACCACAGAATACACATAGAATACACATAGAGTACATAGCAAATGAATGTATTCATTTCATAAATCATAGCTGCATCAGCTGGTTTGGAGTGAGCTTGCAGCACGAATTTGACATCACCCACGTTCAACAGTTTATCGAGAAGGTCATCCCACAGAGGTTACTTTGGCAGCCGTGGTGCCACGAGCGCGCAACAACTTTTTCTGGCGCAGCAAAGTCTTTGGCACTGCACCTGATTGCACCATCGCTCCAGGGATGGATGCTGCGAAGTTGATAGTAACAGCAACGATACATTGCAATGTTTTCACAAAAAAACATCTTGGAACATTTGAAACCATTTATAGATGTTTACATCTATATTTACAACATTTTCATGGAATTTTGAACGAAATTTACAATGGGGCATTTCGACTGGTTCCTCCCACGCTGGTGGCGAACTGGTGCAGCGACCCCGCCCTGGTTTCAGCTTGGCTCCTTGTCTCAAGCGATTGGAACTGGGCCATACTGGGCCACTGGGTCCCATCTATGGTACGACCGCCCAAAACTCGGGGGAACCTGAGCAGATGTTGAGCCTTACGCATCCAAACCTGCTCAACCCCTGAGGTGAAGCGGTAAACGTAGACCCTTTGACAGGTTTCTTCCGGATCCACTTGCATCAATTGCATCAATTGCATATGCATTTTTCAATTTCAAGCAAATTCATCACAAGGTTGGAATATCTTCCGACAAATCTTGGGTCCTCTTGGAAGATCGAATCGGATCCGACAACGATGGGGCAAACCCCAGGAAGATAAGATTCTGCGATGAGATTCTGCGAGCGGATGTCCCATTCCAGGGCCACGTGCCACCCTCCCAGCTTGCAGCCTGCTAGGCTGCAAAGGGGGGTATTTGTTGTTGACTTAATATTGTTTACACTTACTCATACTTAGTCTAGACTTATTCTATACTTATATTCTTTGCAATTTCGGTTCGCAGATTCCAATCCGCGCTCGACAAACAACACTGTTGATCAACGTTGATAATGAACCGTTTGAAAGTTTGATTAGAGATTTATCCGTCGCTCTCATTGAGATCACGAAACAGCTGGTTGAACCCGATGGAAAAAGCAGGACTCAGTTATGGTAGATTTGTGGATGCAGATCTTCAATGACCATTGGATACCATAGAGGATACCATTGGATACCATGGACCATGGAGGATACCAAACGATACCATGGATCTAAATCATGATCTTCAAATACCTGTGAAACATGTACCGTCTCACGATACTGTCATGAAAATATGAATCTATCTTACTGTATTCTTAATGGGTGTCATTCATGCGCTACCATCAGGGCAAACTGCAACGCTCAGCTTTGACATGTATTTCGCTACTCTGGGAAAGCATTACCAACCACATCCAGAGGATTCCTCTCCCAATATTTCCTGAAACAGAACTGACATGGCATGGACAGAGCTATTTGATTGATGCTATTTGGGCTTCCCCGGCCACATGCTGAATCGGCTGGAAGGTGCTTCAAATGCATATGTCATATGCAGAAATTCTCAGGGAAATTGCAAGTCCTTTGAACATTTGAAGCAACTTTTTCTCAACATTTCTCATAGTCGACTTGGCCCTGTGTGGCGCTCATGTAAAACATACCAACTGGACATGCCACTCTGCTCTGCAGAGGAGACACGCCCTGGTGAGGCTTGAGCACCATCTCAAACGGTAAAATCCAAAGGCTGCACTTTTCGCGCCAACCTAAACAAAATGCCTTTGGCATCAAAATTCTGTTGCATTTATCTGGAAATAATCCGAAATGTGTATACATTAACACAAATAAATAAATATACAAACATATTTATATACATGTTATTGTGTCTATTGTGTATTAATCTAAATGATACATGATACAAAGAGAAAAAACACAAAATAAGAAAATACATGTATCACATGCTTTACTTTACAGTGCTTTACATTAGGTTAAGACATATGATAAGTGAAAACATATGATAAGACGCTACTACTAAACTTACTAAAACTTACTAAACCTCAGACTTCACTACTCACAGACGCCACTCTGAGGTTTACTCAAGTGCACCGGGCAGCTGGGGGATCTGGAGGTCGCCTCTCGAGCGCTGCGCTGTTGAAGCCTCCTGGCGACCAAAGTTATGTAAACATATACAAATTTAAGACTAGTAACAATTGTAAATTTATCTTAATTCATACAATTGTAACAATTGACATCAATTTTAGAAAATAAAGAAGATGTAGCAATATGCAGAAATTGAAAAAAGACATTTGGGAGCCCTCTTCAGTTTGGGTTTTGGAACCCCTTTAATGAAGAAGCCAAAGGTAGAGAAAACCTGTTCCCAGCCGCAGAAATGCAATGTGGGATCTCTTCATAGGATCAAGTTTGCAAAGCAGAAGGGTCAACTCATGAGAATTCAGCTACAAACGAACAGATTCGGTTCGAGTTCGAAGAGGATGATGGGATATCTGGGAATACACAAGGAAAGCTGTCAAGTAAACTCAGGGACGCCGAATCAAACAAGCTACTTTACCATTTAGCAAACTAAACTGAACCCAAGGGTTCACTCTTAGTGATGTTTGGCTCCCATCTGCAATGCAACACTCTGAAGGTAAAACTCTAACTCACTCTCTTGCACATAGTGTTGCTCTCATGCAAAGATGTGTATAGTCTCCTGGTCTAAGAGATCTGCATCTTCCCTCGCCAAAAGGTTCAACTGGGGCTGCAACGTAGGGGGGCGCTGTACCCTCGTCGGTGGGGCAGGTGCCACTGCTTCCGGATGTTTTGGGATCTTCTCCACATCATGGATGCTCACAACATGCTCCATCTCCTGGCAAATTCAGAGGGTCAGGTCAGTACTATAGAGGTTGGCTCTCAGAACATATCCTCCAACAAAGATCCTTGCCAATCCCTACTGATTTCAACATGTCACAGTTCAGCTTATTTACTTTGAATATTCCAGACATTGAATATTTTTGTTAATAGATGTGTGTACTGGCCACTGGAACGTGGCACACCTGGTTCTCTGGTGCGATCCCCGCTTCGCTTTCCGTCAAACTTGGAAAGCATAATGGTTGATGCATAAATAATGCATAAATAATGCACGAATAATGCACGAATAATGCACGAATAATGCATGAGTAATGCATGAGTAATGCATGCATAATGCATGAATAATGCATGAATAATGATGAATAATGCATGAACAATGCATGAATGATGCAAAAAATGCATGAAACATGTATGAAAAATGCATGCACGATGATAAATAATGATGAATAATGATGAAAATTGATGAACAATGAAGAATAATCCATGAATAGTGATGAATAATGACAAATAATGATGAATAATGACACATAATGACAAATAATGATGAATGATGATGAATCATGATGAATAGTAACGAATAATGAATGAATAATGATGAATAATGATGAATAATGATGAATAATGATGAATAATGATGAAGAAAGATGAATAATGAGAAATAGTGACGAACCATGGTGAATGATGATGAATAATGATTAATAATGACGAATCATGATGAATAATGACGAATAATGATGAATACTGATGAATAATGATCAATACTGGCTAAGGCCATTATAACGAGTTTGGATGAATAATGATGAATACTGCTTGATGCTGGTTAAAAACCACGACGAATCAACAATGATCAGATCTCATGAACATTTATCATTTCTGGGTTCAGGAACTTATGAACGCCCAAAGAAATGCATTCGGGTAGTTTTTCGATGTTTTCAGGATGTCTTTGCAGAAGGGACCCCACGAAAGCCCAGCATCGTTCATAATTCATGGTACCTCCACCCATGGACACTCCCAGGATGAGATAGCGAGAGATGCCGATAGATCTTGCCAACTAGATCATGAATCAAATATAATCAAATCCCTCCTACATAGAAAAAAACAACAGGATTGAATTGTGGGTACATGTGGCCCTGGTGAACGTCCTCAGAGGCACAGGAGCCCCAAAAATGCAAACGATGGAAATCGCATCTCCAGGCGCCCGCTGAGTTGCTGTCGCAGTTTAAAAACTTCGGAACGTACTTCCCACATGTCTTCCCACATGTTCCCAGACTGTCATGGCATGTCACGGCTTCAACGTTTGGAAAGGTTGGTGGTTCAGCCCCTTGCGCCGGCCACGATGGCAAGCGACAGCTGTCCTCAGCGTCAATATCTTCCAGAACAGCTGCTGCCGCTGCCACTGATGGCGCGTTGACTTCCTGCGACAAAGTCCAGAACCAGGCGCGCATGGTTTTTTACATACTCCTAGCATGTTTGATGATGCTGTAGCACAAATCTATACTTGGCATACTTGACAAACACGTATGTGTATATATATATATAAATATATTTCAATACATATATATCTAAATATGCATGAATACAAAGTACCCACGGACATACGTGCGCCAGCTGAACAATCAGCGCTCCTTGCGAATCACTGGCTCCGGCTCTGTCGGCGGAGCCGCTGGTGGCACGCAGGGTGCCACTACTCCTTCCTGCAGAGCTGTGGTACCCCACTTCCATCCCACATACCTTACATATTCCGGGGAAAACATCAAAAACATTCATAAAGCATCACTTAGATTAACCATCAGCAGTTTGGGCGCCCGATTAGTCACGTGATTCCTTCGTGTCATGCTCCCCCTGCAAGCGTGGCAATGTAGCTTCATGGCTGTCGGAAGCATCAGGAGTTGATCCCAGTTCTTAAAGCACTGCAGTGCTCAAGTGCTTTTTGCCACGGCATCTCAAAGGGTTGGCCCTGCCTTTAGCAGACACTAGATCGGACATGTCGAACCGATTGACCTCATTAATTTTGGGTCTATGCAAGTTTCCAGTAATTAGGTTCTGTGAAGTGGTTGGTTCATTAGGTTTCCATTAGGTTTCCATTATTTCAAGGAAATTCTAAGTTCATCTACCAGATCACCAAAGCGTATCCAAAATCCCAGGTGGACAATCCATTGGCGGACCAAACACTTCCATGATGTGAAACCACCAAGATCCACCAGCAAAGCCTCAGCATTTCAAGTTGCAACCCGCTTGACCCTGGTTACTGAGGCGCCCTGAGTCTCAAGCACCTGCCTACGAGCGAAGCAACCATCTCTCGCCATTACTCTCTCGTTTCCAACATTTCGTGAATTGCGAAGTGCCATTACTTTCTCGTGTTTCATTCGCATGCTATAAATATGTATAAATGTATCATTTTTCAAGCTTCAAACCAGTGACTTGTTGTTCGAGATGCCAAAAATTTGCTGACACTGTCCTGGCCTCTCCAAAATCACTGTCAGAGGAATCAGAAGCATCACTCGCATCGCTCGCATCACTCTGACCGTTCTCCTGGCTGCGGTTCGTGTGAGATTCATAAACATATCTATGTAAATAGATATGTTTAGATTGATGTTTAAGTACCCAATTCCGAGATGTTTCGCCCATAAAATCCAACGCGCCATGTCTTCTTTTTCTGACCATAGCAGGGGGGTAGCTGCTTCCACAGTTGCTTTTGGCTGGTTTGGTTCTTGTTTGCTTTTTGGCTGTTCTTGCTTTGTTCATCTTTCTTTTTGCTTGTTTGGTTCTTGTTCGCTTTGTTCCTTGTTTGTGCGTTTGGTCGTGTGCGCGGTTCCTGGCTATTTCCTTTCAAGGTCGTCACGCCCTGTCCTTTGCCGCCCACTCTCAGATGTAGTCGCTTGAAGTCGCTTGAGTCGTTGTTACATGTTTCTCATGTTTCTGTTTATGTGATGGGATATGGGTAGATGTTCCTATGAACTTCAGGAAGTCGAGACTGCGGCAGCGGTTGTGGTATGGTTGCTTGATGATGGGTGATAATAGTAGTTGATGACAGTGATATGATATGAATCTTATGAATGGTATATGGATGATGTATGAATGATAATGCTTGATAAGTGATATGCGACAATTGATATATGCTAGTAGCAGTTGATGATTACGAAGAACGCTAATGTTTCGCGACTATGGTGAGTACACTGGATGGTCGATGTCTGAACGCCCATTGTATGGATAATGAAGATGGCTGTGATGTGTATAAACAAAAGCTAGCTGAAGTGGCAAAGGAATCCTAGTCTAGGAGCCTAGCTGTTCAAAACTACCACCAAGAAGAACAACAAAAGCAATAACAACGGTAAAGAAAAACGACAACAACAACAGAACGGCAACTCCATCAATGACAACAGCAGCGACCACATCAACAACGACATCAACATATTTTTACTACACTACCACTACTGCTAATCCTGCTACTACTGCTGCTGCCATTGACCAATACGTGAAAAACCAAACAAACAAGTATGAAAAAACACTAATGGTTCTAGCTGGCAAGTATAATTTACCATCTTCATATGATACAGCTGTACGTACATGAGAAAAAAAACCGGAAAAATGGGCAACTGCAGCAGTGCTTCCACCTCCCAAACCCACCTGGCTGTCACTTTCAGAAGGCTGCGTCTGGTATTCCTCGCGAATCGCCCTGCACACGGACCCTGACCCTTCCTTGGTCAAGATTACCAGTTGGTTGTAACACTGGCTAATGCCTGTGATAGCATCCTTTTTCTGCCCTACTTGTGGCTTTAAAATCTCTTCAACTTGGTTCTAACCAGCTACAAATTGATCATAACCAGCCACAAAATGGTTACAGGTACAGATGAGACCAGCTACAAGATGCTACGGATTGTTACCCCCTCTTTCTCCGGCAACTCGTCGGCAACTGCTCCCGGCAATGGTTTGGCCGCGCGGCCAAGCACTGCCTCTTGACATCAGGTCGGCAGCGCAGCACTAAGGAGCTGATGGTTGCCAGCAAGGCAGCGAAGCAGATGGGTTTGACCACCAGGTCCTCTGGATGGTAAGTCTGGCCACTCGACTCAATCTACTGGTCAAATCTTTGGGGAAGGTTCAAAATCGCCAGACAGTCTGATTGCTGTGGCTGCTGTCGCTATTGTGCTCTACAGGTTTCGGATTACTATCTTTACCTCCATTCAAGCGTCATCATTCTCCTCCTCATGATCATGTGGCTGTCGTCATTGCGATTGAGCATACAAATGAATGTTATCACAGGCAATCTTCAATCTTAGCAGCTGGTGTTGTCCCTTGTGGGTTGCTTCCGCTGTTCCCTCTATAGCAAACAAGAGGTCCAGAAGAGCAAACCGCCGACAGTTTGACGGTAAATAGCAGGTGATTCACTGTCAAACATGGACCGATACGGAGGGAACTTTATGGCAGGGGCCTCCGATTGCAGCGTATCGCCCAATATAGCTGGTAACACATTAGTTGGTTTTCAAATTATTACCAATCACTATTTGCCATTGACCTTGGAACCTGCAAATATGCGGTGGGTGTTTTATCAACTAGTTTCACTAGTTCCTAAGGAAGTTTTGGACATTCAGCTCCCCATGCCGTGCAACACCTGCACAAGACCAGCAATCACCGCATTGATCCATTTCTCGGCATCAATCTCCCGAACGTTGGCAATGAAGAGAGAAGTGTACAAATGACTGTACACAGTGTACACAAAGGTGCAAGGCCAAAATAATCCAGTCCTCGAGCCCGCTTCCCATGTGTTAGTCTTCTGCTGCTGTTCCGGGACTTGATGTATTTCACCAACAATGTTAAAGCACATGGATGTGTGTCTCAAATCCTTTTAAACGTGCACTTGCCGTAAATTTCTGGGAAAACGCACTTGCCCATAAATGCATTTGGGATCCTGAGAACTTCTACAATGCCACACGTAGACCTAGTCACTGTCAGATCGTGAAACACTCATCGTCGAATGAACTATGCCAACATAAATGCCAACCTCCACGATGTCTTCATCACGAAGACCCGACCCTAACCATGTGGAAATATGGGGAGCCAAGCGGATGATGAGAACCGTTGGTAATGCAAACTTGGAAATGCTGACATTTTGTTGCCACGGTGAGGCCAGCACGGCTGGGGTTGAAGCCACCAACCAGCTTGGAACCTTGCCAGTCTCAGCAGTGTTGGCTCCCACGAAATGAATTCCAAGAAATTCACCACGTAGAAGAAAGTCACGGCCCCTGCATCCTGGAAACTCAGTCCTGAAGCGCCACCGCTTCCTTTGTTTTTCCTTCAGTTCAGGAGTCCATTCAGCCGCTTCCATCACCTTCCTCGTCTGCACCCATGCTAAGAAACCCATGAAGATATCTCCAAACAGCGCAGTTACCTGAACGCTGCAGCCTGGTGGTGTCAAACCTTACCAAACACCCCTACACCGTGGAAGAGCTCTACCAACACACAACATCACCCAACAAACATTTTTTCGAAAAAATGTGCATCTTATTTTTTGGGTGCATGTGTGCGCTGCCTTTGCTCGTGGATCTGGTAACAGCCACAAGCTTACTTGCCGCAATGCTACAACACCATACACGCATTGCGAAAACATTTTTAAACGTACACTGCGCCGATGTTGTGAACTTTGAACAAACAGATGCCCTCCCATATATATATATATATATACATGTATATATACACTACACAAAAGGGGCCTCGAAAACCGTACAGATGACATGGAAGTAAATAAACATAAACATTTGTGTATATGATATAAATCTGATCGATCCTGATTGTTCAGAAATGGAATGAAATGCAAACACGTGCATGCGTATGCAAAGGTAACAAAGGCAATAGCACGCAGGCCAAATAGATATTGATGCAATATGATGCAGTGAAATGGAAGTAGGTAGATATGTGCAAGCGCAAATTAATGCCTGATACAATTTTACATATTGCAATTTTACATATACATATAAATATAAATATATAATTGCAATTTTACATATACATATAAATATATATATATACATATACATTTAAACATATAAATGTTATGAAGGCCCAAGTGCGCGAGGCCGTCAATCCTGCCAAGATATTTGCACCCGCAAATACAAAGAAGTACATGTGTATCAGTGTATCATGTATCTGCGCGTTATTATGAGTGTGTGTGTGTGTGCGTGCGTGCGTGCGTGCGTGCGTGCGTGTGTGCGTGGGTGCGTGCGTGCGTGCTTATGCACGTTTGTTTGTTTCAATATGCCGATTGCATAAATGTCATATGAACGTGCGCATCTCCGGAAACAAATGCACAATTAAGCACACGCATTATGTGTGTGTGTTGCTCATTCGTGCATGCAAGTGCTGCACGTGTACATGATTGCATGTGCAAATGTGAGGATGTTCAAAAACTATGCGGGCACACACACACACACGTGCGCGCATACTTACTATCTACATAGACATGGACCTATATGTGCAACCATCCAATATGCGTATGCACAACCTAGATTTAGGTAAAACACACACCCGTGGTTGTATGATAAATTCATGCAAATAAACTATAAACTATGTATAAAAAAAAGGAGCACACATGTTCTAACTAATGGTTTGCATTAAAAGATGTATGGATAGAAACCTGACAGGACAATTTATTGCACTACATCTCATGACATGATATTGCACATGTTGCATATGAATCTGGACCCCAAATGCAAGATGGGAACCCAGGCACTGTATGTCACAGTCATTTCCAACATTTGGACTGCAACTTCGCTGTCAACTTCCAAGGTTCCAAAATCCTTCGTTTAACCCCCAACAGCGTGGCCCCATGGATGGAGCTGGCTATCTCCAAGTTGCAAAACCCACCGTGGCAGTTTGCACCAGGCGTTCAAAAGGATCTTCCGGAGGGCTGCACTCAGGATCCGAATCGGGCGTGGGGGCAGAAGTCCTCAACGGCTCCATTGGACACGACTTGGTCATGAAAACTTGCGGGCTTGGGGCAACTGCATGGCGGTTGGAACCCCAATAAAACATGATACCTGACCAGAAACAGTCGCAAGATATTGCAAGAATTGACCCCTGCCAGCAATGGTTGGAGCTGGTTGGACTGTGGAATGTCACTGCCCAAGTGGCGTGAAGAAGAGCGCTCCCAAAGCGCCAGCACCGATCACTTTCCTTGGTTCCGAGCTTCCCTCCAGGACAGGTTAGAATCCTGGATGCCTAATGATCAAGGCTGGTTGGAACAAAAATGAGGAGTCCTATAATTTTGGGCCCTGGAGAGCCATCCAATAAAGAACCACCAGCCCCATTCACCTAGCATGGCTGCTTTATTGGATGTTTGACCGAACAGGTGGCTTCAAGTTTGATCTACGGCTGGTGAAAGTTGGACTTGGATGTTTGACCAAAAAGGTGGTTTCAAGTTTGATCTACGGTTCGTGAAATAAAGCTTTGGATGTTTGACCGAAAAGGTAGTTACAAGTTTGATCTACAAATGGTGGGAATTAAGCGTTGGATGTTTGACCGAAAAGGTGGTTTCAAGTTTGATCCATGGATGGTGAAAGTGCAGCATTGGATGTTTGACCGAAAAGGTGGCTTCAAGTTTAAGCTATGGTTGGTGAAGGTGAAGCATTGGATGTTTGACCGAAAAGGTGGTTTCAAGTTTGATCTACCGTTGGTGAAGTATAGCATTGGATGTTTGACCGACAAGGTGGTTCAAGTTGGATCTACGGATGGTGAAAGCTAGCATTGGATGTTTGACCGAAAAGGTGGTTTCAAGTTTGATCTACGGCTGGTGAAAGTTGGACTTGGATGTTTGACCGACAAGGTGGCTTCAAGTTTGATCTGCGGTTGGAGACAATTAGCTTTGGATGTTTGACCGAAAAGGTGGTTTCAAGTTTGATCTACGGTTCGTGAAAACTTATGGATGTTTGACCGACAAGGTGGTTTCAAGTTTGATCTACAGTTGGTGAAAGTTCGCATTGGATGTTTGACCGAACAGGTGGTTTCAAGTTTGATCTACGGTTGCTGAAAGTGAAGCATTTTGGATGTTTCACTCAAAAGGTGGCTTCAGTTCGATCCACGGCTGGTGAAAGTGCAGCATTGGATATTTGACCGACAAGGTGGTTCAAGTTTGATCCATGGATGGTGAAAGTGCAGCATTGGATGTTTGACTGGCAAGGTGGTTCAAGTTTGATCCATGGATGGTGAAAGTGCAGCATTGGATGTTTGACCGAAAAGGTGGCTTCAAGTTTAAGCTATGGTTGGTGAAGGTGAAGCATTGGATGTTTAACCGAAAAGGTGGTTTCAAGTTTGATCTACCGTTGGTGCAGTATAGCATTGGATGTTTGACCGACATGGTGGTTCAAGTTGGATCTACGGATGGTGAAATGTTTGACCGAGAGGTGGTTCCAAGTTTGATCTACGGTTGGCGACAGTTAGCATGGGATGTTTGACCGAAAAGGTAGCTTCAAGTTTGATCTACCGTTGGTGAAAGTGAGTTTTGGATGTTTGACCGAAAAGGTGGTTTCAAATTTGATCTACGGTTCGTGAAAACCTGTGGATGTTTGACCGAACAGGTGGCTTCAAGTTTGATCCACGGTTGGTGAAATGTAGCATTGGATGTTTGACCGAACAGGTGGTTTCAAGTTTGATCTACGGTTGGTGAAAGTGAAGCCTTGGATGTTTGACCGAAAAGGTGGCTTCAAGTTTGATCTACGGCTGGTGAAAGTTAGCATTGGATGTTTGACCGAAAAGGTGGTTTCAAGTTTGATCCACGGTTGGTGAAAGTTAAGCGTTGGATGTTTGACCGAACAGTTGGTTTCAAGTTTGATCTATAGTTGGTGAAAGTTAGCATTGGATGTTTGACCGAACAGGTGGTTTCAAGTTTGATCTACAGTTGGTGAAAGTGAAACATTTTGGATGTTTGACTGAAAATGTGGCTTCAAGTTCGATCCATGGCTGGTGAAAGTGCAGCATTGGATGTTTGACCGGAAAGGTGGTTTCAAGTTTGGTCCACGGTTGGTGAAAGTTAAGCCTTGGGATGTTTGACCGAGGAAGTGGCTTCAAGTTCGATCTACGGCTAGTGAAAATGCAGCATTGGATGTTTGACCGAACAGGTGAATCCAGTTTGATCTACAGTTGGTGAAAGTTAGTATTGGATGTTTGACCGACAAGGTGGTTTCAAGTTTGATCTACGGTTGGTGAAAGTTAAGCATTGGATGTTTGACCGAAAAGGTGGTTTCAAGTTTGATCTACGGTTGGTTCAAGTTAGCATTGGATGTTTGACCGACAAGGTGGTTTCAAGTTTGATCTACGGTTGGTGAAAAGTAGCATTGGATGTTTGACCGGAAAAATGGTTTCAAGTTTGATCTGCGGTTGGTGAAAGTTAGCATTGGATGCGTGACCGAAAAGGTGGTTTCAAGTTTGATCTACGGATGGTGAAACTTGAACTTGGATGTTTGACCGAAAAAAAAGTTCCAAGTTTGATCTACGGTTGGTGACAGTTAGCATAGGATGTTTGACCAAAAAGGTGGTTTCAAGTTGATCTACAGTTCGTGAAAACTTGTGGATGTTTGACCGGCAAGGTGGTTTCAAGTTTGATCTACAGTTGGTGAAAATTAGCGTTGGATGTTTGACCGGAAAGGTTGTTTGAATTTGATCTACGGTTCGTGAAGACTTGCCTTGGATGTTTGACCGAAAAGGTGGTTTCAAGTTTGATCTACGGTTCCTGAAAGTTAGCCTTGGATGTTTGACCGACGCAGTGCTTGCAAGTTCGATCTATGGTTGGTGAAAGGTAGCAGTGGCTGTTTGACCCAAAAGCTGGCTTCACGTTTGATCTGTGGCTGGTGAAAGTAAAGCGTTGGTTTTCAAGTTTGATCTGGAAAGTGAAGCATTGGATGTTCTGCCGAAAAGGCGGTTTCAAGTTTGATCTACGGTTGGTGAAATTTAGCTTTGAATGCTCGACCAGACAGGTGGTTTCAAGTTTGATCCACGGTTGGTGAAAGTTAGCATTGGATGTTTGACCGAACAGGTGGTTTCAAGTTTGAACTACGGCTGGTGAAAGTTAGTATGGGATGATTGAACGAAAGGTGGTTTCAAGTTTGATCTACGCTTGATGGAAGTTAGCATTGGATGTTTGACCGGCAAGCAAAGAAAATATGACGCAATCTGGAAAAAGTTTTGCCTTTAAGACACGATTTTTGTCTTGAAAGCGCGCGCTGCCCAGGGACAGACAATGGAAAATCCACACTAAAAGTGGCTGCATCCACTTTGCGGATGGGATCGACGGATTCCTGGTGGTGAAAAACGCAGCTTTTTGAGCAGCTCTTATACAGCTTGCATGTTGGCAATCTCACAACATCGGCGAGGCATGCAATAACATCTGACAACCGCAAAATCAAGAATCCAAATTAGAAGGTCCACCAGAACATTAATATTCCAAGCAATTTGTAGTCCCTCAGGGCCACGATTTCACAAGGACATCTAAAGCTACCCGTCAAAGTGTACTGCGAGGTGGACTTGGGGAAGCTTGCATGGATGCCATTGTCCACTTGACGCATTCGCGGAACCACTGCATGGCCCACCCCTCCATTTTGTTCTCCAAGAGATCCAGTCTCCAACAGACATCTTTGAAAACTCTGCGCTCTGGTTGGGCAGACTTGCTTTGTTCAAAGCACGTGTTGGCCACTTCTTCCTTGGTTGGCCTGCAATTCTGGGGTGGTCCAGAGAGCATCCCACGAAAATCGGGTCGCCTTTCAAGTTGCTCCCTGCGTCTCTGTCCATGGCCTGACTGTGATATTGATAGGACGCCATGATGCAGAAACGGGGGATCATGATCAACACCTTGCTTTGATCATCTTCATGTTTTGATCATGCAGATTCCCCGGTTGCTGTTTCAACTCATGGAAACTTCCATGCCCGTCGGCCATGTTCAGAACAGTAGCACTTCGCCAGCTCTGCATACTATTCAAAGGAGAGGTCATGATGCTATCCTCTGAGGCTCTTGGTGACGGCAAGGAAGCATAGTGGCTCTTGAAAGCTTTAGCATCATCTTCTCTGTCGAAACAAGTCCAAGGATGCGCATGAGGAGCTGAAGTATCGTTCACGTGAGCGATTCTCCAAATCTCACTCCGCAGTCAATGCTGAAGAAATCGCCGTCCTCAGGCTCTGGAAACAAGATCAAAAATTCCAACAGAATCTTTGGTAAGTTTCTCTTCTGTTGGAATCTTTCTCAACAGGGATCAATCAAAACACTCAAAAGTCAACATCCGTTTTCCCTTGACTCCTGCTCCAGCGGCAAATCTCCCGCAACAACTTTTGAGATCAAAGTTCTTGGTGTGAGGCCCAACATCCGGTTGGAGTCCGGTGGAGCTGAATACATCACCATGACTTTTCCGATCTCTTTGTCACCACCGCAAGATGCGGTCTTTGACGACAAAGAACACCAATTGCCACATTAACCCGGCAGCTCCATGTTGCCATCAAGCTCTTTGGGTTTGGTACAGGACTAATGACTAACACAGATCTCAATCCGATAAGCTGCAGAACCTAACTGCTTGTCAAACAGGCTGTGGCTATGGCGACTCACTGCAAGGCAGGAAGCGCATCTTGGAACCTGGCGAATTGCATCGAACGAGGACATCAATGCCTGCCACGAGGTGTGGTTTTCAGCGGTGGCGACTCCGATGACTCATGGTAAATCAGTTTACTCAAAATGTGGTATATCAATATTTCCAACAATAAAGCGAACATTCAACCAACCATCTCTAATCATCCGAAGTAGGAATGTATGCCATGAACAATTTGGTTTATTGTTGGATATACCACGATACTAGTCTATCACGGTCACTGATCATGGTTCGTAACTATCATTTCATTATCATGGTAAACATGTTGATCCATCATGCCTACAATGGTGATGTAGAGTCTATGGGTTGGTGGTTTCAGCCACATGTTTTAGACGCACGATAGCACTACATCCTGAAATCATCCCGTTGAACAAATGTTTTGGGGGACGGTTGACACCATCAAGGAGTATACGACCATAGCAAGTACACAGTGTACACGACAACACCAACGCCTTACAAAACATTGTGCAACATCATGATGGCCCACACCACCACAATGATGACAGAATGACATTATTTCCAGTTGACCTGCTGCGCTGGGTGTGCGTGTGGCACGGAATTCTCTGCGATGAAGCAAAGTTGTCATCGATAAATTACGCCTCTAAATGTGGTATTGGTGTGGACAAACTGACTCCTCAGAGTATTCTGCAAGTGTTGACTCCCAAAAGTTGCTGTTCATCGGCACTGTCACTACTTGGATCGTCATACCACGGCTGCAATTCGTGTTTCCAATGAGTCATACCACGGGCATTGACCCACCTGGATGGGCTTGGAGGCCTGGCTGAATCGAGCTGTTTACACCCCAAAATCTGCATCACATACGACGACACCATGGCAGCTTCAGCTCTGGAGAAAAAAAGCCAAACGCCAAGTACTACGGTTGCGCACTGTCAGGCAAAAAAAACAGCTAGAACTCCCAGATGCAATTTTGAAGCAATCCTACATCACCACGAAGCGCCTTGACCTGCGAGCAACCGAAGACCCACCGGGGGCTTTCAAGATTGATCTATGGTTGGTGAAAATTGACCGAAAAGGTGGTTTCAAGATTGATCTATGGTTGGTGAAAATTGACCGAAAAGGTGGTTTCAAGATTGATCTATGGTTGGTGAAAATTGACCGAAAAGGTGGTTTCAAGATTGATCTATGGTTGGTGAAAATTGACCGAAAAGGTGGTTTCAAGTTTGATCTACGGTTTCTGAAAGTTAGCCTTGGATGTTTGACCGAAAAGGTAGGTTCAAGTTTGATCTATGGTTGGTGGAAGTTAAGCGCTGGATGTTTGACGGAAAAGGTGGTTTCAAGTTCAATCTACGGATGGTGAAATTTAGCATTGGATGTTTGACCGAAAAGGCGGTTTCAAGTTTGATCCACGGTTGGTGAAAGTTAAGCCTTGGATGTTTGACCGAACAGGTGGTTACAAGTTTGTGATCTACGGCTGGTGAGTGAATGTTAGCATTGGATGTTTGACCGAAAAGGTGGTTTCAAGTTGAATCTACGGATGGTGAAAGTTAGTATTGGATGTTTGACCGGAAAGGTGGTTTCAAGTTTGATCCACGGTTGGTGAAAGTTAAGCCTTGGATGTTTGACCGAACAGGTGGTTTCAAGTTTGATCTACGTTTGGTGAAGGTGACGCATTGGATGTTTGACCGAAAAGGTGGTGTCAAGTTTGATCTACGGTTGGTGAAAATTGGCATTGGATGTTTGACCGAAAAGGTGGTTTCAAGTTTGCCCTCTACTGCTGGTGAGAATGAGCGTTGGATGATTGACCGAAAAGTGGTTTCAAGTTTGATCTACGGTTGGTGAAAGTGAAGCATTGGATGTTTGACCGAAAAGGTGGCTTCAAGTTTGATCTACGGCTGGTGGAAGTTAAGCAATGGATGTTTGACCGAAAAGGTGGTTTCAAGTTCGATCTAGGGCGGGCGGAAGTTAGGGTTGGATGTTTGACCGAACCGGTGGTTTCAAGTTCGATCTACGGATGGTGAAAAAGTGCAGCATTGGATGTTTGACCGAAAAGGTGGCTTCAAGTTTAAGCTATGGTTGGTGAAGGTGAAGCATTGGATGTTTGACCGAAAAGGCGGTTTCAAGTTGAATCTACGGATGGTGAAAATTAGCATTGGATGTTTGACCGAACAGGTGGTTGCAAGTTTGATCTACGGCTGGTGAAAATTGGCATTGGATGTTTGTCCGAAAAGGTGGTTTCAAGTTTGCCCTCTACTGCTGGTGAGAATGAGCGTTGGATGATTGACCGAAAAGGTGGTTTCAAGTGTGATCTACGGTTGGTGAAACATAGCATTGGATGTTTGACCGGAAAGGTGGTTTCAAGTTCGATCTACGGATGGTGCGAGCGGGCATTGGATGTTTGACCGAAGAGGTGGTTTCAAGTTTGATCCAAGGCTGGTGCAAGGTATGCCTTGGATGTTTGACCGAAAAGGCGGTTCCAAATTGATCTATTGTTTGGGAAAGTAAAGCATTGGATGTTTGACGAAAAAGGCGGTTTCGAGTTTGATCTACGGTTCGTGAAGACTTGCTTTGGATGTTTGACCGAAAGGGTGGTTTCAAGCTTGATCTATGGTTGGTGACATTTAGCCTTGGATGTTTGACCGAAAAGGTGGTTTCAAGTTTGATCTACGGTTGGTGAAAGTGAAGCATTGGATGTTTGACCGAAAAGGTGGTTTCAAGTTTGATCTACAGATGGTGAAAATTGGCATTGGATGTTTGTCCGAAAAGGTGGTTTCAAGTTTGCCCTCTACTGCTGGTGAGAATGAGCGTTGGATGTTTGACCGAACAAGTGGTTTCAAGTTTGATCTACGGTTGGTGAAAGTGAAGCATTGGATGTTTGACCGAAAAGGTGGCTTCAAGTTTGATCTACGGCTGGTGAAAGTTAAGCAATGGATGTTTGACCGAAAAGGTGGTTTCAAGTTCGATCTAGGGCGGGCGGAAGTTAGGGTTGGATGTTTGACCGAACCGGTGGTTTCAAGTTCGATCTACGGATGGTGAAAAAGTGCAGCATTGGATGTTTGACCGAAAAGGTGGCTTCAAGTTTAAGCTATGGTTGGTGAAGGTGAAGCATTGGATGTTTGACCGAAAAGGTGGTTTCAAGTTTGATCTACCGTTGGTGAAGTATAGCATTGGATGTTTGACCGACATGGTGGTTCAAGTTGGATCTACGGATGGTGAAATGTTTGACCGAGAGGTGGTTCCAAGTTTGATCTACGGTTGGTGAAAGTTAGCCTTGGATGTTTGACCGAACGGGTGGTTTCAAGTTTGATCTGCCGTTGGTGAAATTTAGCCTTGGATGTTTGTTTGAAAAGATTGTTTCAAGTTTGTGCTCTACGGCTGGTGAAAATTGGCATTGGATGTTTGACCGAACCGGTGGTTTCAAGTTTGATCTAGGGTTGGTGAGAGGTAGCCTTGGTTTTGGACCGAGCCCGTGGTTTCAAGTTTGACCTACTGTTGGTGAATGTTAGTATTGGATGTTTGACCGATAACGCGGTTTCAAGTTTGATCCACGGTTGGTGCAAATTAGCATTGGATGTTTGACTAAAAGGGCGGCTTCAAGTTTGATCTACGGCTGGTGAAAGTACTCTTTGAATCTTTGACCACAAGGTGGTTTCAAGTTTGATCTAGGTTGGTGGAAATTAGCATTGGATGTTTGACTAAAAGGGCGGCTTCAAGTTTGATCTACGGCTGGTGAGAGTATTCTTTGAATCTTTGACCACAAGGTGGTTTCAAGTTTGATCTAGGTTGGTGGAAATTAGTATTGAATGTTTGACCGAACCGATGGCTTCAAGTTTGATCTACGGCCGGTGAAAATTAGGATTGGATGTTTGACTGCACAGGTGATTTCAAGTTTGATCTATGGTGGGTTCAAGTTAGCATTGGATGTTTGACCGAAAATGTGGTTTCAACTTTGATCTACGGTTGGTGACAGTTAGCATTGGATGTTTCACCGAAAAGGTGGTTTCAAGTTTGATCTATGGTTGGTGAAAGTTGGCATTGGATGTTTGACCGAAAAGGTGGTTTCAAGTTTGCGCTCTACTGCTGGTGACAATGAGCGTTGGATGATTGACCGAAAAGGTGGCTTCAAGTTTGATCTATGGTTGGTGAAGGTGACGCATTGGATGTTTGACCGAAAAAGCCGTTTCAAATTTGATCTATGGTTGGGGCAAGTTAGCATTGGATGTTTGATCGAAAAAATGGTTTCAAATTTGATCTACGGCTGGTGAAGGTGAGCATTGGATGTTTGACCGAAAAGGTGGTTTCAAGTTTGATTTGCGGTTGGAGAAAATTAGCATTGGATGTTTGACCGAAAGTGGTTTCAAGTTTGATCTATGATTGGTGAGAATTTGCTTTGGATGTTTGAGCGAAAAGGTGGCTTCAAGTTTGATCTACGGTGGGTGGAAATTAGCCTTGGGTGTTTGACCGAAAAGGTGGTTTCAAGTTTGTGATCTACGGCTGGTGAAAGTTAGCGTGGGATGTTTGATCGAAAAGGTGGTTACAAGTTTGATCTACGGCCGGTGAAAATTAGTGTTGGGTGTTTGACTGCAAAGGTGGTTTCAAATTTGATCTGTGGTTGGTTCAAGTTAGCATTGGATGTTTGACCGAAATGGTGGTTTCAAGTTTGATCTACGGCCGGTGAAAATTAGTATTGGATGATTGACTGCACAGGTGGTTTCAAGTTTGATCTACGGTTGGTTCAAGTTAGCAATGGCTGTTTGACCGAAAAAGTAGTTTCAAGTTTGATCTACGGGTGGTGAAAGTGCAGGATTGGATGTTTGACCGAACAGGTTTCAAGTTGGATCTACGGTTGGAGAAAATTAGTATTGGATGGTTGACCGAAAAAGCGGTTTCAAGTTTCATCTACAGTTGGTGAAATTTGGCCTTGGATGTTTGACTGCACAGGCGGTTTCAAGTTTGATGTACGTTTGGTGAAAGTTGGCATTGGATGTTTGACCGAACAGATGGTTTCAAGTTTGATCTACGGCCGGTGAAAGGTAGCATTGGATGCTTGACCAAAAAAGGCGTTTCAAATTTGATCTATGGTTGGTGACAGTTGGCATTGGATGTTTGACGGAAAAGGCGGTTTCAAGTTTGATCTATGGTTGGTGGAAATTAAGCGTTGGATGTTGGACGGAAATGGTGGTTTCAAGTTTGATCTACGGTTGGTGAAAATTAAGCATGGGCTGTTTGAGGAAAAAGGCGGTTTCAAGTTTGATCTACGGTTGGTGAAAGTTAGTTTTGGATGTTTGACTTTGACCGAACAGGTGGTTTCAAGTTCGATCTGTGGTTGGTGAGAGTGAAGCATTGGATGTTTGACCGAAAAGGTGGTTTCAAGTTTGATCTAAAGTTGGCATTGGATGTTTGACCGAACAGATGGTTTCAAGTTTGATCTACGGCCGGTGAAAGGTAGCATTGGATGCTTGACCAAAAAAGTCGTTTCAAATTTGATCTATGGTTGGTGACAGTTGGCATTGGATGTTTGACGGAAAAGGCGGTTTCAAGTTTGATCTATGGTTGGTGGAAATTAAGCGTTGGATGTTGGACCGAAATGGTGGTTTCAAGTTTGATCTACGGTTGGTGAAAATTGAGCATTGGCTGTTTGAGGAAAGAGGTGGTTTCAAGTTTGATCTACGGTTGGTGAAAGTTAGTTTTGGATGTTTGACCGGAAATGTGGTTTCGAGTTTCATCTACAGTTGGTGCAATTTAGCCTTGGATGTTTGACCGAAAAGGTGGTTTCAAGTTTGATCTACGGTCGGTGAAAGTGAAGCAGTGGATGTTTGACCGAAAAGGTGGTTTCAAGTTCGATCTAGGGCTGGTGGAAGTTAGCATTGGATGTTTGACCGAAGGGGTGGTTTCAAGTTCAATCTACGGATGGTGAAAGTTAGCATTGGATGTTTGACCGAAAAGGTGGTTTTAAGTTTGATCTACGGTTGGTGCAAGTTAGCACCGGATATTTGACCGAACATGTGGTTTCAAGTTTGATCTACGGTTGGAGAAAATAAGCATTGGATGTTTGACCGAAAAAGCGGTTTCAAGTTTCATCTACAGTTGGTGAAATTTGGCCTTGGATGTTTGACTGCACAGGTGGTTTCAAGTTTGATCTACGTTTGGTGAAAGTTGGCATTGGATGTTTGACCGAAAAAGCGGTTTCAAGTTTGATCTACGGTTGGGTGAAAGTGAAGCATCGGATGTTTGACTGAAAGGGTGGCTTCAAGTTTGATCTACGGTGGGCGAAAGTGAAGCATTGGATGTTTGACCAGAATCGTGGCTTCAAGTTTGATCTACGGTTGGTGAAAGTTAAGCATTGGATGTTTGACCGAAAAGGTGGTTTCAAGTTTGATCTACGGTTGGTGAAAGTTGGACTTGGATGTTTGACCGACAAGGTGGTTTCAAGTTTGATCTACGGTTGTTGAAAAGTAGAATCGGATGTTTGACCGAAAAGGTGGTTTCAAGTTTGATCTACGGTCGGTGAAAGTGAAGCAGTGCATGTTTGACCGAAAATGTGGTTTCAAGTTTGATCTACGGTGGGCGAAAATGAAGCATTGGATGTTTGACCGAAAAGGTGGTTTCAAGTTTGATCTGCGGTTGGTGAAAGTTGGACTTGGATGTTTGACCGACAAGGTGGTTTCAAGTTTAAGCTATGGTTGGTGAAGGTGAAGCAGTGGATGTTTGACCGAAAAAGTGGTTTCAAGTTTGATCTACGGTTGGTGAAAGTGCACAGTAGATGTTTGACCGAAAGGGTGGTTTCAAGTTTGATCTACGGTTGGTGAAAAGTAGCATTGGATTTTTGACCGAAAAGGTGGTTTTAAGTTTGATCTACGGTTGGTGCAAGTTAGCATTGGATATTTGACCGAAAATGTGGTTTCCAGTTTGATCTACGGTTGCAGAAAATAAGCATTGGATGTTTGACCGAAAAGGTGGTTACAAGTTTGATCCAAGCCTGTTGAAAATTAGCCTTGGATATTTGACCGAACAGGTTTCAAGTTGGATCTACGGCTGGTGGTTTCAAGGTTGTTCTATGGTCGGTGCAAGTTAAGCATTGGATGTTTGACCGAAAGGGTGGTTTCAAGTTTGATCTACGGTTGGTGAAAGTTGGACTTGGATGTTTGACCGACAAGGTGGTTTCAAGTTTGATCTACGGTTGGTGAATGTTAGTATTGGATGTTTGACCGATAACGCGGTTTCAAGTTTGATCCACGGTTGGTGAAAGTTAGGCCTGGATGTTTGACCGAAAAGGTGGTTTCAAGTTTGATCTACGGTCGTTGAAAGTTAAGCATTGGATGATTGCCAGAAACGGCAGTTTCAAGTTTGATCTACAATTGTTGAAAGTTGGCATTTGATGTTTGACCGAACCCGTGGTTTCAAGTTTGATCTATGGTTGGCGCAAAAAAACCTTGGGTGTTTGACCGAACCGGTGGCTTCAAGTTTGATCTACAGTGGGTGAAAGTTGGCATTGGATGTTTGACCGAAAAGGTGGTTTCAAGTTTGATCTACGGCGGGTGAAAGTTTGCATTGGATGTTTGACCAAAATCGTGGTTTCAAGTTTGATCTTTGGTCGGCGAAAGTGAAGCATTGGATGTTTGACCAGAATCGTGGCATCAAGTTTGATCTACGGTTGGTGAAAGTTAAGCATTGGATGTTTGACCGAAAAGGTGGTTTCAAGTTTGATCTACGGTTGGTGAAAGTTGGACTTGGATGTTTGACGGAAAAGGTGGTTTCAAGTTTGATCTACGGTTCGTGCAAATTGGCGTTGGATGTTTGACCGAAAAGGTGGTTTCAAGTTTCATCTACGGTTGGTGAACGTTAAGCCTTGGATGTTTGACCGAAAAGGTGGTTTCAAGTTTGATCTACGGCTGGTGCAAGTTAGCATTGGATGTTTCACCGAAAGGGTGGTTTCAAGTTTGATCTACAGTTGGTGAAAAGTAGCATTGGATATTTGACCGAAAAGGTTGTTTCAAGTTTGATCTACTGTTGGAGAAAAGTAGCATTGGATGTTTGACCGAAAAGGTGGTTTCAAGTTTGATGTACGGTGGTTGAAGTTAGCTTTGAATGTTTGACCGAAAAAGTGGTTTCAAGTTTGATCTACGGTTGGTGAAAGTTAGCAATAGATGTTTGACCGAAAGGGTGGTTTCAAGTTTGAGTTGCGGTTGGAGAAAGTTAGCGTTGGATGTTTGACCGAAAGGTGGTTTCAAGTTTGATCTATGGTTGGTGAGAATTTGCTTTGGATGTTTGAGCGAAAAGTTGGTTTCAAGTATGATCGATGGTCGTTGATAGTTAACCTTGGATGTTTGACCGAACAGGCGGTCTCAAGTTTGATCTGCGGTTGGTGAAATTTAGCCTTGGATGTTTGATTGAACGGGTGGTCTCAAGTTTGATCTGCGGTTGGTGAAATTTAGCCTTGGACGTTTGACCGAAAAAGCGGTTTCAAGTTTGACCTAGGGTTGGTGAAAGTTAGCCTTGGATGTTTTACCGAGAAGGCGGTTTCAAGTTTGATCTATGGTTAGTGAAAGTTAGCATTGGATCTTTGACCGAAAAGGTGGTTTCAAGTTTGATCCACGGCTGGTGCAAGGTAAGCCTTGGATGTTTGACCGAAAAGGCGGTTTCAAGTCTGATCTACGGTTGTTGAAAATAAAGCATTGGATGTTTGACCGAACAGGTTTCAAGCTTGATCTATGGTTGGTGAAATTTGGGATTGGATGTTTGAAACACAGGTGGTTCCAAATTTGATCTACGGTTGGTGAAAATTAGCATTGGATGTTTGACCAAAAAGGTGGTTTCAGGTTTGATCTACGGTTGGTGAAAATGAAGCATTGGATGTTTGACCGAACAGGTGGTTTCAAGTTTGATCCATGGTTGGTGAAAATTTGGATTGGATGTTTGACCGAAAAAGCGGTATCGAATTCGATCTACCGTTGGTTAAAGTTCGCCTTGAATGTTTGACCGAAAAGGTGGTTTCAAGCTTGATCTACGGTTGGTGAAATTTAGCCTTGGATGCTAGACCGAAAGGGATGTTTGACCGAAAAAGCGGTTTCAGGTCTGATCTACGGTTGGTGCAAGTTAGCAGTGGATGTTTGACCGAAAAGGTGGTTTCAAGTCTGATCTACGGTTGGTGAAAGTTAGCCTTGGATGTTTGACCGAAAAGGCGCTTTCAAGTTTGATCTATGGTTGGTGAAAATAAGCATTGGGTGTTTGACCGAAAGGGCGGTTTCAAGTTTGATCTACGACTGGTGAAAATTTGCATTGGATGTTTGACCGAAAAAAGTGATTTCAAGTTTGATCTACAGTTGGTGACATTTAGCCTTGGATGCTGGACCGAAAGGGTGGTTTCAAGTTTGATCTACAGTTGGTGAAAAGTAGCATTGGATGTTTGACCAGAAATGTGGTTTCAAGTTTGATCTACGGTTGGTGAAAGTTAGCCTTGGATGTTTGACCGAAAAGGTGGTTTCAAGTTTGATCTACGGTTGGTGAAAGTTAGCCTTGGATGTTTGACCAACAAGGTGGTTTCAAGTTTGATCTACGGTTGTTGAAAAGTAGAATCGGATGTTTGACCGAAAAGGTGGTTTCAAGTTTGATCTACGGTGGGTGAAAGTGAAGCAGTGCATGTTTGACCGAAAATGTGGTTTCAAGTTTGATCTACGGTGGGCGAAAATGAAGCATTGGATGTTTGACCGAAAAGGTGGTTTCAAGTTTGATCTACTGTTGGTGAAAGTTAAGCCTTGGATGTTTGACCGAAAAGGCGGTTTCAAGTTTGCGAACTTTCACCAACCTTTTCGATCAAACATCCAATGTCCACTGTCACCAACTGCAGCTTTATTCGTCTGGATCTTACATTAAGATGTTTCAGCATCAATCAAGGTTGTGGATGAAGCCTGCTCAACAGCGCTCATCTACACCAACGTCCATCGAGCAACACCTGGTACAGCCCATTTCCTGATACAAGGATTCTACCCACAAAGAGCCGACAGAAACTATTTTTTCCTAATGGCTTGTCACGCTCCAAATTGCATGATTCCAAGTGTGCCAGACGGATCTGCAAAGCAAACTGCGTCTAACAGTTGCCCATCGGGCAAGACCCCACCATGCTCTTCCTGATAAGCCTTCCCCTTGCGGGTGAGTTGCCTCAAAGCACCCACTGCAAGGTCAGATCCCCTCATCCTCAAAGCGCACCACTTCCTCCCCATCCATACCCAGACGCCTGCAGTAAGAATCATTGCACCTTCTGTTTACAGAAATCAAGTTGCAAAATGCGCTCTGGTCTGTGTGTAATTATCCTGAAGTCGGGAGCATATCGAAGTGTTGGAGAGCGACCGCCCAATCATTCCATCCAGGATAGCAACAATGAAATTATACACTGCCATAAGCATTCCATCCGCAAGCAACAGCAGAGCCATTACTTTGGAGAAGCATGGTATGGTCTTGGCCAGCAGGGACCATTGGAGAGGTTATTGGAGTTGGTGGGTCATATCTGCACTTGGCTTCCGGTCCCAACTGAAACCGCAGCTTCGCTGACCGTTTGAACCACAAAAAAGACCCACAGAAACGAGTGGCTGAACCAAGGGTCAACATTGGCAGCAGGAGGTCCCCATCTTGGTTGATGGCACTGTGGCATCTCGGCAGCATTTAGTCGGATGAACCCACAGTTCAGGATTCACCAAGCAGAAATCAGGGGGCTTGCAACCCTGCTTGAAAACTGGAAGAACGCCACTTGGCATGAGTAGCCATAGCCCAGTTGCAGATGTGTTGCCAAGTGGAACCCCTTCTCCAGTGGAAGACAATCAGCTGCATGGCTGTCGTGCCACTTCGTTGGCGCATTTCAAAAGGATCAAGATTATGCCCATATACTGCCCTGCCACCAAACAGTTGAAATGTTCACCTATGCTAATCGTATACTGATTGGGGTTCTTTCATGTTCTTTCTAGATTTTTTGTGGATGTTCCTATGAGATACCTTGATGTTCCTCGGATTCCAATAACTTCATATAACTTCTACCATTTCTGGTCGCACTCTGCCCGCCACCGAGTTTCATCACCAGTAAGGCCACTCGCACGTTGTACGGCAACATGAGGCTGAAGCGACACAGCTTCGCCAAAGGGTGCAGCGCCGGGAACAACATCAGCGCACGACAAAGCCTTTCTGCGGCTCGGCTCTTGCCAACGAGCTTCAGATCCCTTGAATTCAATACAGATGACTGCCCCTGTTCCACATGAAAGAGGTGAAGATAGATGTACAAGTAGTACCGCACAAGGCGGTGGCGGAAGTTTCCAAGATAGGAGCACTATAGGAGTGTGCAGTTGTGGTTGCGACAATGTGAGCATCGATCTGGCCACTTGACTGGCAGCGCATCAGTTTTCTTTCTGTCTGTCTGACTGTCTATCTATCTATCTATCTGATGATCTATTCGTTTATCTATCTGCCTATGTACTTGTCTTTCTATCTACCTCACTATCTATCTCGTCATCTTTCTGTCTATGTATCTATCTATCTACCTGTCCATCTATCTATTTATCTATCTGCCTATCTATCTATCTGTCTATCTATCTACCGAATTATTTGTCTGATCATCTATGTGTCCATCTGTCTATCTTTCTGTCTATCTACCTGACTATCTATCTACTTTTCTATCTGACTCTCGTTTCGTCTACCTATCTGTCTATCTATCGACCCATCTAGCCATCTGAATCTGGCTATCCAATTGTCTGTCTATTCCATCTATCTATTCTAGCTATTCTATCTATCTATCTATCTATCTATC
>VSDK01014632.1:45340-75521 GCA_009767595.1 Symbiodinium kawagutii
TAGTGTTTTTACGATTTTGACTTCCAAATGTGCTTCGCGCCTAGGTTTTTTCACGATTTTGCGAGTTGCAACTTCCAAAAGTGCTCCGCGCCTAGGTTTTTTAACGATTTTTGCACACACCTTCCGCCACAGTGGTCCGCACCCGCCGCTTTAGCGAGGTACCCTTCTGGACCCTCCTGAGGCACAAAACCTTGCAAAACACAGCATTTCGCGACTTTCCTAACATTTTGGCGCGCTCGCATTCTCATCTTTCGCACATCTCATCTTTCACACATCTCTTCTTTCACACATCTGCTCATGCGATCTGCCCTAGCTGTGTTGTTGCTCGGGCGATCTGCCCTAGCTGAGTTGTCCATATTGTCGGAAGTTAGACTTCTAAACTTCCTTCGAATATGCATATACATATATATATATATGTATATATATGTTTTGATGTTGCAACATAATTGAGTAATTACAAACGTAAATCAAATCCAACATAACAATCAACATATATGAATAGATAAATGTGTATATATATATATATATGTCTACATGTACTGCTACAAAGGGGTCGAAACAATGGTTTGGATTCATCATGATTCATGCTGGTGTCCTTTCAACATCTCACCCAACTGATGGCTTCGAACTAACAAGGAGTTCCAACAAAAAGGCGAAGCTGTCGGTGGATGGATCTGCTTGCTCTAACCATCCATCATGCGGATTTTGAAAAAAATATGGACAGAGACATTTGCCCTCACACCAAAACACATGCATTTACATACAGTTCCATGTGAATATCTTTGAACCATGAACCAACGAAGAATAGTGCGTTTGCGTATATAGCTGCACAGGGCTCTAAATATGTATACTAATTATGTGTATGAATATGTATATACAAATTTACCGTGAACATATATAAAAACGATGTCTGAATATATCATAATATTTGCAAATTATCCATGACCCAAGTCTGCAAACCTGAGTAGATGAGTAGATGATAACATCTTGGCATGCTAAGCTCAAGGAACCCACGCTGCCGCAGTTCATGTTCAGTCCGAACTGTTCCATTAATGGGGTACTCCCCAACAGTTAATGAACAAAATTTGTGGCATAAACCATCACAGGTTGTGGCAAGTCCTCCGGGAGCTGCACTTTTAACATAGAAAACCACGACTCTTCGAAAAAAAATTCAAACATTTTAAAACCCAACCAAGCATGAAACCCGGCCACGGGTGGGCCACGGTGGTTGAAACCCCTGGTGCTATGGCGTGGCTCCCGTGGATTCCCGTGGCACGTGCTGCTGTGACGCAGGTTGCTCTGCAGGAAGTTCTCAGCAGCGCCGTTGCCGTGGTGCGCCGCTTGCTTTCGAAGCTCCACCACCTGACACAAGGACTTAACATTTGAAATGTTTAAGACAGATATATTAAGATGTATGTTCTTATAAATGTATATGTATGTATATAATATATATATATATATATGTATTGATTAAAATACTGTACATGTATTGTAGTTATGTTGCGTATTGACTTTTATAGTTTTAGTATTTGACTCTAGTTGTACCATGCTATATCTATAGTTACCCTAATTGCAAAAGATTATAAACCGACTTGAGCTAATGGGCCCACCCATGGTAGCTCCTGGCCTCGCTCCCCGTTCAAAAGGGTAGCACTGTTAGCCCCTGGCGACCCTCACCGCTCCCTCCCAACCAACGGCCAAATGTTGATGGGTTCAGCGATGCTTACGTGATTAATTTTTAAGATATGGTACAACTGGTGGCAAATCATGGCGACCTGATGATCAGCAAGGGTTTTTGATGATGATTGGGTAGTGGTAAGTTGATGATGATTTTGCTGGTCGTCAATGATGGCTGATGAATGGCAATTTCTATAGTTAAACCCTGATTTATGAACTGTTTGAAGCGTCATGAACGGATTCATCGATGAAAAAACAACCAAGTGCTTTACGAGCTTGCGATAGCACCAACTACAGCGCACGTACTGCATCATAAGATTTGAAACGCTCGATTTTTTGCCGCCCCTGTGGAGTATGCTGCTTCCCCTGCTCGGCTCAGAATTTCAAGGAGCCTCAGTTTTGGGGAGCCAAATTCTTAGACGTAATCGTAGCGGACGTCATGTAGCGCCAGCGGCTACACAGGGTTCATTCGGCAACTTAAAAACTTTTGTTTACGCAACAAGGCCAAAAACAAATTTGAAGGGCCTGGGGTGAGCTGAGCCCCCCACGTTTGTAGGGCCGCAAAACGCCAAACCCTGCCTAATTGATCAATCTAAAATCTTTGTTGCACGATCTGCTGGCGAGAGCTTTGGCGGCAACCGGCGGGTGAAGGGAAATCAGCCTGCCAACCACGGCCAGCAGCAGTGTTTACGCACAAAGTGGCCAAATTTTGGCCAGCTGAGCGATCTCATGTTTTTTGGCCGTCAAATGCGCCGACGAAAACTTTGCAAGCAACCGGTGGATGAAGCGAGCGTAGCGGAACGAACTACGCAGGGTTCAGCCGGCAGCCAAATTCTAGCAATATTTTTTCAACACCTACACAATGAAAATGATGTCGTGGTGCTGGGCTGAGGATTTCTTTTTGTCATCAAGTGCTGGGTTTTAAGGCCACAAGATGTCAAGAATGCTATGGTAAGAAAGCCCGAAGAATTTGAGGGTCGATCAGGCAGGGGAAAATCTAAAGTAATTAATTGAAATTAAGAATTTGAGGGACCCCAAAAGGGACCCTGGGCCAAAGATTTGAGATTCTTATTCAGGAGATGGGCTGTATACTCTCCAACAGCGAGCGAATCTTGGGTCGCCGCATTGCGCTGCTGTGAGTGAAGAACCTATTCCCATCCATTCCCCAAACTTCTGATCCCAAAGATGAAGGATAGCTTCGCATCGAACTTGCGGCTGGCCACTCAACACCAACGCTTTGCGCCGCTCAGGGCACAACGGTGCAACGAACAGCGCCTTGTTTTTGATGGCGCCCCCCATGGCCGCCAACGATGCGCGCCAACTGGGCTTGGGCCTGGGCCGACGTGAGCTGTTTTCGGTACCAGGGAGAGTCCCCGCAACGTCGGTTGACCAAAGCTGTTGTTGTTGTTGTTGTTGTTGTTGTTGTTGATGTTGATGTTGATGTTGATGTTGATGTTGTTGTTGTTGTTGATGTTGATGTTGATGTTGATGATGTTGATGTTGATGTTGATGTTGATGTTGATGTTGTTGTTGTTGTTGTTGTTGTTGATGTTGTTGATGTTGATGTTGTTGATGTTGATGTTGATGTTGATGTTGTTGTTGTTTATGATGATGATGATGATGATGATGATGATGATGATGATGATGATGATGATGATGATGATGATGATGATGTTGATGTTGTTGTTGTTGATGATGATGATGATGATGTTGTTGTCGTTGTTGTTGATGATGATGATGATGATGATACATGTTGGATGTTGTCAGCATTGTGTTGTTTTCTATTGGATGTAATTGCTGAATTGAACAATTTTGTGTTATAACTATGATCACAACCACAAGGCAGTACGACCTGCGAACCAACAGGAAGAGTTCCACTCCAGCGACTGTGAGATCACTCTGAGATCAGGCGGACGGCACCTGTTTGCAGCAGCGGTTGGGACCACTTGCAGGACAGCTTCGCGATTCTCCGCGTTCTCCGCCTCATTCCTTGTCCTGAGGACTGCTTGGGATGCAGGATGACATGAAGATGTCCCTCTTGGGAACCACTTTGAATCGAACAATCAATGGTTTGAAAACTCCATATTTTCCCCAAGTCGCTGCTCCCCTGAAACAGACCTGCCGGGAAGCGGAGACAAAGCTGGCTCTTTGACTTTGCCAATCTCTGCGATCGTAACTCGACATGCACCAAGCCTCACTGCAGAGGCTCAGGATTTCAGTTTGTCACAACCCGGGCGTCCCCCATGAAACCCCTTCAGGTTTTTCCGACGAAACATGCTGGCTTCAACGTAGAAAAGTTGATATGGATTCTTTGTGAGTTTCTGGACCCCATGTTGGAAACACCTCTGGCTTCCTTCTGGACAGAATGCATTGATGCACATTTCAAACGATGCATCATGGTCAATCCAATGTCGAACTAAGCGCATGCCTTGTAGTTATTGCTGTTGCAACTTATTGATATGACGTGTTGCAATGAAGATGATGAAGAGCCAAGCCTACCGAAAACATTGGAGGGACTTGGGGTTGTATAAAGATCCCGTGTAGTTTTTTCTTATGACTTATGCCCAAAAAACCCCGCGTTTTTTTTCATTTGCCCAAAAACACGTGATCGCTTTTACACTGCAAAGTTAGATCGTTACTGCTAAACCCCTAGAGTTGCTGGTAAATCAGGATGGAAACATATGGAAACCAATCGTGGTTTGTTCATATAGACCTACCATTGCCCCACATGCGTTTTCATGATAGCGTCTCCACATTTCTGGACACAACGGCGCTCCTGTGTGCTTGAAGAATGCCGATGCAATTGCTCACCGATGATACATCAGCGTGAGCCATCTTCTCCTAGGGAGACGAAGCTGATGAATGAATGGTGAAGTAACCATGAGACTCTTTTATTACACTTTATCATCTAATCATTACTATGCGACACTTGTGGCACTTGATGGGGATCATGACTGGCAACATCCATCAGGATGGTTTGCAATCACTTCGGAAAGTGAGGCCTTTTGCGTGAAGAAGCGTGGAAGAGAAGGGCATGTGATGGCATGTGGCAGTCGGACATCAAGAGTCAGAGTGGATTGATGTGATCTCCCTGGACATATCTGGGAACCGAAAAACTTTTTGCATCGAGCCCAAAGCCACAATCAGAAGCAAAAAAGAGCATCACCCTACAACTATTCTCCGGAGAAAGCGTAAAGTAAGTGTAAAGAAAGTGTAAAGTAAGTGTAAAGTAAGTGTAAAAGAATTCTTTGTTTCAAATTCTGTAAATCATTGTGTCAGTTGCGCCATCACGGGAGAACTGCACCCCAGTCTTCACCAAGCAGGGCAAAGCATTGACTTCATCTGCCCTTGATATATTTGACTGACCCGTAGGTGCCCTACACGGCCGTCATGATTCATCATCATTGACAAATACTAATCGGTATGATTCAAAACTTTTTTTTGGACAGTAAGCCAGCAGCAATTTTACCATGATTTGCCATTATCAAGTATCATTTGCGACCATCAAGGAGCGTATTTGCATCATTGACCCTCAGTAAACAATCAGAATCGTTAACCATCATTCACCATCATCAAGCAGCTTACCATACAACCACTACTGACCATCAGTATTTTCTTGTTCTTAGCATCTTCTCATTATCATTAATCATTAATCAATCAGCAGCCATGATTCATGGTCATGATCACAAATCATTATCAACCATCAGCATCATTCTTAACCAACCATCATTTGCCATGATCATGACCCATCAGTAGTATCAATCATTGTCAGTATCAATGACTACATAGCCAGTATCAACCACCATGAGCAAAAAAACAACTTCTTGAGTCCTACTCTATGATTAGTCATCAACGATTATCATCAACCATTGGTTGTCATCCAAATCCGTCACTACTTACCTTCATGTACCAACTAGTGATAACTCTTAATGACACCCAATGGAATCCATCAATATCATCAACATTCATTGGTCATTCATTGGTTCCATTGGTATCCAGCACCAACTTCTTACCTCGTTGTGGGGCGCCGGTGACATCACTCGCATGACGCTTACAGCACTCGCTGGGAGGTGCTTCGTGCCGCGCGGCGAAGTATCCACGAAGCTTGTGAAGCGGTCTGCCTTGGGACGAGGAGAGAGAAAGCAATGCTTTTTTAGCAAAATGCTTTTGCTATAAGCAATGCTTTTTATGCCTTCCATTTTAGCATTGTTTTTAGCCATGCTGTTTTTTAGCAATGGTGAACGGTATGGTTTAATGGTACTGGTAATCGCGATGAATAGTAACCATTAATTCGTACTTACTAATTGTGCTTAATGAGAATAGATTACCGTTACGATAGAGCCAGCCATCAGCAAGGGTGCTTAATTGGTAATCAATCATGGTTGATAATGGTAGCCAATCGTTCATGAATGGTTGATAATGGTAATCAATGGTTCACTAGTGGTTGATAATTGATAATGGTAGTCAATGGTTCGTCATTGGCTCATGATAATTGATGATAACAATAACTATTCATAACCACCATTCATTGGTTACTGTAATGATTATGACGGGTGTAACCTTTCTGAGGCAATGAGAATGGTAGTCGCTGATCATCAACTGTCAATGGCTAACCACAATAAATCAACACTTGATGGTCCAAAAACAGACCATTGATGATGGTTAAGGATAGGTGGTAGCCAGCTCAATAATGATGGTTGAACACAAATAATGATCAAGATTTGGTAGAGATAATAACGGTTGAATAATGATCATGATGAATGATACTGAGTACCAGGCAAGTTTCGGGATAAGTAGTTGGCAATGGCTGACAGTTGCTTGAGAACGCGTCATGACGGCTCATTATTCATTCCGACTGCCGAAGAAGCCAACAGTTGCAAAGCTTTTGAAGATCATGATAGTTGCTAACGACAATCGTCAAGAATTGTCAAGCACGATACTTGGATTTGCCTAAGCCACCCGAAATAATAAAAAACTTACCAAAATGGTGGATTAACCAATGGGAAACAAAACAAACATTTCCTTACGCAAATCCAAGGATATTAGTTAAGAACGTGGGCAATGCTCTTCATCACAGTTAAACACCAATTGTGCTCCTCAGGTTTGGTACTTCGATGTTCCGAATAGTTGATGATAGCCACTGATTATTAGTTGTGGCAGATTGTGGTAAATGATGCTTTATGATGGTTGGTTTATGATGATGGTCAAACAAGTTTCACCACCTTCTGGCAATCTTGCGTTGTTTAACTGCTTCATTCATGTGTGACGTTTTGATTTGTTTGTAACCAGTATTTCATGAGTAAAACAACTCTTAACGTTAGAGGACCCTCAGCCAAGTGGGTGCCGTGAACCTAATTTTGGGAGATGGCATGGACGACCTCACGTCTTTACATGATCTTCAAATCTTCCAAAACACAAATGCCAAACATTCGGCAGATTGAACGTGGAAGCCAACAAAAATCCGAAAAATCTCGTACCGAAGAACACTAAAATTTAGCCTCTTCAATGTTCAGTTTCACGAAGTATCTAGCTCTTGATCTGTGACAAGTTACAGCAGCGTCTCTTACACGAGCAGCTTCTTCGGCCCGAAGCGTCACGTTGCACATCGTCTCCGGGGCTCTCCTCTACACATCGACGCTTTCTCGAGAGTATAGTCTCGAAAAGTTCTACCACGTGCGGGTATGCTGGTGGCTCATGATTTCATGGTCACTTTCAGAATTACAGAAACATGGTGACCAGTTCTTGCAACATAAAACCCAGCCTGTCAACGCAATGGTTAAACTGTTGCAAGGTGCGGGCAATCAATGAAGGCGCCCCCACCCTTCCAAAAGATATGACAAACTTTGAGGAACCTGGAACTTCCGGGCACATGGCAGTGCACCATTTGCACTTTCCAAGATTGTCCCGGAAATCAGAATCCAGCGCGTCGCCAAGCCCATTGACTTCGAAAACTCGGTCAGAAGTTGTGAGGCACCTTTCCCATTAAGGACCTTGTTAGTTCATAAGATTTCATAAAAGGTTAAGACATTTGACATTTGAACATTTTGAGAATTTTCAAAAATATTTCTTCAAGTGACCTGGTATGGGGTCGCTCTGCAGCATTCTGAGGCTACTGTGTTTGCGAACTTCGGGATTCCAAAAGCATGGATGCTTCATAGAAGCTGTGGGAATTGTTCACAACGATCATGGAGATTGACATAAATGGGACATTCACAAGGTCCGAGCATGAGCAGTGCAGCCGAGAGTGACCAACGGGCCCAGAATTCCACAACCACAACTGGTTGGTGGTCATAACCCCTGTCAAAAAGATTAGTCAACCAACGATTTGTTCCTAACTACTGGGGAAATAAAGAAAGGTCAAACCGCGAGGCAACCAGTTTCAAGATGTGTCAAGCATTATGCTGGCACCCGAAAAAGCACAGCTCCTCCGGTGCTTTTTCAACAACACCTCAGAGGCGGCATCAGGGCGCCCCGAACGCGCACAGGTTGCCGCAGCCATTACCGGCGCCGTGCCCAGGTGACCCCAGTGACCCACCAAGCTTGCCAGCCAAGGTCATGGCAGTTTGTCTAATTTTTCCCCTGCGAAGTTTGTCCAATTTTTCGTGGACATGACGAATCATAAGGATGCATAAGGATTGAGGTAAATCAATCGAAACCCAAAAAGGCAAAAAGACCGGCTCGGAAAACAACGGAAAGCGAAAGAGGACATGTTCTTTCTTGGAAAAAGTGAGTCACTTGAAGCATTCCCTGTCCAGACCATCAGAAAACCATCAGAAGACGATCGGAAAACGATCAGAAAAACAATCTGAAAACCATCAGGAAAAACATCGGAAAACCATGAAAGACCCAAAGCCATCAGGCGCCCACTGTCTATCAGAAAACCATCAGGTGCCCAACATGTACCGAAAACATAGCTTCAGCATCGCACCACCAACTTCAATGGTCCCCAACATGGGTTCCAAGAGCAAAACCCCACCACAATAAACCATCAGAAAAGCACCGCAAAATCAGACGACCATCAAAAAACCACCAGAAAACCACCAGAAACCTAGTAGAAAAGCATCAGAAGATCATCAGAAAACCATCAGAAGACTATCTGAAAACTATCAGGAAACAGTGAACAAAATCAACAAAGCATCAAGAAAACCATCAGAAAACCATCGGACAACCATCAGAAAACAATTTGAAAACCATCAGAAAAACCATCAGAACACAAATTTGAAAACCACAAGAAACACCATCAGAAAACCGTTAAAAACATCAGAAAAAACATCAGAAAACCATCCGAAAACCATCAAAAAAGACCATCAGAAAACCATCGGGTGCCCAACATGTACCGAAAACATCGCTTCAGCATGGCACCACGAACCCCAATGAACCCCAACATGATCCAACATGCGTTCCAAAAGCAAAACGCCACCAGGATCTGAGCTGCCACGGACCCCAACATTTGAAATGTAATTTCAAATTCGGCTCCAACATCGGTGCCGAGAGCTAAACCCCACCATTGGAGCACCACTGGATTCCCAAGATGCGTTCCGAAAGTTAAACTCAAGCAGTATTTGGATGTCAAACGTGCCAAGTTTCCACGCCATGGCCCCCCCCCCCCCCCCCCACCCCCCCCCTTTAGCGCTTCGCGACACCAACTCCCTGCGCTGCGCTGTCATCGCAAAATCTAAGTGGCGGGTTTCGCCCAGTACGCTTGGGATGGAATTATGGCTACAAGTAGCATGGCCCTGGCCTCGCAAGGAGGTTGGCCCAGGGATGTCCCGAACGACTTCTCAGTGGTACATGGCGCTCACCAAGGCACGGAAGAGCAGGTGCTCTCGGTGTTCCACGGACAACGTGTCTTGGGAGACGTGGTCCCATCGCGTGGCCATCCCAATGGCCAAGACGCTGCACAGCAGCAGCGCGTTGCTCGACACACCACTGAGACTTAGGAGCCACGAAGGCTGAAGAAGCTTGCGAAAGGCTGCCACGTCCATGAGGCTAGCGAAGGTGCTGCATTTCCTGGAGAAAAAGTTGATCGGGGAGATTTCTCCGGCGGATATTGATGGATACTTTGTACATATAGATGGTTAGTCATGATTAGTCTAATGGATAATTGTCAATGCTGTAATTGCCATGTATACCACGTGATGATTCCCCTTCAGCGAAACTTCGTACGTTCGAATCTTTGACACTTCTTGGCGGGTGAACACCACAAAGCCCAAACTAAGGTCATTGCGGGTCAGTTTGATCCTCCCAAGCAGCGTCGAAATCAAAAAAAGGCGGGCATCAGCAATCTACAATCTAACTTACATCAGTAGCGCCAGAATGGGGAAACAAAGCCGGGATTCAGATTGGACGGTGGGAGCAATGAGAGCCATAACCCATGAATGTTGTTGATGGGAAATCCAGCTGCGAAGCTAAACCCAAGTCATGTTTGATGGTAGGTGAAGAGCTATTTTTGGTGGAATGGGGGCTGGTTCACTACCGGATGTGATCTACCAGCCATGTCTTCACCACACCGCCAGTTTGATCCGGGTAGCAAACGAATGATCACATTGCCGATGATGGCGCTCAACACACCTCCGAAAATGGATAGATGCCTCAGGTCAGGATGCTGCCAAGCCAACCGCTCGCTGTTTCACCTCACCAACTCCCTTGGCTTGGATCCGTTGCATCCGTTTCTATGGCTGAGAGAACCTGACGAAAACTGTGAACGTGGCTGAGGTAGAGCCGGGCCTCGTGCTGCATACGAGGCTTGACGTGTTGATTGACACGGTCTTGACACCGTCGTCTGTCCACCTCGAGGACTCCTCGTCCCAATAGGCGCAGCTGGCATCGGGCCCATCCACTTCCATAACCATCCGCATGGGTGGGTTCAGCTGACGAACAGGGATCTTCGAACCATTTCCTTGGAACAGAGCGGGTCCCCAGATGTCCCCAGTCAGACCATTCAAACAGTTCGTACACATTGCTTCGTTTAAAACGCGCTTGCTATCTGTGTAACTCACCTGGGACCCGCAAAAACAGTGATGATCTCGCAGTGGCCTGGTAGATGATTACCCTCATTGACTGGCATGTTGACCATGAACCACTGAAACACTTGTACTATTAGCACTGGCCACTGGCTTGATCACAGATCATACCAAACTGACCACAGATCTTCTGTTCACTCGCAGTGGTGGATGTTCACCACAAGATGGTTTTGAGCCACAGCAATCTGGTGGGACATTTGCACGTAACACAAATTGGCAGTTTGTAGTTTGTATTGACCCATAGGCCCGGTTCAAGACATTCATCGTATAAAATGTCACGAAACAGTCCAGCAGACCAGATCGATGGATACTGATACGGATTGGTCATCATGGTCATCCCCGTGGTTCTATGCAAACAATCGGCCGCGTTTTGTTCGCATTGATCCTATTTGATCCTCATGGATTCGGCCCTTCGGCATCCTTCGGCCTGATTTCCTCCCGAGCGCCACACAAAAGTTGCACAGGTTGCGGTGGATGCGCTTGCTTCAGCTGTGAGGTCTGCCGAGCCCCGACGGTTCAACGCCAAACACAAATCACACAACTCTGCAGGCCCCGTCCAGGGGTGTACACAGCGGGTGGTACAAACCATAGTCTCTAGATGTCTCTCGTGTTTGCTTGGGATCCCACAATTACAACGCCTACGAATTAACATGAATCAACCATGGTTGATCAATGTTGAAAAAGTATTCCCTGGGCATGCACCTCAAAGCCATCAGGGAACATTTCTTGAACTTTGCACCTTATCAAGTTGCCCGAATCATCACCCATCATCTAACAACCTTGCCTGCTAGGTGGATTGACAGGTCAGCCAAGCAACCAAACATCATCCTGGGGATGGCAAAAATCTTGAAAACCAGCCAGCATTCACACCATCTTGGTAAAGCAACAAAAAGCTATTGTGAACCACGTGGCACAACAAGCCAGGAAAAGCAAGTTGTAACACTGGAAAGTTGAGCTTGGTGGCCCGCCAGTTTGGTATGCACGTGAGAAACAAGTTCCAAGTTTCCCAGTTTCCATGGCACCACGTGGAACCAGCAACCAGTGAATAATCGGAATGTCCAATTTTTGGAGCCACCAGAATTTGCGTTTTTTTCGCGGCTTACGGGTGATTGTGTGATTCTTCTGGGCTCAAGAAAAACTCTCATCTGGGACGGTGCACTTGGGGGATAGTTTTCAAGAAAACCATGAAGCGCACCAACTTCTTGGATCTTCTTGTTTCCATGCCCAAGCCTTTCAGCTATCCAGTTCCGCTAGTCATAGCTCGGTCACAGAAGGTCTTCATTCCGAGGCTCGGGTCCAGAAGTTGATCGACGCAGCTTTGGTTTGCAAGACGGAGGCGTCACCTAAGCTGCTGGCGCCAAAGTTCCTTTCGTTTCCTTTCATGTCCTTTCATTTGTTTATTTGCGTTTATTTGTTTCCTGTGATCTGAACATGTCCGAAGCATTTGAACCAGCAATCATGAGAGATATTCAAAATATCCCAAAATAATCAGGAGGCGGTAGGACCATAAACAAAAAATGTAAATCAAAGAACTGCCTTCAATGCCCCACCTTCCGCCAATCTCTGCAGCCGTCTGGTTTGAGGCTCATCGTCTTCTAGCACGTTGTCCGTTCGAAGGTTCGCTGAAGCATTCTCGCTCATGATGAGGATGTTCATGACAACGGGGCCCTCGATGCAGTGAACGCCCTCTTTCTCCTGACATGGCCACCTAAACAGTTTCTCTCACAGTGACAATCTTTCTCAGGACTTTCCTGACCAGGTTACCCCCGGACCAATCCGTAACCCATCTATCCTCTCCTATCCTCTCCTATCCTCTCCTTTCCTATCCTCTCCTATCCTATCCTCTCCTCTCCTTTCCTATCCTCTCCTATCCTATCCTCTCCTATCCTATCACCTCCTATCCTCTCTTATCCCCTCCTCTGCTATCCTATCACCTCCTATCCTCTCTTATCCTCTCCTATCCTCTACTCTACACCTCTCTCCTCTTCTATCCTCTCCTATCGTCCCCTCCTCTCATATCCTATCACCTTCTATCCCCTCCTCTCCTTTCCTATCCTCTCCTATCCTATCCTCTCCTCTCCTCTCCTATCCTCTCCTCTCCTCTCCTCTCCTCTCCTCATTTTTTCAGCAGCATGTTTTGCTCTTTTCTTGTAAAATCCTCTCCTCTCCTATCCTCTCCTCTCCTATCCTATCCTCTCCTCTCCTATCCTCTCATATCCTATCCTATCCTCTCCTATCCTCTCCTATCCTCTCCTATCCTCTCCTATCCTCTCCTATCCTCCCCTCTCCTATCCTATCCTCTCCTCTCCTCTCCTATCTTCTCCTATCCTATCCCCCTTGGTTTCCAGGTCCCGGAAACTGGTCTCAACTGTCCAATGTTGAGCATTGACGGATGCGCCAAGCGTCTGGACACGCAAGGACTTGGGCCAGATTCTGCCACCTCACCTCCAGTTGAAAGCCGGTGTCCTCAGCGGCGCCCAAGTTGGATGGCGCGCTGGCTGGGCCAATGGCTGGATAGCAGTGGCAGATTCAGAATTCACTGTGGGTTGTGGTTAGCAATGCTTGATCAACGGTTCATCATGATTGACGTGATTGATTGATTCTGCAATCCAAAAGAAGGGCGCCATGCTGCTCTTGATGAATTATGGTGTGTGTGTCCCTCTGAGAGTTCTCATGAAAAGGCGACTCACCAGGTTCGGCTCCCTGAGGCTACCTGTTGTGAACAGCCAAGCAAGGAGCACAAACACGCAGAAAGATTAAAACGAAGTAGTTGCTGTACCTGCATGACAATTGCTCGGTTGTTATAGCCCATGGTTCTGGTTGATTGACTACTAGTAAATTGACTAATATGGATCGAACATTGCCAGTTGCAGTCTAAAGAATGATTTATGATCTTATATGATCACATGTGATCAGCCAAAGGAAAGCCAGAGCCGCAGGAAGTTCTGAAGCCCGGAGGGTGTACCTGTCCGCGTCGGCTGTCCAAGTGTCAGGGCCGCCACTGACGTTCACCGATCCGCCAGGTGCCGCTCTCAGAGATTCCAAGGACATGGCCTGAGCGGAAGGCTGGCCATCTTTTTCAGGGCGCCAAATGAAATTCTGAAGTTAATTCATATGGAGTCAACATGTCAATTAGAATGTCAATTCATGAGTACATCTTCAAAAAATTGTACATGAACGAAGCCACACCCGCAAAATACAACAATAAATTTATGAGGAATCAACCTGCTCAATAACCGTTTTCCCTGATATAGTTGAGTACACACGATCAAAAAGCCCGGGTATGGAAAAGCACCATTCATGCTTGGGGAAGGGCATAACTGGCAGTTACCCTAGTCAACTAGACAGAACTCACCAATCTCAACTGACTGTAGCTACCTACCTGCCACTCTGTATGACCTACCGGGACCTACCAATAAAATCGATTCACACGGCCCAGGAGGTTCCATGGTATCTCCAGGGCACTGCCAGCTTCAGCGTGCCCACAGACGTCTCCAGCATAACTTGACCAATGATGGGCTCTGGATCCAGGCTACCTTGCCGCCGGTTCGGTGGGAAGTAGAAATGAAAACATCGCTGTATTCATATCATTCAGGTCGTCACAAAATGTCACAAATGCTGCACACATGTGATATGCAGATCAAAACTATAGATTGTCTACGATTGGTATGAAAGGTTATACATGTTTATTGTTTGATGAGTGATTATGCAGGTTGTACATATAATTCATCTATTTTATCTCGGGCGAAGTGCTCGCTGCGCAAATTATGAGTTGAGCAACTGTGACTACCCGGAAGGGAGCAAGAAGTGATGCAACGCTGCACAACCGCACTTTGAATGTCTCTCTCGGAATGGTTTCCGAAACTGTCAAGCAGTTTGTATCGAACTTGGCTTGTCAACGGGTCGTCCCATGATTGCTATGGGCCTAGCAAGGACCTTGGGATGATCGTCCATTATTTTTGCACCAGGGATTCCCCCTGCGCCGGTTCTCATGAAATTTTCAGTGAACTTGGGCTGGATGGTGAGCATTAAGAAGCATTTCAACATATTTAAACATATGTAGATTCCCAGCAAACAGGTGTACTTAGTCCACAACAAGGGTGACACATTTCAGGACAGCTCCAACCATTTTTGCTGTTCACCCCAAAGTAAATGCTGTTTTTTTCACTTATTCATTTGCTTTGACGTTAGACATTGACATTGCTTCCGCAAGGGCTTCCGCGAAGCGTCACCCGATGCAAACGTAGCTTCGACGAGGTCATTTGTTGAAAATTTGCTTCCGCGATGTCAATTTTGAAGGTTTGGGGCTTACAGACAGGGAACGATTTTGTTCGCTCTCAGCTTCAAGGTCCTTTGGGAGTCTCAGCTGGGCAGAAGCGCGCATTGGACACCCGAGGCTTCCGCGGAGCTTCCCGGAAGCTTCCGCGCTTCCGAAAAGGCATCGATGGTTTCGGATGGTTTCGGAATGATTGGTTCATATTGGCTCCATACTCAGCAACCCTCCTGTCTGGTCAGCGAGGCGAGCCATCAGTGAGCGGCAATCTGGGGCAATAGAAATGCAACATCAGAGTCTACATAAGGCATGTCCCCCCAGCAGGTCACTGTTTCAAGAATGCCGAATGCTCACAAATATTCAAATCATAAGAAAGATTCCGCGAAGCTTCCTCAAATTCTTCCCTTCCGCGAACCTTCCACACCCTTCCGGGCGTGCGATGAAACACAAAAATGTATTCCCTTGTGACTCGACGAATGCTAGAGAAATTTACCGATTCGACAATATATTTCAAGTGGGAAAAACAAGTTCAACGTTGCAATGGTAAACTCATTAGCATGGTAGGTTAACTACTACTTAATGACAAACCATCATTATCAGGGTTATTAACAATGGTGAAATAAATCATTCACACTTAGTTATACAATGGTCACAATCATTATCAGACCAACCATGTTAATCATCGCCTGGCCATACTCATAATCAGATCAGGCAACGTGTGCCATACCGCCGATGCTACCGCTACAGCATGCAGCCACTTCACCCAGGATTCGCGCGACGGCGCAAACCACCCGCCGGCTGAAGAGGGCACATAGCTATGGAGTATCAAGACGTGTCCGTACACAAAGAAATCACATGTTTAAATCACATGTTTAAGAATCACAAGCCAATCCTATATCCCCACTATCCCTGAATTGATATGAATAGCATTTGCATATGCATGTAAACATGTACCAAAAAGAAGATAATACATTAAGAAAGCATTAGATTTTAATACACAGCATGACATTTGGCATCTAACAGCTTTGACGGCCGCATGGCGGCCCTGGTCATGGGGCAGGGCGGCTTCCAAGCTGCTGTTGTCATCGAAGAGAAGGCCGATGGAGTCAAGAACGCCTCGCGGGTAGAGCGTCAGCAAGTGATGGGGCGAAGGTTTGCCCACCAGCACTGGCTGGCAACCGATCTATTTACCATCTATTGACCTGGGGTTTTCAACCATCATATCGTTAGTTGGACGCAACTTAACCATCTATTTCTGGGGGGATAAACTGGGGTACCACCCGAAATGAGATTGTGACCATCAGGCATTCCAGTCATGGTCACTATTGATCACTCTGCCTGATTGGATTCCTGATTCCACTGATTCCACTGATTCCTGATGGGATCTGGGGACGCGCTGAACCAGGTTGGTCCAACGACGCTAGCGCCGTTGGCCCACTGGCTGCACCTGCTTCCTCTGCGGCTTCCACCTCTGCAATTTTTCGGGCTTGGGGTGCGCTGCGCCTGCTAGGGATTCCCAAAGTTGCTGATGTGATAACGGGAATCCCTCAGGATGAAAGATGTGAAAGCTGATATTGGTTGAGGATGGTTCATTGTGGCTGATGAATGTTGATGATGGCAAATGATGGTTGATAATGTTTGATGACGCTCAAGTGATGGTTGATGATGGCAGTGAATTAATTGATGCTGTCTGCCTTCAAAATGATCATACTCAAGGTTTACAACCTGGTGAATGTTCCCATCTCCCTGGGATAAGGCCTTACACTGCCATCGTTGCCCCTTATGATTTGCAATCACTAAAGTCATCTTCAACCAGTGTCAACATCCTTAACGATTGCAATTCGCCCGGAAAGCCAAGCAGCATTCAGTATGCCCAGGCAGTGTCAGTAATCACCAACAGTCATTTGCCATTTAACTCAACCATTCGCCATCATTAGCCATCACTCAAATCATCATCATCATCATCATCATCATCATCATCATCATCATCATCATCATCATCAATCAAATCATCAACATCATCACAACCACCAGCATCAACCATTCATAGTCAAATAATCATCACCATCATATTTCCTTCTCGTATTAACTTATGTATTTACTTCAAGATCTCCTTGATTAACCATCAAATAATTCAAAACCATCATTTCTATATCCTTCGTATTTCAATGTATTTCACTCATCATTTGCTTCGCCAATCTCTTCTCCTTCTCCCACGGCGGTGCCTGCTTCACCGCCTCAGCCGCCAGCTGCTGCTGCGTTGGCGCCGTGGGCGCCGTGGAGGTCTTGCTGCTGCTGCCTCGGTGACCCCGCTGGCGGAAAATCCGCGATTTTGCCAACGAAGGAAAGCGAAATCAACGCTTTGAAATCAGCGATCTTCCAACCATACCGGTACCAACATACTGATGTATTCCGTTTGCGGCTTTTTGGATGGAGATTGAAACACTACCATGTGCAATTATGTGTGCATCCAGAATGATATGGAGTTTCACTTGCATTCAGCTTTACGGGTCATGATCATCCCCACAATGCCTCAAAGTAGTCAAGCCATGTCAAGCTGTGCAGCGGGGCCCCTGCGGAAAAGATATCTGCCTATCTCAAAAGCTTTTTGAGCATTCAGGTGAAATATCTGTGTCACCCCGTCTCGAGATGTTTCGAGGAACTGCGAATGCTGTCCAGTAAAAGGAATGTTCCTAAAATGAAGGGGTCAAAATAAAGGGACCTTACGCTGAAAATACTCGAAACGTAAAGTTTCATCAAAAAAGAATGCCCAGTAGCTGAACACATACCACATCATATCATCCCAGATGTCCAAAGTGACCCCACTGCCACAGTGACTGAATACAGTCGTCAACAACATCTTTCATCCGCAAATCACAACTGATGTGGATGATTTGTGACCACTCACCCACCACTATTCACCATCCTTGACCCCAAGCTCATTCAGCCTATGACAACATCGAGTCTCTGGAGGTACTGGAGGAAGTGCTGGTAGCAGTGGAGCTGGTACTGCTTGTTCTTGACGATGTGCTGCTTCTTGTGCTGGATAATGTGGTACTTGTACTTTTGGTGCTGGAAGTTGTTCTGCTACTTGTTATGCTGGTGCTACTTGTCAAAGTGTAAGTCGTTGTTGAGGATGTTGTAGTGCTAGTGGTGCTGCTGTTGGTGGAACTGCTTGTGCTTGAGCTGCTGCTAGTAGTGCTACTCGATGTGCTCGAGCTGCTACTCGTAGTACTGGTCGTAGTCCGGCTGGAACTGCTGGTGCTCGAAGAAGTGCCAGTGCTCGAAGTGCTGGTTAACGTGCTGCTTGTAGTAGACGAAGCACTGGTAGAACTGCTGCTGCTCGAAGTGCTCGTAGACGTGGTGCTTGTACTCGAAGTGCTGCTGGTGGAACTGCTGGTTCGAGTAGTGCTAGTGCTAGAAGTGCTGCTTGAAGTAGTGCTAGTGCTAGAAGTGCTGCTAGTGCTGGTGCTGCTGCTACTGGTGACACTGGAAGTCGTGCTGCTGCTGCTGGTGATGCTACTACTGGTGCTTGTGCCAGTGCTGCTGGTGGACGTTGTGCCTGTGGCCGACAAAGATGTGGACGTCGTGAAGGTGGAAGTTGATAGCGTTGAAGTCGTTGCCGTGCGAGTCGTTACACTGCGGAGAACCGTTGGGAACCAGGGAGCGGCGATGAAAGGTTGCAACCCAGCGGTAAATTCACCATTGTCTTTCAGTGCTTGCGGTGTTTAATGTACCCCCCAAGGAAGAAAATAAATTCATATGTAATGCAAGAGCTTGCAATCCTTTGATCGATACTGACCATCACAATCGAAATCTGGTTGGGGAAAAAGGGGTCATCAAACCTCGCTGGCAGCAGTTCATTTCTAATTTCAGGGGATCACAGACCATGGTTCATTTGCAGGTCTCAAGTTGCAAGCACGCAAACATTGAAAGAAGGAAGCGGCTCAGCTAAGTCAATCTAACATTATGTTATGTTTTTTGTGGTAGATGAGAACCGGGACCTGGGAAGTAGTGGCTAAGAAGTGCTCATGTAATAAGTGAGAAGTAGGCACCCCTGAATAGAGGCTTATTTTCGTGGGATGGAGGTGGTCCAGACTTGACCTAGTTTGAACTCATGCTTTGCCAAGGGCTGATTAGCAGCTTTAACGGTGAATGCTGGCTGCAGAATGTTTATAACTATAATCTCTATCTATTAAAGCGTTCAATAGTCAGCTGTTCAAAATGTTCAGTGATGGTTGACAACAATCGCATGATACAACCCACCATCGTAATAGTCATTCTCACCCAAACCGGAGTTTATTTGCGGCTGGACCCATTTCGGGCAAGCCGCTCTCGAATCTTGGTGTCAAGAGTCTTCCCCAGACCAGGTTGGAACGACCTGTTTTGATACATCGAACTGGCAAAGAATTCAGCCAGAAAAAAGCAGAAGAACCTCAGCAGTTGACGGGTGAAAATCACCACCAAAACTAATGAATGGGGTCAAGCCGAAACAAAAGTAGTATATCATAGCATTGCTACCCACCATCATAAACCATCATTAACCAGTTTGCAATTTCAATCACCAACCAACCGTGCACCGTTACTCCTTTCGTATCCTATAGCGTCTGCGCACTAAGGAAAATCTCTCCAGGTCGGCGCCTGGTAGTGGTACCTGTGGTCCAAGTGTCCGTCGAAGGAATCAGGGTACTCGATCCCCAGGACACAACAGAATTGTCCTCGGTTGAGGTCCGCAGGTGCCGTCTTTGCCCACAGAATCATGGGTCAGCTGGCACCAAAGGGGAGAATGATGAGCTTGATCAGTTGGTATCCATTGCTCTAACCAAAGAATCACGGAATATGTCCGAATGAGTGAGCTGCAACACTTGAATGAATACCTTGCAGCAATTCTTGAGCTGCAACACCAAAAGTATCACCTACATACTCAAGGCTTACCTGTACCAGGATTGCCAAAATACATCCAGATACAGTATGCCCTAGCGTACTCTCTATCAATATCTGCCAACTGCCACTGTCAATCCGTGGAATGTAGCAAACATCTGGGGGTGCCCAAGTGCCGCCCACTTAGCCAACCTGGTTTGTAGCTAGGGTAGCTCCCAGTTCAGATGGGTTTGATATGATTCAACTATTTGACTCAAGTTAACCGGGTTTATCAACCCACAAATCTAACTTTGGCAAAGCACTTTACCACTTTGGGATCATCCATCAGAGCACCCTCTACAGCTAGCATGATGAACCCTTGCAGAACCATCATATCACAATGGTGCACCATTACCAGCTACATACAGTGCTAGTCGTTCTACCCATCAGGAATCGTGCGTCATGTTTCTCGTTTTGTTTTCACTTCTCTACTAATGACGTTCAATGACCATAATATGAAGCCAAAACATGACATTAATCAATCAAATCATCAATCATGGTTCATTGAGCCTGGTGTAACCCCTGGGCCGACAAGTCTCGGATTTCAGGGCGTAGAAGGCGCTATGTTCGTGCATATCCAGCGCCGTAGACAAAATCCGCGTTACGCCGCTGGACACGTCGGCGGGCGCGCTGCCACCTCTATACGAGCTGCCCCACGCGACCACGCTGCTGTCGTTCTTCAGAGCTGCCATGGCATACTTCACGTTGTGCACGGAGACCACGCCACTGCTGAGATCCACGCTGGAACTGTCACCGCCATATCTGCTGTCAGCAAATGTGAACACGCTGCTGTCGGACTTCAGAGCTGCGTAGCCACAACACGACGCGTAGAGACCTGGACACAGAAAGGTGTGGCGTCACCACTGATGTGTCAACCAAGTAGCTTTGAAGGTCCAGTAGCTTGGGGGTTGCGAAATCTGTCAGTGAACCCAATAAACATTCAGGATCCCCTCGTCCAAACAAGACTCACACACCACAACGACAACGATCCCAATGTGGAGCATTAGTAGGCTGGTTAAAACTTGGAAGTTTCTTGTCTGAACGTTCCTCAGAAATATTGACAGACCACAGAGCTTCAGATGCTTCAGCACATTGGTACAAGTTTGGGAAGTTTGTCAAAAACGTCAGCCAGGAAGATTCACACACCATAACGTTCCCAACATGGAGTCTCGCCTCTTCCCTCTCGGAGACCGCCAAAAAAATCACATGGGTTTATAATGTATATAGAGGTCATTTAAACTCCCCAGTTGAATAACGATGACGATTGCTTATTGGCTACTCTCTTGTGACCTAACATAGCAATGGGTAATCCTCCAGTTGTTGATGGTTTCCCAGGGTTTCGCTACAAAACATGGTGATTTTCCAGCCAGCAAACTATTAGATCACTGGAGTGTGTAATCATAAAAATACATGCGCCAACAATGACCAACAACATGGGAGATCCAATCTATTAGCCCTACCCACGTGCAGAGCTTTCTATGCTGGCTTGGCTCTACCAGTTGAACATGTCAATTTGCAAATCAGGGCTGTTGATATCCCATGGAGCGGGTACTCTTTATTGATATTCAACACGAATTTGAGGGTATGAATTTCCAGGTAAACTGTACTCAAAATGACCAAACATGGGCCCCTTGTCATGTTTATAGTAAAAGCGACTGAGATCTACCTTAATGAAACTTGTGCCAAACACCTTTTTTTTCCGGATACTTCGCACCCAATGAAAACATGTAATACGATATTAGCTAAAACCGCTCCGGGAAGGCCCATGTTAGTGAAAAACATGCAAAACACACCTGTTTGAACTCAATAGACATAGACCGCGCAAAAAGAGAACCCCTTGAGGGAACCCCCAAGACCTTACAAATGAGCGTAGTACAGGGGTACAAGCCATCAAAACTAGCTACAATAAACAATATCTAAACTTTTCTCACACCAAGACCCATAGTGGCTCAATACCATGATCTTTGTGGCAGGTCCAAACAGCACCCGCTTGAAAGAAGCAAACAAAGGCTGCGAAGGGAGGGGCCTTGAGGGAACCCCTGAAATGATGGGTTCTGCTATTTTTGGTTTGTCATAATGAGGACGCGCATGCCACAGCGAGTGGTCACAAGTATCCCGGAAGGAGTTGCCACACTTACAATGGCCATCAATGGCCTCTGCTCCGGCACCGGCTTTGAGGCGAGGAGCTCTCAATATTGCCTGCGGAGACCAGTTCGCTCGCATATAAGGTGCTGGCATCGCCCCCCCATTCTGCACCGGCTCGGCCAGCGGTTTGGACGGTGCCGTTGGTGAACAGCACTGCCACAGACCAATAGTTTACGCGCACCTACCGATGCCCATGGCGTCTGAAGGCACAACATTGAAAAATGATCGCCGGGAACCAACCAGTTTCAGCGTGGTACACCTAGCCCAACACACAACTGCAGGTGCAATCACTAGAGCTGCACTGCCACACCTGTTTGAAGTTGGTATAAACTCCCCGGAAACTTCTTTCCTGAGCAAACGGCAGCCAGCTCGAAAACATGGTGCTAGGCTGGCTGCGGCTGGCGGTGTTTATCCCTGTCAATCAAAATGCGTGAATATATTAAAAATACGTATGGAGACCGACCATTTTTCATTCACTTCACAGGCTCAAAGCCCTAACCACGACCTATACGCCCACATAGTACCTATAATCTACCTATAGACTACCTCTTGACTGCCTGGATACTACTTATATACTTCCATTTGCTACCTTTATATTGCCCATGCACTGCTTGAATACTACCTACAAAGTACCTATGTAGTACCTTTGTACTACCTCTCAACTGCTTGCGCACTAATTATTCAATGCCTAGTAATACTTGTACACTATCAATAGAATACCTATATAGTATTTTTGCACTAGCTATATTGTTGCTGAACTACGACCTTTTTACTGTCTATTAGAATATTTCTTTGCTACCTGTGTGATGCCTGCATTCTACATATGTACCTAGACACTACCTGTATACTACCTACATAGTATCTATACGCTACCTGAATGCTATCTCCTTAATACTTCTGTAATGCCTGTTTACTACCTATGTACTACCTTTTTACTGCTTGAATCGTATTTTAAACATACCTATGTAATACCTACACAGTACCTGTATGCCACCAACGCAATACATCTACACTGCTTGAAGACTACTTTTGAATACCTGTGTCATACATATATAAAATTATATTGATATACAAATAAATCGCCTATGGAGCATCTATACACTACCCATAGCCTACCCATCAGCTACTTATGTACTACCTGCATACTGCTTAAAGACTACCCGTTTGCTGCCCCTGTATACCTCATCTATGTTACGAACAACCTGTGCGTGTGGGATGTAGGCAGGTTGCACGTATACCTCATCTACGTTACGAACAACCTGTGCGTGTGGGATGGAGGAAGGTTGCACGTATACCTCAGCTATGTTACGAACAACCTGTGCGTGTGGGATGGAGGAAGGTTGCACGTATACCTCAGCTATGTTACGAACAACCTGTGCGTGTGGGATGGAGGAAGGTTGCACGTATACCTCAGCTATGTTACGAACAACCTGTGCGTGTGGGATGGAGGAAGGTTGCACGTATACCTCAGCTATGTTACGAACAACCTGTGCGTGTGGGATGGAGGAAGGTTGCACGTATACCTCAGCTATGTTACGAACAACCTGTGCGTGTGGGATGGAGGAAGGTTGCACGTATACCTCAGCTATGTTACGAACAACCTGTGCGTGTGGGATGGAGGAAGGTTGCACGTATACCTCAGCTATGTTACGAACAACCTGTGCGTGTGGGATGGAGGAAGGTTGCACGTATACCTCAGCTATGTTACGAACAACCTGTGCGTGTGGGATGGAGGAAGGTTGCACGTATACCTCAGCTATGTTACGAACAACCTGTGCGTGTGGGATGGAGGAAGGTTGCACGTATACCTCAGCTATGTTACGAACAACCTGTGCGTGTGGGATGGAGGAAGGTTGCACGTATACCTCAGCTATGTTACGAACAACCTGTGCGTGTGGGATGGAGGAAGGTTGCACGTATACCTCAGCTATGTTACGAACAACCTGTGCGTGTGGGATGGAGGAAGGTTGCACGTATACCTCAGCTATGTTACGAACAACCTGTGCGTGTGGGATGGAGGAAGGTTGCACGTATACCTCAGCTATGTTACGAACAACCTGTGCGTGTGGGATGGAGGAAGGTTGCACGTATACCTCAGCTATGTTACGAACAACCTGTGCGTGTGGGATGGAGGAAGGTTGCACGTATACCTCAGCTATGTTACGAACAACCTGTGCGTGTGGGATGGAGGAAGGTTGCACGTATACCTCAGCTATGTTACGAACAACCTGTGCGTGTGGGATGGAGGAAGGTTGCACGTATACCTCAGCTATGTTACGAACAACCTGTGCGTGTGGGATGGAGGAAGGTTGCACGTATACCTCAGCTATGTTACGAACAACCTGTGCGTGTGGGATGGAGGAAGGTTGCACGTATACCTCAGCTATGTTACGAACAACCTGTGCGTGTGGGATGGAGGAAGGTTGCACGTATACCTCAGCTATGTTACGAACAACCTGTGCGTGTGGGATGTAGGAAGGTTGCACGTATACCTCATCTACGTTACGAACAACCTGTGCGTGTGGGATGTAGGAGTAGTGGGGTAGGCATGGGGGTAGGTTCGTTGCTTCATTTTCATCCATCCATTTCACCATCCACCATATCCATTTTCATCCCACCATTTTCATCCATTCATCCCACCAACCATTTTTCCATTCATCAACCCATTCCACCATTTCCCCATCCATCTTATCAATCATATTCCCATCCATCTTCAAAATAATTTCATCCATCAAAAAAAATCATCTTCATCCATAGTATCATAGCAACGAACCTACCCCCATGCCACCCCATAGAAAAAATAAGTAACTAACATTCCATGCTCCCCATCTTGTCAGGTTGGGGGCTCAGTGCTTACTTCGTCCAGAACAACAAGACTAAGTGCGCCCCATCAGCGGAGCAGTGGTGGGGTCAGTGCTGGGGGCAATCGCATGGGCATGTCATGTTGAAGAAGACATGGGGACATGTGATTTGGGAGATTTTTTTGTCACTTGGTATTTGAAATTGTGTTCCGATTGTTCCGCAGTGACCTCTCAATTCGCAAACCCTTTTCTGACCGCACTCTGCTGACTTGTTTTGCTGTCATGGTGCTCGTCTTCGTGAAGCAGAATGACGCTGACGCCCGCCCTCGTGCTTTGAATGTGGAAGCAGGGCAAATCATCAACCTCGCAGAGTTGGATGCCTTGACTGTGGATAAACCATCTGCGAAAGACCTTGAGAAGGGCATGACCAAACCGCAGATGCTCTCCATTGTCCATGGTCTTGGAATGCGCATCACCAATGAGGGCAAGGCAAAAAAGGAAGTGATTGCTGATTTGCTCTTGAAGGGTTGGGACAGCAAAATCATGCCCAAAGTCAATGCCAAATCATCTTCAAGTGCTCCAACTTCATCTGGTTCTGGTGAAGGGTATGCCCCGCAAACCAATGATGCCACTGATGCTCCAAGCGGTGGCAGTTTCGTGGAAATTTTCAGTTCAAAGGATTTCCGCGAGACCAAGGAGAAGATGGGCACCGAAGGCGCCACTTGGACTGAGGAGGACGAGGGCATCTACAACCTGCTGAAGTCCATGAACCCAACGCCAACGGGCATCTGCGTCAATGCTGACCAGTGGATGGACATCAAGGCAAAGAGAGAGAGATGCCTTGGTCTTGGAACTCAGGTTGAAGCAAAGGAGATGACAGAGAGCGAGAAGTCTGACAGTGAGGAGACTGACGGTGAGAAGACTGACGACGAGCAGACTGACACGATGGCTTGGTTGCTTGGCATGACACCGGAGCACTTTAAGTTCTATGTTCAGGATGGGTCGGACTTCTTTGCCAATCCAAAGGAGATTGCCGTTTTCTCGGGCAAGGGCAGTGGCAGACACTTGTTCAACATCACCATTGACCTGTCGGTGACAACGGTTGAGACGGCAAAAGAGGAGGTCATGAGGCACATTGATTTCTTTGCCAAGGACTCCAACCATGCCACCATTGCCATTGATGACTTTGCGCTTTCAGATGGACACAACTTGTTGAAGAACACCAATGTCGTTTCCAGTGGTGTTTGTGCTCTTTACATGGTTGTTCGTTTGCGTGGCGGTGCTTTGGGTGTGAAGCGCCTTGAGAAGACCAAGGCAAAAGTTGCCGAGACATCAAAGGCATTTCAGGCATCCTCTGGCAAAGTGGGGGTGGATTTGAAGGCAGTTCCGCTTGTTCAGAAGATTGAAAAAGTCTTGGATGACTTCTCCAAGTCCATTGCCAATGTTGGTGGTCAGAAGGCCTTGACAAAGCAGATGAAGGTTTTGTGCCAGACATCTCCAGATGTCGCCCGAGAGATATTGACCTACTTGACCACTTCGCAATCTGGGAGCGCTGAAGTCAAGATGCGCTCCTTTGCTGAAAAATTCCTTGGATGTGATGGCATTGCCCAAAAGATTGAGGAGTTGAATGCGGTCAGCGAGAGTGTCAAGTTGGCGGTCATTGGCGCTTTCCATCAATCCATCGTTGAGAACGCGGACAAGAAAAGGGACTACACAATCACATCATTCCACAGCGCCTTGGACATGGTGCTCAACATGAGGGATGACGGCGACGATGCTATGCTGTGAGAATTTCAGTGTCCTTAGCATTTTCTGCTGTGGAATGACCACCCTTCTTTCTGACTTGTAAGATTTGTAAGAACCCCCACAATCTCACCAGTGAAACACTCACTCTAGCCAAAGTGACCCGCTCACTCTAGCCAAAGTGACCCGCTCACTCTAGCCAAAGTGACCTATTTGCTCTGGTAAAGGTGAGATATTCACTGGCGAGGCCGTGGTGTGTATTGGGCGGGCAGTGTAGCAGTTGGACACCGCAATTGACCGCACATGAGGTCAAAAAAGAGTTTGCTGTGTTTCATTGGGGGCGTCGCTCATATTGGCCTTTATCTGAACAAGACATTCCATGGCAGTTGACATGAAAGGCATTGTGTCTCGTTCCCTTCCTGACAGGTATATCTACAGATGATGCTGTGGGAACTCAGAGCATGGATGGTGTGACCATGCCCAGCAACCTTCAACCCGTGACATTTGGCGCATGAGTTCAACCAAAGAATGGAAACTTTCATTTTTTCAGGGGGGTAATAATGATATAGGGGATAAAAAGAATGCGAGAGGGGGCACTAGTGGGGGAGCGAAAGGAGAAGTAAGCAAACCCCACAGTGCCTCCTAATTTTTTAATCATTTAGAGGTGTCCCATGACTTCCACTATTCTAACCCATGGGGTGGATATACTGACATTAAACTGGTTGATTATCGTCAGTATATCTACCCTAAACCACCCAACAGCGCAACCTGATGGCACCCCCTCCCTTCGGGGAGTAAACAGTAACTAGTATATAAAAAATTTGGTCACTCAACAACTCACCACTACCCCAAGTGGTGAGGAACAGAAACTGGTTGAATATGAATAGAACAAACTAAACACTGCCCAACAACGATTTATGAACGATTCATCCATCATCCCTCCCTTGAACAGCCCCCTCATTTCATCCCATCCCCGCCCAATCATCGCAACCCCCAGTGGCAGTTATGTAGCATTTGGAATTTTGCTTGGCAGTGCGTGGCAATAAAAAATAATATCAAAAAATATTGATATTATCTTTTAAACAATAATCATTGCTTCATTGACGTCTTTCTTATACTTTCTGGCATACTCACGATTGATTTTTTTTGGTGGTTCTTCACTTGCGCTTTCGTTTTCCTTTTTTTCTCTTTCTTTTTTTGCTTTCCTGTTCAAATAGTATTGTCTTTGGACTTCTGCTTTCTTTGCTTTGTATTCCGGAGTTTCCTTCACTTTATGGTAGTATAGTCGTTGATACACTTCTTCAAGCGATAAGTCTTCGGGTTTTCTAATGCTCATTATTTATAATTATATAATATTTCATTTCTTTAAGTCTATATCTACTAATTTGTAAAATTTAGTCTAAAATACTATTTAAAGAATTATCTACTTTTATATAATTAATGTTATGAAAAAATCTTTAAGAAATAATATTCAAATTTTAAGGAACTTAAGAGACTCTAAAATAGGCAAAGTCCCTTCAACAATCCAAGCAAAAATAAATAAGGTGACTGACCTTTACGAAGATAGAAGAATTGTTCAACTATCAACCGCACAGAATTTAATCAACAGCATTTCAACCGGCAATGCCAAGAACAGGACAAAGGCATTAGAAGAATACGATAATAAAATTGAACAGTATGAAGCATCACAACCAGCAGGTGAGCGCATGGCAACCAGAGCATCAAAAGCGAGAGAAGGTAAAACAGTAAAAAATGTAAGGATAAGATTAAGAGAAAAAACTAAAGCATCAGCAATATCAAGACTTGTAAGACAAGCACGTGAGAGAGGGATAGGCAACCGCAAGGTGTATTCAGTTGAATTCATGCTATACTCACTGGAACCCATAGGTGCCATAGTCAGAGGCAAGAAAATTAACAATCTAATCTATTATCCCATGTTTGAACGAGGCAGACCTAGACAAGCAAGTATAAAGGCCGGTGAGTTCATTGAAACACTGGCTAACAGAACAGTAACTAAACAACAAGAAAAACCCATGTTTAAAAAACTGATGATGTTTTTAAAAACTGATGGTGGATTAAAGGAAGCCATGCCAGACATGCTAGATTATGTAGATGCCATCCAGATAACTAAAGTTGAAAAAACTGATGACGACGGCAGACCCTACAATGTAGAAGATGAGGGATTGAGAGAAACAAGTAATGTAAGCATCTACAGTTTTTATCATGAGTCGGTGATTGATGTTGAAAAAGAAACCGTAAAAGAAGCAATACAACATAATAATTTTAGAGAAAATGAATGCTGGATAAATGAACTGCTTAAGACCTACGAAGGGTCTGAACTGATGAGAGAGAAGAGAGGAAAATTAGCAAAAACATTATCAAGAAACAAAATACTAGAACTACTAAATAGGACTGAAGAAGACATACATGAATACGGCATATCAATCAATCAAATGGAAAAGGTCTTTAAATTCTTCAATATACCAGTTAAACTATATAACTACCGATGCCAGTTGATTTACAAATTTGAACCTAATAACTACAAGCATGGTCATAGGATGAATTTTTTTGTAGCATTCATCAAAAATAATCATGTTTATCCAATCAATGCCAATGAAGATAGGTTACGCCAGTTGAAAGTGGGAGACCAATATTGCGCCAAAGCATCCAGTAACTTTTTAATAACAGATAAGACTGAACCGCCTAAATTCAAAATGTTTAGCCATATAGATGAGTTACTGAAAATGACTGAGCATGAAGAATATAATCTAATACATCAAGATAATAATTTAAATGAAATATTATTCCAATTTAGGAAGGTAGGCTACGAACCCATGATTAAATACCAAGGTAATAGGATAGTAGAATTAAGGGCAAGATACACTGAAAAGAAAACTAGAAAAATAAGAACTTATATTATCAAAACACAAGACTTATCAAAGGAAATCATAGAAAGAGATGTATATGCCGACACCGAAGATAAATATAATAAAATCGTTGAGGCAATGTTTGATTTTAATGCTAAAATCTTTTCAGAAAGCCATAAGTCAGACTATAGCGAATTAGATGTAACAATACTGGATGAATGTAGGACAGTAGTTCCATCAGGTTATTTTGATAAAAATGTTGATGTAAAAACCTTATGTGAGATTGATAGGACTAAGGCTTTTACATGGGCATTTACTCAGATAAAAGAAATACCGGTCTTTAGTGAATTTGATGACTGGAAGCACTGGGATAATACAGAACTGAAGAATTTGAACTTATACATGGTTCAGGTTTATTCATCTAACATCTTCTTCAATAAGAAGTATAACTTAGTATATGGTAAATTCTTAAAAAAGTTAATTGAAAATAAGACAGACTTAAAAATCATTTGCTATAAAAAAACCTTATTACGTCCATAAAGTGAATTACAGTGATGTAGTGGATGAACTGAATCAAACAAAATTAAGTGATGACATTGAAGAAGACAAAAGCAACAAAAAAAGAATAGCAAATATCACCTTTGGAATGCTAGAGAAGTCTAACAACACTGCCCAGAGAAGTTACATTTTTAATTCCTTAAGGGAAGCCATCCATTATCAAAGGCAAAGCGG
>VSDK01014632.1:103557-135056 GCA_009767595.1 Symbiodinium kawagutii
AAAGAGGAGAGAAAGAGGAGAGAAAGAGGAGAAAAGAATATCAAAAAATCAAGGGTATAGAATAGAGGGTAGAACAGGCAAAGGAGAGGAAGAGGGGAGGAAGAGGAGAAAAAGAGGAGAGGAAGAGAGGAAAGAATGGAGAACAAGGGAATAGAATAGAAGGGGTTAGAATCGGAGAGAAAGAGGAGAGGAAGAGGGGAGGAAGAGGAGAGAAAGAGGGGAGAAAGACGAGAGGAAGGAGAGGAAAGAATCAGAAATAAGGGAGGGAAAGAAAGAATGGAATAGCAAGAGGAGGGGATTCATTTCTATTCCTCATTCTCTTCTCTATTCTCTATTCTATTTTCCTTCTATTCTAGTCTCTATTCTTAACTCTCTATATTCTCTATTATCTCTTCTCCATTCTCTATTCTCCATTTTCTATGCTCTATGCTCTATTTCCTATTCTCTGTTCTTCTCTATTCTATTTTGCTTGTATTATATTCTATTCTCTATTCTCTATTATCAATTCTTGATTCTCTAATCCCTATCATCTATTCTCGATTCTCTTTTCTGCGTGTCTATTGTATTCTGTTTTCCTCGATTCGGTTCTCAGTTCTATTCTCTATCCTTTCCACTCCTTCTTCTCCTCTTTCTCTCTTCTTTCTATTCGATGTTTTTCCTTTCCAATATTTCCATTCATTCTCTATTTTTTCCACTGCTTCCTCTCCTCTTTCGCTCCTCTTGCTAATCTAAATCCTCTTTTCTTTCTATTCTCCCTATTATCTACCCTTTCAGCTCCTTCCTGTTCTTCCTCTCCTCTTTCTATTCTAAGAGTTCTATTTTCGTATGCTCCCAATTCTCCCAATTCTCTATTCTTTCCACCCCTTCCTCTCCTCTTTCTATCCTTTTCTCTCTTTTTTCCTCTCTTCCCTCTTGCCTCTCTTCTATCCATTATTTCAATTTTGTTCTCCATTCTAACCCCTTATTCTCTGTTCTTTTCATTCTCCCTTTCTCTATTCCTTCCTCTCCTTCCTCTCCTTTCTAACCTTCCCCTCTTTTTATCTATTGACTTGCATTCTCTATTCGATTCGATTCCCCTTCTTCTCTATTCTTCCCTCTCCTCTCTTCGACAGAAAGAGGAGAGGAAGGGGAGAGAAGAAAGGAACAGAATGGAGGAGAGAAGGAGAATACGAGGAGAAGACGAGGAGAGTAGGGACGAAGAGGAGAGGAAGAGGAGGACGTGGCGAGGGCACAACGGGCTGCCAAAGGGTTGCCGCCTGCAGCTGCTGGTGTGTTGTTCCCATGTCCAACTCCAAGGCCTCAGAGGCACTTTGAAGAGCTCAGGACAACGAAAATGATGCGCAACTTCAAATAAACAAACACAACGAAAGTATAAGTTGCATATAAGTTGCATAAACTGAATATACTTTATTCAATGAAACTTCGAAGTTTGTGGAGATCCAATAACTTGATTTAATTTGTTTAACTGGAGCACTTCCAATTGCTTTATCTAAGAGAAAGTGACAAAAGCTATCCATCCTTAGGAGCCATCCTTAGCCATCCTTAGGAGCTCCTTAGTCCCTGTTTCTTTGAAGGAAGGCTCCTTAGGAGCTCCTTCTCCTGTTCTCCTTAAGGCCTTGAGACTCGGACCAGGTCACGCGTCAAGATCTGCGCATGGCCAGGAGGAATCCGTTGTCCAAGATCCTTCAACGAAAAGAGAAAGAGATAAGAGTTTGTAAAAATAATATAGTAGAGTAGTTTATAAGAATAAAGATAAGAAATTGTAGAGTAGAGAACGAGATAAAAAGAGATAAGAAAGTGCAAGTAGATAAGAGAAATTGATAAGAGTTCTATAGCATGAAGAAATTCATAAGAATTTACAAAGAAATAGTTTTAAGTTTTAACTATATACTTGTACTTTAAAAGAAGAGCAAGAGAAGCTAGTCGTCCGAGTAAGCAAAGAAAAGAAAACATGACGGTAAGAAGGACAATGATAAGAGTAGGAATAGTACGAAAAAGAAAGAAAAGTAAGACAATGATAAGAACAAAAAACAAGAATCCTAACTCTGAAGATAACCAAGAGTCATCTAAACTCTTGGCATTTTCTCGCTGTTCTCCAATAACTCAACACTTGGCACAGTTTCCTCATTTTACCCTGGGTCAGTTTACTCGGTTTACTCAGTTTACTCCGTCCTGCTCCAACTCTTTGAGACAATTCCGCAGAGCACCTCGATGCCGAGTCAAGAGGCGTGTCATGGTCGTCGTTCTCATCCTCTTAGAGGATAGAAATTAATGATGAATTCTTAGATTAAATTTAATAAAGTTTATGAATTGAAATCAAAAAAGTTTATGGATTGGATTATTGTTTCTATTTCTGAGTTCTTTTTTGTTCTCTTTGAATCGTCACAGCTCCCACCTGCGATCTTCTCTCGAGTGATTCGCACCTCGCCACTCAGCGAGGCCTGCTGTGCCTACGACAGAAGATCGAAAACATCCAACTTCATTTTCTCAAATAAGTCCAAATAATGTATAAGGTTGATCTTTTCCATAATTGTTTCAATCAAATCAAATATAATCTTTGAAGATTAGGTAAGTCCAAGTAGAGAGTTGAGATTGCCACACAGTCAGTCACTGCAGTGCTGTGTTCTGGACAGGGTTTCCGTAGGTTGAATGCATTGCAAACAGTACAATTGCAGATTCACAGAAAACATGGCATATCATCAGCCACCTAAAAACATGCAAAGAGTGTTGTTTGAAGCCCAGGCAAAACCTTTTGATACAACAAACCGAACAAATGCACAAATGATCATATGATAATGTTCGATCACAATGATATAGAAACAACAACTGATTCTGTTGAGTCACAAATCTAACAAGAATGTGTCGGAGAGCAAGTTTCGAGTTCCCTTGGAAAGAATTCAAAGGTCTTGAAAAGTCAGGAAGAACGCAGGAACTCCAAAAGAGGGATCAGAACGGAGCGCAGGGCACAGCATCTGAGGGATCTACATGGGCTCACGTAACCTTGTCACAGTGAACGTCCTGACTCAACTTGTGCAAAAGGGGAATTGAAGGAGTAGGCAGAGTAGGAAGCACGGGTAATCTAACAAAGATGACAAACTGTGGGTTCAATGGGGAAATTTGAGAAAAACTCTGCTACGCAATGTCATTGTCGCCTTTTTCTTTCAGTCATATATATATATATATATATATATATAAAGGTTTGAGCATCAAGGAGAATCCGGCACCCCAACCGGTTCTTCTAAACAAACCTGAGTGGGTGCTTTGTGATTGCCGCACCCGCGGGCTGCTTGCCATAAGCGGCCTTTCGTTGCTGGGCGTGTAATCCCTGGCAGCGCTGCCCTCTGTCTGTTCACAGACACGGCCTTTGCTGGTGTCCCGGCACCGTTACCAAACCCGGGCGGACATAGTCCCTGGCTTCTTTGCAGCTTTGGACTTTTTCATTGAGGACTTCTTCAAGTTCCTCTACTTGCTGGACTAGGTGAATGCGCTTCGGCTTTATCCTCTTCCAGGCTTTTCACTATTTTGTCCTCTTCCAATATCAATACTGCCAGGAGGCGTCTGCGGCGCCAGAGAGCAGTTGCGAGGAGAGATTGGTATCTTCATCGTACAGGACAAGTTCCACTTGCTCCCGTACAACTTCGGGCCATAGCTCGTCGGCTACAGGCTCATCATTCCAAGGACACACACCACATTCAGAGGATCAAGAAGGAGATCATGTGGTCGGAACAGAGCTATCCTTGGCGGTGTCCGTGTGGACGCCTGAATGGCAAAGCTGCAAATTTTTGCGGCAATTGCGCCTCCCATTGGAAGAAGGGCACACCAGAGTATCAAGATCCTCCTGCCAGAAACTATGGAGATCGACGAAGACCTTCTCAGTCACCTCGACCCTCCAAGCCGAAACTACCGAAGTCTCCCAAGCATCCCCAACATCAGATGCCGAAGGCTCCGAAAGGGGGCAAGGGCAAGGGCAAAGGGAACAAGCAACAAGCGGAGAAGACTACAGGCAAGGGGAAAGGAAAAGAGAAAGGCAAGGCCAAAGATCAGGAACCCAGCTGGAGGCAGTCCCAAGCTTCTGGCTCCAACGACGCTCCCATGACCTCCGGAGATCCTCAAGTTCGAGCGTTGGTGGCTGCACTCAAGAAGGAGACGGCAACTCTTCCACCCCATATTCAGACGGCAGTGGCAGAGATCACCAAACAGGACTCTCAAGCTACCAACAAGGCCTTGCACATAGCTGTTACCCAGATGGGATCAGCAAAGAAGAATTTGCAACAAGCCTTAGATGCCCGTCTTACAATGCATCAGGCTTGGAGACAGTTCCTGGACGAGGCCACAGTCCGGTGGGAAAACTATGTGAAAGAGTTCGAGGAAGACGACTCAGCCCTGCAAGAGCAGATTGCCAAGGCAAGGGAAGAATTGGCCTCTTCAAAGACCAACTTCGAAAGTTTGAAGCTGGAAGCTGGAGCCGAGGCCGATGTAGAAGATACTACAGAAGACATGGAAGACGCAGCTCCCAAAGCGGTCGAAGCCATTACAGCTGGCCTCGGGGAGATGCGGGCAACTCTGTCATCAGTCAGAGAGAAGACCGACGCCATCGAGAAAGAGGAGCAAGAGAGGAAAAGGCAAAAGATTCGTGTCGAACCTTTTCCCCAATCGGCCAGCAAATGAGCGGATTCTCGACATTTTGCTGCAGGCCTACCGCAGACCCAGCTTCTCACAGTTTACTCAAATGGAGTCATCCGATTTGCACGCGCCAAGACTTTGTTTCAACTTGGTCCGCCAATTGGACTGGCTGTGTTCAAGCCTTTGACATGGGATGTCCGCTTGATCAACCTGAGAAACCAATTTTGACCTCACCTTCCCTTCCATCGTGCATCCGTCGTGACCGCACTCGTTCCCGATCTGATCGCCGTAAGCAGGTAGCATTTTGGAATGATATCGAGCTCATCTTGGGGGATGCGCTAGATGGATCGTTCCTGCGTGTTCCCATACCTGCATTTTGTCTACAGGCTTGGAAGACCAGACCGTGGAAAGGTGAAAGTCAAACTCACAAAGATTTGACGGCATTTCTCCCGTCATTTACTTCTAGTAGTCATCGTGACCTCATTGAGACGTTCCTTCAGACCACACCCGACAGCATTCTGAGGGCACCAGTATCGTCTCTGATCCAGAGCATTCCAGACGATAAAACGGGGGGTCATTTAGATGAATCGGACTTTCAGTCCCTTATGCAACACAATCGTGGGCACAGTCAGGCCTCAAAGCATCGGCCTTTTCAGTTCACAAGTCGTGCACATGCCCACAACTCACGCACATGGATCATATTCGCCAAAGGTACCAATCGCTATGAATGTGATCTGGACTCGGCGCAAGACTGGCCTTCTGTGGAGAATATTCGTGCATGCACTAGGTATGCCCGAGAGGACATCATTAAAGTCCATCCGGTCCACGGGACGATTGAACACTTTCCGGATTGGCTCAGACCGGTGATTCTTCAATCGCATTCAGACCATGCGGAAAATCCCACCGCAGCATTCGTTCTTGTAGATATCGTTCTCCACCGCAATAGAGCCAGCAGAGCACCACGCCGCATCCGACAGGTGCGTCTTTTGCAATCCACCCTACCGGGAGGAGACATCAACAGGGTCGATTTGCTTAGAGCACTCAGTCTGCATCATGTTTGTGCTCCACGTGGATCTTGTGTGATTCACCTCAACGATGTTCTTCTTGGTGAAGACCATCCGAGACCGCACTTCTTGCCTCATGGAAGCTATGTTTTGGTCCATGTGTCTCCTACCATTGAGCGTCTCTGTGAACATGAAATGTCGGATTGGCTCCATGACCAGAGCTTGTCACCCTGTTCTTCGATTGAGTCTTTCATTCAACATCAAAGATTCTCTTCTGCCGAAGATTCAGCATCAGCTGCATCAGCTGAACCAGAAGAAGAGGACCAGGCCATGGAAAATTCTACTGCAGAGACCGAAACGCAGGCTGCTTCAAGCGGTGGCACCTTTTCGTGCCTTACTTGGTTTGTTCATCATGAACACCAAGGGATCTGTCTCCAGCCTAGGCCAGTCATTTTGCCTGACTCTTTTGACAATTGGCGTGCTACCTTGGCCTCGGGTTGGTTGGGCCACATTGACGTTGGTGCTCCTCTTAGCCTTCATATTGTTCATCCCCATCCTGGAGGAGATGTGCCACATGTTGTTGTTGAGCAAGGAGCCATGTCAGGAGCGGCCATTCTCCATGTGACAGTAGTTCCTATGCCTGGTGTACTTGGCATTGCGCCACAACAATTGGTTGCATCGATTCCATCGGAGATCACTTTTGACGGCATCCTTGAAACCATAGGCATGTTTCCGTTAGGGCCCAACTACATTGTCAGTATTACTGTAGGTGGAGATCAAGTGGATGCGGCCTCCCCACTGACCATCATGACTGCACAATCAGCCACTGTCACTGTCCGACTTCGTGGAACACCATCTGACATGACATCATTTCTGCAGTCTTCACTTGATCGTTCATGCAAGCGTCGCCATGAGTTGAGCACTCTCATTGAGAGTTTCAATGCAGACGCATGTGAGGGTCTGGATTTACCAGACAGAGCCTCCAGAAGACAGGAAGAATCACTCTCGTCGAGAGTTGGCTTCGTCCTTTGAACCTCTGGACGAAGCCCTTGACATTGACTCACTACGTGATTGGTGGATCACAGAAGGCGCGGACATGGTTCAGAACGCTGATGATGGGCCGATCCTAGTGACTTATTTCCTTCATGGCACGCTTTTTCGTGAGTGTTCCACTCCCAGGACCATTCGCATCGGGCGCCTTCTTGATACTTCACACTGGATCGATTTGATCATTCGTGTTTGGCATGACAGGTATGATCGCACTGCTTTCGTGCAATTTTTCCCCGTCCGACTGCAGCCGCCCACCGAATCGGGACAGCGACAAACCCTGCATGTCCTCATAGTGCAACGACCACCTGAAAGATTGGTGCCTTGTTTGATTACTACCAAGACTCTTGGAGGGCCTTGGAAATCGACTGGATTTTTCCTACTATCGCCCACCAATCAACATGCCTTAATCATGAATGCAGGCCGTGGGACATTGTGCATCCGTGATCCTTTGAGATACACTTGTTCTGTTTTCTCTGGCCGTGGACTCCTCACTCGAAGATGTGCTCCACATGCGCGCAATGGCCACGGATTTGTTATTGAAATCACCCAGGTTGACACACCATTTGAGGTACCTTTCTTTCATTCACCTCTTTCCAGCACACTCTATGGCTTGGAACACGCCTACCATGCAGTCGCAGATTCCTCACATGGAGAGGACGTACCTGTTGGTACTTGGTTTGTTCATCATGGTCGGCACCGTGTGTGTCACAACAATCGAGTCGCCTTGCTTTCTGGTGACCGAGGTACCTGGGAGCACACTATCTGCCAATTGTGGGCAGACCATTTGGAATGTCATAGTCCACTGAAAGCAGTTTGGGTCCCACTGCCACCAGGTTTAGTGCAAGCTGAACCCCCCATGCCTCAGGTCTTGCTTATCCAAGGTCATGATCTGTTTCAGGATCGTAACGCAGCATTCGTGGCATTGTCTGATATGTTCACGGTTGAGTGCAGGGCGCAATCACTTTCGGAAGACCAGCACTGCAGTGACCTTATCCAAGAGGTTGGATGGAGTCCTCTTTGTTACCCTGCAGTTCCGGACGTGCTTTGTGACGTGTTTTTGGGTTCTCGCCTCATTGAGCCTTCAGAAGCCTTTAGAGTCTTTGATGGGGATCTATATCACTTGAGCCTTCACAGAGAATCAGATCCAGATATCTCTGCCGCTGCCCTCAACCTGCTCCAACATCACATGACGCTAGTGCGCCCAACAGATGATGCGGTGGCTCATGCTCATCGGCCTAGTGTCTGTACATCACTTCTCCTCACTCATCCCTCCGTGAACCCTGAGGTCCCCAGTTCCTTGGTCCCTGACCCCTCGTCTGGTGACCATGGAGTTAGGCCCTCCTCTGGAACGTCAGCTTCCAGCCAGATGGATCATGCTCTGAACCGGCTGACAGATTTGTGGGCCACTCTGACTCATCGTGGAGCGCAGCAAGGACAGAAGGTTCCTAGAGCCATTGTAGCTGAGACATATTATCTGTCCCCTCGTACCACGCCAAACTGTTTGGTTTCCAGAGCTGTTCGTCTCACAGGACCACCAGAATCATGGATGGCCCACCTTGAACATGCATGGATTGACAAGTGGGACCATTCACATCTTGTGGCTGTTCATGTGATTGACCCACAGCCCATGACAATCCCAGGTGAGAGTGTGCGTGTGCACTTGTTGCTGCTCCAACATCCGGTGCAGCATCTTAGAGGGGTGCTGACCACCACGATGGATGAAGGAATGCTCAATCATGTGGCCACTCTTCTACCTCGTTATGTGTTACGCAGTCAAGTTTTGATCACCATTGGGTTGATGACCAGATGCGCGGTCCCCACTGCAGAGGCTCATTGCGCCATTTGGCATGGAGGAGCACACATTCATGATAGTCGTTTGTACGTGCTTCAAGATGGCTATGGATTGCTCATCGGAATCTTCGCTCGAAGCTCAGACCCGCCCAGCGCATCCACACAGCCATCTGTCCCTGTACCACACAGCTCTGCAGGTCCTCTCAGTCCTCTCAGTCCAGTGCAACATGAACAGGGAGGTCACAGGGAGTCCAGACAGCTCCATCCGGATACTGGTAGCACTGATCAACATGAACTCCCTAGTGCTCACATCCTGTATCTCGCCGACTTGCTGCCTGAACAGCCTTTTCTGCATGTGCGACTCCTCAATCACACCCACTGGCGAGAGTTCCCAAGCTATCTTGAAGTTCCCAGGCCCGGTGGACCGTCAGATGTGCGGCAAGCATTGAGCTCATTTGGATTTGACTGCAACGTCTGTCGTGGAGGCCATACGGAGATTTTCGCTTGTTTCCCGGCCAGCCAGACAAGCACTCCAGCCACTTGCATCTATGGACCAGCCGAGGGCAATAGTTTGGAGGCAGTGTTCGTACGTTCTTGTACAGGTGAGCAATCTATGCATGATCACATGCGATTCTTACATCAGCAGAGACAGACCAGAGCGGTCATCCTTGATGAGCAGGAACTCCAGCCGGGACTTCACAGTATTGTGTATCACAACAATGAGCCGACCATGGACATGAGCCAATGTAAGGTCAAGCCCTTTACTCCTTGGCCTGAGCCACAACCAATTGTTCCCCTGGGAGCTGCTTTTCGCTTGGAGACGGTCCTTCCATTGGCCACGGACCATGTTCTGCATTATGGAATGAAGACCACGGAACTTCAAGCTTTCTTTGACTCCGCTCAGGACATTTTGTGCCAGGAGACCCAACATCTCCAGATGCCGGATGTCTCGATTTCCGCATTGATGGAATGTGACACAGCCTTGGCTACCTTTGACAGATATGTCATCTACACAGATGGCACTTCTCTTGGTTGGGCCCGCAGATGCAACCCACATCAGGCCGAAGAGTTAGGCCACGGGGATGCCTGGGCCTTTGTGGTCCTTGGTGAACGCTACGCCACTCCAGATAGCCCTGGGGCCCTTTGCTTCCTTGGGTGGCACGCCCAACGGGTCAGATATGGGCCGCAAGAGCCTCATCACCTTGGCACTGATCGTATAGGTTCGGAGATGGCTGAGAAAGAGGCATTGACTTGGGCCGCATTGTGGAGACTTGCTCAGAACAACAATCGACCCACAACCTTTTGTGTTGATTCCACGTCGACTGCATTTCAAGCCAATGGCACCTTTGGTACCAGTGATCCTTCACCCTGCTATCATCTCATGCGGGGGACATTCCATGCATTAGAAGAGATCTTGCCTGGCACCTTGTTGCAGATTCGTCATGTGCACAGCCATGCTGGTGAACCATGGAATGAGCTAGTTGATGCCATCGCCAAGCAGGAAGCTGAAGAAGGCTTCAGGTTACCTAGACAGGACCTTGACATGCGCACTTGGGGTCCACTTCTACCACACATGTGGATGCTGTTTTCTCAACATCGAGGATTACCCCCTTTGACTGCAGATGGATTCGATATTCGACCACCAGCTCTTCCGCCGTTGGATCTCCCTGAGACCACACCCGCTTCCCGCGCTGACAGTCAGGTTCATGGTCACTTTGACCTTGTTTTGGCCAGTGCCAATGTTTTGTCTCTTTCAGCTGGCCCGCAGGGCCATGGAGGAAAAGTAGACTACATCAGAGAACAGTGCCAGTCCTTGGGTATTCATGTTTTGGGGATCCAGGAAAGCAGAGCTCCTGAAAGTTTCAGTTCCGCTGGAGACTTTTTACGCTTTGCCTCAGGCGCCACCAACGGCCTTTATGGTGTTGAACTGTGGGTCAGCACTCGCCTGCCCTATGGGCATATCTCCAAGAAGCCCTTGTTTTTCCATCGCAGCCACTTCGTTGTCACACACCGGGGTCCTCGTGCCATGTATGTGAAATGCCTGACACCATATTTGGAAACGCATTTCTTGGTTCTTCATGCACCTCATACAGGCATCGAAGCTGGCACCAGGACTGCTTGGTGGGAGACCTTACAGACTATTGTTGATCACCACCGAGGCCATGCGGACCTCATCGTCCTCGCTGATACCAATGCGACCACAGGCCCTAGTGATCACATTCATGTACTGGAAGAGGCTGATCACTCCAATGTGAACACTCCTTTGCTTCGAGCATTCTTGGAGGCCAATGATTTGTACCTGCCTGCCACCTCCGCTGTTCATACAGGGACCCAGTCCACATGGCAAAGTCCAGACGGCCTTTCCCAGTCACGGATCGACTATGTCATGTTTCCGAGGGCATTCCACAGTCACTGTGTTTGGTCAGGGGTCGTCATGGAGCTGGACATTGGTGGACACCGGCCCGATCATTTTCCGATCGCTGCTCAACTTCGCTGGGATCTATGGCTCCAAGAGCGGACTCCAAGACCCACCAACCGTCGACGTTTCCGTGGTGATCGATCCTGCATCAAGCAGTCACTGGATTCCAGAGTTTGGCATGGCATTCAGGTTCCGGGTTGGCACACCGATATCGAACACCATGTTGATACTCTGACCCAGACTTTCCATGACCATCTTTCCACTTCTTGTCGTCGTTCTCCTGATCGCCCCAAGAAGTCCTACATCACGGACGAACTATGGAGCTTACGCAAAATGAAACTTTCTCTGTCCAAGCAACTTCGCGTTTTGCACAGAGGACCAGACGGACCCCGTCTTCGAGCTCTACTCGACGAGTGGCTTGATCGACCTCATCCTCATCCTGAAGATGCGGCTCTTGGTCGTTTGTTAGATCTCCGAGCTCGACTGAAAGAATGTGCTAGCAATCTTCAGCGAGGTCTTCAAAAAGCTCGACAGAATGCGCTTCATGCCCACCTCCAACAGTTTGATCATCGCGCTTCAGCAGGGGACATCCTGAAGTCCCTATATCCCTACTTGGGCTCGACGAACCCCAAGAAGCATCGTAAAGCAGCATTGCCACTGATTCGAGATGCAGATGGCCAAGTCTGTCTCTCCCAGCAGGCAACCCACTCCAGATGGCTTGAATTCTCTGGCACCATGGAGGGGGGGTCAGAGACCACCTTGACTGATCATTTGGCTCAGTTCCCACATGAAGGACCCATCTCTCTGCACATTTCTCAACTACCTTCCCTCGTGGAGCTGGAGGGATGCTTTCGCAGGGTTGCCGCTGGCAAGGCTGTAGGCCTTGATGGCCTCCCACCAGAGATGTGCCGGCACCAACCTGGAGCTATGGCCAAGGCCACGTACTCCACGTTGATGAAGCTGGCCATCCACGGCCAAGAGAGCTTGGACCATAAGGGAGGGAAGGTCCATGCCATTTGGAAGCACAAGGGAGATCGAGCAGAGTGCTCTTCTTATAGGTCCATTTTGGTGTCATCACACTTTGGCAAAGTCCTACACAGATGTTTACGACAGAAGCAGTACAGCGTCTACGAGTCTTACCTCAGACATCAGCAGATTGGAGGACGCCAAAAGATGCCGGTTACAGTCGGCGTTCACCAATGCCGTGCATACCTGCGCACTCACCGGGCTGAGGGCCACAGTGTGGCGTTGGTCTTCCTGGACCTTCGAGGGGCGTTTTATCGTGTGATTCGCCCCATCGCCCTAGGAGGCTGCATCACCGATGAGCATGTCGCTCTCCTTGCACATCGACTTTCCCTAGGACCTGATGCGCTTCATGACTTGCGCCAACTCATGACTGAGCCCTCTGCTCTTGATCGTGCAGGTATGGACCACCGGACCCAGAACTTCATCCGGTCCCTCCATAGTGACACCTGGTTTTTCATGGGAGACGGTCCCGAGTACAGAAGGGTCACCACCACTGTTGGGACCCGCCCAGGTGACTCGTTTGCGGACGTGGTGTTTGGATATGCATGGTCCCGCATCCTAGCATCGGTGGAGACCGACCTACTTGCGCAAGGCCTGCTCACCTTCTACCCAGATGTTCATGGACTTCAGGACTCGGCAGACGAACCAGCAGGTTCCCATATACCATACTTTGGACCTACGTGGATGGACGATACCTGCATTGCTCTTGCCCACCCTGATGCCGGTCAATTGGAGAAGGCCGCCCTGTTTGCCACTGGTCTCCTCTTGGGTTGCAGCAAACGCCATGGGATGGAACCCAACTTGCAACCAGGTAAAACAGAATTACTTTTGGCTTTCCAGGGTAGAGGCTCTCGTGCTGCCAAGCTCCGCTACCATGGACCCCAAGCCTCTGGTATGGCACGTGTCCTTGGTGAGGATTGCACCTACTCCGTCCACGTGGTGGGACATTACACCCACTTGGGTTGCACCATCCACCACGATGGCAGTGTCAGGAAGGAGTTGAAGAAGCGACTGAGTATCGCCCATCAGTCCTTTCAGCAACATCGACGAGCCCTGTACTGCAATCGTGATTTGACGCAGCAGCAACGGACACTTCTCTTTGACTCGGTTGTCCTGAGCAAACTGCTTTATGGTACAGAGTCTTGGATTCTTCAAGATGGTCCTTCTCGAGATGCCTTTCACTCGGGCCTGGTTAGACTATACCGACGGTTGCTTCGCCTTCCTCATGACGGTCACTATAGCGACGAGGCCATCTTTGCCATGGGTAATCTTCCTTCACCCACGGAAGTTTTACGCAGATCCAGACTCCGCTATCTTGCTACTTTGTATCATTGTGGGCGCAGCGCTACATGGGGCCTTCTGCGCACTGATGAAGCGTGGACAACCCTCATCAAAGCTGACATGCAATGGATGTGGGACCAGCTCCACAACTCCACCGACCTGCCGCCCCCTGACACCCATCTCCATGTATGGGAAGGTCTGCTCAGGTTCCACCCCCAGTGGTGGAAAAAGTTGGTCAAACGAGCAGTGGCACATGCTATTGGACAGCGCAAAAACCTGCTTATGGTCACTGAGATCCACCACGGTGTACTGGACACCTTGCGGGAGCAGGGCTCCTTTGGTACCTCACCACCTACACCTCGTGATCTTCAACCTGTCGATCCTACTGATGGTCCATTCGGCTGTATGGCTTGTGAGAAGCGCTGCAAAACCTATGGCGGAGAAGGGGCCCACATGTTCAGGGTCCACAAGCAAGTCTCGGCCTTGAGGTACCTGTTCGATGGTACCTCTTGCCCGTGGTGCCTCAAGGAGTATCACAGCCACAGCAAATTACATACCCACCTTCGCAATGTCGAGGCCTGTCGCACTGGCCTGCAGGGGCGTGGTTTGCTTCTTACCCCGGCTCCTGGAGCAGGATCCACCCAAGATCGACTACTTCAGGAACGACATGATGGTTTGATTCCTGTTCTACAAGCTGCTGGCCCTAGCCTTCCTTTGGCACCGGGTCAAGCATGGGATACCTACGACCATGATCTCTATGACCGTCTCTCTGCATGTATCCTGGACCACGACTCCCTCCAGGACATCGAGACGGCGATGAGGGCTACTATTCGGCTTCGACCTATTTCCTGGACTTTGTGCTCCCGCACGCTCCGTGCTCTTTGTACACAGTGCACCGAGGAGGACGCCCACGCCAGCGGTATTCCTCTGGCTGACATCCGCAGTCTCTGCGATCGTTTGGCTTCCGGGACTTCATGGTCGTTCTTGCAGAGCCCTATACAGACCTCTCGGCAGAGCTCTTCCACGATTCGTTCCTTGGACTTTTATGACTGTGAGGAATGGTGCGTGCAACTGGACGGCTGTGCTTGCCCCTGGCTGCCTTCCGCTCCGTTGCAGAGACCCTTCTTCCGTGAGCGCATTATCCTCCATGCCTTTGCCGGACGTCGGAGGCTGGGAGATGTTCAATGGTTTTTGGATGCCAAGCCTGCACCTCCAGGGACCGTGATTGTGACCGTGTCGCTGGACATCGTGATCTGCGAAGAATGGGGCAACATTGCCGATGCTTCTACTCGCAACTATTGGCTCAACGCCATCAAAGGGGGCAAGGTATTGGGCCTGCTTTGTGGACCTCCATGTAACACTTGGAGCAGGGCCCGCGGTGTCGAGTTGGATCATGTTCCCACCAAGCGCCTTCCAAGAGTTATCCGACATCCAACCTCGCCATGGGGAGATCCTAGTGTTGCTCTTCGGGAATTGAATCAGCTCCTGGATTCCAATCTTTTGTTGGGCTTCGCGCTGGAGGCATTTGCTGCAGCTGTGATGAGTGGAGCTGTGGGCCTGGTGGAGCACCCGGCACCACCCGACGAAGCCGACAAAGTGAGCATTTGGAAACTCCCTTTGGTCCATCTGCTCCGATCTTTGCCAGGAGTCGACTTTGTGGAGCTCACTCAGGGGAAATTTGGAGCTCCCTCTCCAAAGCCAACGGCTTTGATGACTGCCAATTTAGCAGGGCTCCCAGAAGCGCTGACACAATGGCAGCTATCCGATCAGAACCCAAAAAGGGCCACGATCGGCACCAATCTTTCTGGGGGGTTTAACACATCCCCCTTGAAAGAGTACCCCCCAGCGATGTGCAAGGCTATCGCTGAGGCATTTTGGCAAGCTTTTGACTCAGTTCCGCTTGCTCCAGGTCACATTGATGCACAGTTTATGCACAGGTGCTCGACCATGGTAGTCACTGACATGGGTGATTACATCGGTCCGGACACAGCATTGTGACCCAATTCACTTTGCAATAGGCCGCGACTGTATCAGTCTCTACAAGCCTGAGGAAAAAAAAAATATATATAAATATATATTTAAATATATATCTAAACATATTTCAACAAATTGTTTTTGTTTTCGTTTTTCGCCTTGGGATCCAAGGGCAGCTCTCGCAGCAGCTCCGCATGGCGCTGACCGCACAGGGCCTCGAGACCTGCGCAGCTCACGCCCAGCACGGGCTCGCCGCCGCTCCGCAGCTGCGCCACCTCCGCGAACGACGAAAGGGAAAATATCTTGGACTTCTAAACTTTTATTCTATATATATATATATACTATAAATAATTGTATTTAAGAGTTAGTTACTTAGGGATGAAAGAAATAGAAAATGAAAATAAAAATGTATAGAGAATAAAAAGAGGAGAAGAAGTAAAGGAGAAGAAGGAGATCAAGGAGAAAGAGACAGAAGGAGACAACAAAGAATAGAGAGGAAGAGAGGAGACAAGAGCGAAGACGCGGAAAAGAGAGGAAATTTAAAGAATAAGAAATAGATGGCAGGGCAAGAAATACTCAATACAGAGAGAGAGAGAGAGAAAAAAAAACTTCATCAAGAGAAGGACAGGGATTGGACAAAGAGAGGAAAGAGAAGGTGAAAGAAAGAATAGGAAAGAGGAAAGAAAGAGGAAGGAAAAAAGGATTCAGAGTCGGAGAACTCCACATTGAAGACATCCGCCCGCACCGAAAGTGATGCGACGTCGTATGGTTGATTGGGCGATGGCCCGCGGTTTATATATTGGCCGGCAAGCTGTTATAGCTTCAGCTAGAATGGGGGTGGGTTTTGCCATAGAATGCAGTGTCTTTCCAATCGCCCCAGATCCCAAATTCAGCACCTTGCTGAAAATGGTTCCCATCTTGACCCAACAGAACTCAAGATAATCCCAACATAATCGTGGACTCGACATGGCCTAGCATGGCGCATAAGGCCAGTGATGCCAATGCAAGCCCAACATAGGCCCGAAGGCGTGCTCAACATAGCCGCCGCAAGATTTCAAATTGAAAACCTGGGAATGCAACTGTTTTCAACACAGATTTCTGTTGATTCTGTGAAGAGATTCGCTTCCGTCTCTCTCATCTTGCAACATGGACTAAGATCTGGCAGCTGCAAACAGCTCTCAAGATCGGCCCAACATAGGGTCAACATTTATCCAGCATGGCTTAGAATCCAAAAAGTTACTGAAGATAGGCCCCCCTGTCGGCCCAACATAGCTCAAGGGTCAAGGTTCAAGTTAGGGTCAAAATAAGTCATATCTTGGCTCGGTAAAGCCCAAGATAGCCTCAACATACAGGAAAATAGACTCAATATAGCCTAGTATGCCGCAATTAAAACGGTCTACAGATTAAACATTATTCTTGAATATTCTTTCTGGGGCATCTTGATGAAGACTTTCTACAGCTTGAACATTATTCGTTCTTGTGCATGTTCATGACCAAATTCCATTAAAACGGACTACACCTTGAACATTATGATTCTTTCATATTTTTTGTGGCACATCTTGATGACCAAACAGTTTCCATTAAAGCGGTCTGCACCTTGAACATTATTCTTTCAGATTCTTTCTGGCGCATCTTCATGACCAAACAGTTTCCATTGAAACGGTCTGCAACTTGAACATTATTCTTTCTGGCGCATGTTGATAACAAAACAGTTTCCATCCAAACGGTCCACAGCTTGAATATTTCTTTTTTATTTTTTTCAGGCGCATCTTGATGACCAAACAGTTTCCATTAAAACGGTCTACAGCTTGAACATTTTTCTCAGATTCTTTCTGGCACGTCTGAAAGACCAAACGGTTTCCACTGATTCAGTCTAACGCTGGAATACGCTAGATTACGCTAGATTGGAGGATTGAAATTGCCCGCGGTTGACCGAATGACCTGCAACAAAACCTTTCAAATGAACGTTGTCTTTTTGCAGTGTTGTGTTCTAGAAAAAGTAATGTTTCAACAAATATCACTAAGCATGTATTTGTTCATCATTATTACGGAGACGTCCATGGAGTAATCGCTTCAGTTGCCCTGCTACTGGAAGATAGAAATTGCCCAAAATCAACGGAATGATCCCAACAAAAAGGAGAAAAAACTGTAGTCATTCAGCGGGTCTTGCATTCAAAAGTTGAATGTTGCAAGAATTGGCTTTGGCATATGCGTTTTTTTAAGGTCATGGTCAAAGAATTGTGAGGGCGAGGGTCTCTCTGGTCTTTATACATGTGATTTGGAAGGGTTTTCGGGTATCCGCCCGGGCCCTTATTTTATCTTATTTTCACCATTACTGCTGGTTGTCTCTCTGTTCTGTTCTCTCTCTCCTTCTATTCTATCTCTCGCCCTCGCAGGCTCTTGTTGCGAGCTTCACATGTTTCAAAGTGTACATCCAAAAGTGCATCCTGGAGAAAACGGTTTTGCAAAAAGAACTGCGACCTGCAGTCTCACAGGCTCCTTTTGCAAAAACACTTTCTTAACTTCTTGAACTTGAAGGTACATCCCGAGGCGGTTTCCAAAACACGCATCCGTACGGTACATCTCAGTAAAAAGGGTTTTGAGAATGATGACGACGACGACGACGACGACGACGATGATGATGAGGAGGAGGAGGGTGCCCAGTTCCACTTTACACGTTCTTTTAACTTTTAACCTTGGTTCATGTTGGAGATTCATCCAGGTCCTTACACTTCCAGCTTCTTCGCGACTTCAACTCCCCTCTTCCTGGGCTGCACCCGGATTGCCAACCTGGTTTTCTCAGAGTCTATCTCTTTTACCACGGTGCGCAATCTTGACGGTGCGGGGAGTCTTGGTCACAGGCGGACGCGAATTAAGAAGAGGGGTTCAGAGAAATGAAAGGTACGTAATTACGGTATAAACAAAAAGGCTAGGAGAAAGGAGATAGAGACAATGATAAAAAAGAAGAGAGGAGCAGAGAGAAAAGAGAGGAGAGAAGAGAAAACTGAAAGGACGAAAAAGAGAATGAAAGGAAAAAGGGAAGAAAGAGAGGAAAAGGAGAAGGAAGATGGGACATAGAAAATACACACAACAGAAGGAAACAATACTTCATGTTCAGGTTTGTCTGCAAGAGGTACACTGCAATATGCACTCTCACCCCAGCTCCAACAAAGGACCAAGTAATTCGAATCTCATCCGGTATGAATTGAATCTAGAGTTCTAGAGTTATGTGCTTACTTGGATGGCTTGTTTGCCGGATGTCACTGCATGCTCATCATCCAATCATCCAATGCTATACATAAAACTCCATGTAGATTCGTTTATCTTGGCCCAGAAATCCAATCACTCGCCCTCTTGTGATCTGGCTTGCGCCGCGGTCAGTATCGCACTAACTGTGGGTGTGGTTGCGGTGAAGTTGCAAACATCACTTCGAATGCCATCCCTCTCTGGTAACAGTTCTCGAAAAAGGAAAGCAGTGAACGAAGCTTGGTATAAGTAGATTTCTTTAAAAAAGAACAGAACAAAATGAATAACGTGAATAAAATGATAAGTTAAAATTTCAAATTGCCTGGTGATTCTTACAGCCGTGAACTTGCCTCGGCAATGTCCTCGAAGCCCATCCGTTTCCAGAATTCAACGACTTGGACGTCGGGTTCGAGGTCGTCCGAAGGTCTCTCCAGGGTGACCTTCATGATGAACTTGGCAAACTCCATCTTCGATGGCAGCATGGCTATCCAGCTGGATCCAGACAGGTAGCCCACACTGCTCAGAGAACCACCTGAGCAGTACCATCTTGTGATCCCGTGACATCTCTGTGATCCGTTTCAGGAGAATCTACGAGATGTCTTCTCGAAGCGTTAGAGTAATTAATGTAAAGAGAATAAAGAGAATAGAGATGTGTCATTGAAATCTTGTCCTATAGAATTGGCATAATTGAAATCTTAACTTGTTAATTTTATCTGTTCTTAAAAAATCGAGATTCGTTCCTTGTGTTCAACTTGTGTTGTCCAAGCTTCCAGATTCGATGCATTTCCTTTCCGACTGCAACTGTCGATCAATGCTCTTGAGGCTTTCGGGCACGTCTGGCAGCAGCGCATTGGGAAGCAACGGTTCATCGGCGGCCTCAGCTTTCACACAACAACCGGAAGGAGAGATGCGAAAAAATCGATGGAGAAACCAAAATTTGAGGATTTATGCATGTCTTGACACGTCCACAATCTTCGAAGAACTTGGGTGCTAATCTGCAACTTGGCGCCCATGTGAGTCTGATTTGTTCTCAGGGTTGAGAAAGGTCCAGAAAACTCATTGGGATGATAGTAATAGCATGTAATAATATGTAATATAGTATATATTTACATATTTTACATGCACTTACTATCTGATTCCAAGAATGCGATAAATGACCGATGGCTTCAGCTGTGCTGCTGGCAGTGCATCATGCTCGTTGAAAAGTTTGCAGGAACTTTTGCATAACGAGATGAGAGATTTCCCCACGTCTCCAATCTTCCTGAGCACAAGAAATCCGAAGAAATCCGAAGCCTTTACCAACCGCTAAGCCTTGGCACAGTCACCCGACAAGCCTTGGTCTTTTGAAAGTCCTCATGTCTCTGTCTCTCTAAGGACAGAGCTGTCTATTTTTTGATTCAAAATATGGCATTGATATGCTATGCCTGCTATGCCACTCAACAGCTGCGCAACCCCAGAGTTTAACCGCAGGAAAGGAAAGGAATCTGAGGCAAACAGCACTGGGACAAGGATCTTTTCCACATGTGCCACATCCAGGTCCTGAATGCCACGCTACAAGCATCAAAACAGCGAGAGAACACCTTGATCAAAATGCCTGGAAGTCTTCTATGATGTCGGGGCGTGGTCAAAACCCCGAACTCTGATTATATCAAATCAGAATTTCAAATCAGAATTTCAAATCAGAATTTCTTGAATCCTAAAACAACACACTACACAGTCACTACACGTCGTCAAGTGCTCCAAGTGCTCCAGGTCTCCGAGATCTCCGACTCCAGCTCTACAATCGTGATACGAGCTTCGTGAGCATGTGAAAGTATCCTGGAGACTCAAAAGAAAATTCTCAAAACACAAAAGAATCCAATTTGTATCAAAGAATCCTAAAAGAACCAAAGAATCTACAGAATCCAATAGATTCAATTTTTCCCAAAGAATTGAATGGAGACTCGAAATCTTCAGGTCTGACTGATTTCCAAGTGAAACATCACAACTTCAGCTGAGCATCCCAGGTGCGCAGTGGGTTTTGGCATATTCGTAATTCTTGGCCCAGTTGGCAAAGGCCACGTTGTTCCAGATGTAATTCTCCTTGGAAGTGGATATCCTTTGTTTAGAATCGAGAATTACTTCATCTGATATCCACGTTGCTCTGGCCCTGACAACTCATCCGATTCCACTCTATGCGTTTCCTCGCAGCAATTCATTGTCCCTGACAATTTCCCCTTTAAGCTGATGATTTCAACTGCAATGTATACACACCTGTTTCCACAACTGTTTCGTTTCCTCTTCACTCCTTCACAAATTTTCACAATGGGTTCTTCTTTTTCCAAGTTTACTTATCTACTAATTTACTTATCTACTTCTTTACTTATTTATCAATTTACTTATCGATGCATCTACTTTCTTCCTTGTTTCCTTCCGAGTTTCTGAGTTTTTCATTTTTCCTTTGGCCAGGACTGGCAGCATGATCCGGTCAAGGCTGAGCATCGTGGCCTGCACCTACACAGAGCTCACTTCGCTGACTTCGATGCAGACTTCACTCACTTTGTAAGACATCTGAATGTGTAGTGTACAGTAAGGCAATGGATAAATTTGTAAAGTGCATGATGTAGAATTTAAAATACATATTTAAATATTCTATATAGTGAATATGTAGAATATTTCATGTGTAAAGATATGTACACTGTGGCACTGTAGCCTCTCATGCGGTGCTGTTTTCTCTTTGCCTCGGCCAGCCGATTTCTCACAAACTTCAAGGTGCTCAACGCTAAGTCCTCAAGGCATCCGAGGAGTCATCCAACGAGTCATCCAAGGAGTCATCCGAGGAGTCATCCCATGTCATCGTCTGGACAGTTTCCCCTGTGGGACTTCTGCACGAAAGATCACTGGTGAGAGAACAAACAGATTGAAGCATCTATTTCTTTGAAAAAGAAATCCAACGTGTTGCATTGCACAACCCCGTACAATTTCTGTCAAACTCTGAACCAGACTCAGCTGTCAGTTCAGATCCGTTGGTTTCACACATCAGAATTCCCCAACTGTTTTCTCAGTAAAAGAAGAAAACAGGAAATTGCAATGTTTTCTCCTGTTTGCACACTGTCTTGTTTTCTCATATTTTTGGTCCTTGGAAGTCTGCTTGGCAATGAGCAACTCTCCACCCAAGCAGGACAGTGTGTAGGCATGGTCCATCATCCTGAGCACCAGAGAGGCTCCTGTGAAACTTTGCATTTCTCTTTCCACTTTCCACTTTCTCCTCATAGTATGTTTTCTTCTCTTTTCTCCTCTCTTCGCTTTTTCTACTTTCTAAAATGCGAGAAACAAGAAGATTCTCAAAGACTTGCCTTCTCTTGTTCTCTCTTCTTTTCCCTTTTGTCCTTTTTTTTCCAAGCATTTTTCCTTTACTTCTCTCCTTTTCTCTTATTTTTCTCCTTTCCTTCTGCCTTTTCTCTCTCCTTTTCTCTCCTTGTTCGATCCCTTAGTTTTCTCAGGTTTTCCATTACGTCGAGGAGCTGAGCACCGATCGCGAAGCCAACTGCCTGACACGCCGTGTCGGAGACACAGTTTTGTGCAAAACATGTCATTGAAAACATTGAATTGCATTAATTGGTTGAATACTGGTTGAATGTGTTCTTGTTTGCAATTCAAATGTCTTCAAACAAAATGTGGAAGAAATGTCTTCCAAATGTGCAAAAAATGTGGACATGTCCAATTCTGTGCTGTGCGACTCTGACATGCAACTGTGACAAGTCTTGATACAACTTGATACACAACTCTGTAACAACTTATCCATGTAGTCATTTATCAAGTCTTCAATAACTGACTACAAATACATAAATGACTCTTGAATGACTCTTAAATGACTACATGTTGATGTATCAATTTATCTCAAGCCTCATGTCATGTCATGTCATCATGTCATGTCTTCACGGTGTCACTTGATGTCAGTGTCTTCATCGATGTCATGGACGGGATGGGTCGGGTCCCCACCTCCCTTACCAGCGTCAGCCACAGCTCGATGGCTTCGCGGCGCTGGTCGGGGCTCATGTCCGTCTCGTAGGCGAAGACGTTGCTGGGCAGACCGCTCCTTGGAGAAAGCGAAGCAAAGGACTCTTCTTTAATATAAAAAGAGAAATAAATCAATATAAATTAATATATATATATATATATATCATATATTATATGAAATATTATATATTAGATTAAAGAGAACCGAGGCATCTCCCCATCTCTCCGAGTGGAAAGTGATGATATCTTGTGCACAAGAAAAAGGATGCCACAGCTCCGACCAGACTGCAACCCTTCTGGCAATGACAATGATGAGGAGATCATGCCTTTGACTGATGAGAAAGAAGTGGCGAAGGACGCACGGAATGGAAGTGAAAGATACGGCTAAAGGTGACAATGCTCGTGATAGAGAAATGCTACCAGACGCTGGACCTTAGAAATTCCAAGAGGTTGAGATGAACATAGATAAAGATAAACCAATCTGTATGTAAGTATGAATTCAACATAAAGATATATAAGCACATGAACATATAATTGTAGATCATATATATATATATCATACATACGTATGTATCACATTTCTCCCATTTCTTTCCCTCTCTTCGTTGAGTCGCTCATCGCCTCTCATGTCGCCGATGGCGAGGACGGGTTCGCTCATGGCACTGGGGTCTGTCCAGGCATCGCCCATTTGGTGCAGGATGTCGCCCTCGTGCCCCGTGTCCATCAGTTGAAGCATCCTAAGCTGCGAAGGAAAGAGGAAAGAGAACAAAGATATATACATAGTTTAAATATATATGTATTATATATATGTATTATATATAGTATAAGGAAATTTATATGAGAAAATATACAGATGCTACTTAAAAGTAAACATGAGGAAACAGAAAAGGAAACTATGTACTTAAGAGATTCTAAGAGTACACATGTATATTCAAAAGAAACATTTGTTTGAGGAATACATTGAATTCACATTTAATTTGTGCAACATATCAAATTTCATTGTGATCCTTCTCAAGCTTGTGATTCTTTGCTCCTGTCCAATCCTTTTCCTGCTTGATTCATGCAGCATCACAAAGCCAAGCGTTCAAAAAGCCTGAAGTTGCCCTTGGGTACAAGGTTTCCACACTTGAAGGCAGGACTTTCACTGGACTCAAAACCCTTTGCAAGGAGCAATGGTGGACACAACGCGGGGACTATGATGCAAACTATGAGGAAACTCGCCAAGTTGCCATGCTTCTCGATCGATCGAGTGATTGGTGCAGGCATTGTAGACATTCTCTTGCAACAGCAACCTGAGCAGGAAACGAGCATGAAAGAGAAAGAAAGAGAAAGTAAAGAATAGAATAGAGAATAAATCAAGAATAAACACAATTTACATCAAACTATTCATAGAAGAAGAGTCCAATGGATGATTTTGTCGTGGACGGACTCAGAGTCTCGGATTTCCGGATGCCAATCCTGCGGATCGAAGGAGAAGTCTCCGGGTTCGCATTTCAAGACGTAGAAAGTGTAGCCCAGCAGACGGAGCAGCGCCGCATCCACGTGGAGCTTCACGTTGCGAATCTGCTCTTGGAGCTTCTGCTGCGTGCGAAAAGCCGGCCACAAATTCCTGGGAGCCAAGCGACCGATGCAAGGGAAAATCAAGGGAAAAACCAAGGGAAAATCTAAGCAATCCAATTGGTTAACAACTTCGAATGGGACAATCAAATGAGATGACAAGTTGCAATTGTTTTACAATGATTTACCATCAACTACTAGGGGATGAACTCGCTTAACAATAATGATGAGGAACAATACTCATGGCTATAACAATCACTATTAATGGCTTACCAATGATTGTAAATGACCTGTGAAATCCTGCAGATTAATGACAAACAGTGGGGAATCAACAATCTGTTAGCAATGGTTTACCATCAACTGTCTACCAAGACCATTCAGCACTTCCACACTTTGCAACTCCGCCTAAAGCGTGTAGTGACTTGAACGCAGAATCGAGAGAACGAGTGCTAAAAAGAGTGACAGAATACGTCTTGGATGGCCGCCACTCAGCGTGATTCTATATGTCTCCAAGCTGCATGATTTGTTGGAACTCGTCCTTCACCTTCACCATCAAAGCCAGAAAGGGTCGATATTTGTGCATGGTGATGCTGCAACGAGTAATGAAGCATTCGATCAAGTTGATGCGCTGGTTGATCTCGTAGATGATCTCAGCTCGTAAGCATGAATCCCAATGAATCGACGAACGTGGGCAGCCAATGTCACGCTTTGAAATGTCACTTTCGTCAAACAACTTTTTGCAATTTGAAAAACTTGAAGCTTTGCGTTTCTGAAAAAATGCATGTTTTGCATGGAATGCATGTGTTGCATAAGAAAAACGTGAGCTCAGTAACAATCATGGAATTGCGAGCTCCGAAGAAGAAAGGAATGAATCTTATTGAAGCTTCAAATTGCAAGAATCCGAACAAAACGGAATATAAATATGTAAGGAATATAAGAAGTTGAAGGGATCTTAAGATTCCTCCTTCTTTCTCTTCTCTTCTCGTCTTTCTCTTGTCTTCGAATTTCTTTCTTCGGCCATGGCACCGTATTGGTTGGGTTCATCTCTTTGGCCAACTTCCTCACGAAATGGTGGAACTCATTCACCACCAAAGAGGAAGCTGCCTGAGCATCGAAGGAGACCGAAGGAGACCGAAGGAGAGAAGAGAAAAATGATGAAAAATGATATGAACGAAGGAAACAGGGAAACAGTGGATAGTAAGGAGATAGATGTAGATAGTAAGGAGAAACAGTAAAGGAGAAGGATGGAAAAGGGAGAAATATGGTGAAATGCACTGAGAGAAGGAAAAAAGGAGAAGAAATGAGAGAAGGAGAGAAGGAGAAAAAGAGTGAAGAAGGCAAGGAAGAAAATGGAGACACAAGCAATGAAAAATCTAATGAATCTATTCACACGGAGAAATGGGACATAAAACATCTGCCAAGGCTGGGAGTTACCTTTCACAATCTGCCAGAGGTGGCTCTGGGTGAGAACGCGGTTCCAACGATCAACAATGATCCACACCTCGTTCTCACCGTGTTTCTCTCTCCTTGAGAGCTTTGCCTATACTTTTACACCCCAAAAAAACGATCTAAAATCAGCTGTGAAGTAGGATGATGTGTAGAATGATATGTAGAATGTCGTCTATCCATCTCTGGACTACTCTGCTTCGCAAATCCAAGCTGCCATGTTGAAGGAAGGCTTGTAACATCTACTGTTTTTAAGCTCCCAGTTGAAACCAAGACTTAAAGACTGCTTATTGAGACCTACAGAGACGTCAAAAGACTTAAAGAGATTCAAAATTTGAAATACATATAAATACATAAATCATCATTTAATTTATGATTCAAGTTATGCTTGGATTCTGCGATTGCTTCGATGTCACCACCTGGCCCTGCTTCGACAGGCGGCGTGTCGGTCGCTGGGATGATCCTGCCGAGGTCAAGTCTTCACAGAAAAATAACTTGAAGATTTTCTCTCCAAATATTGAAGATGTCATGTTAAGAATTGGTTAAGTGTTAGAAGCTCCTTTAAGTTTTCAAGTTTTCTTCTAAACTTTAAACTTAAACACTTAAAGTTTGAACACTTTAAACTTAGACACTTCAAAGTTGACACTTCTTCGAAGTTCTTCAAGTTTTCTGTTGTTCTCTAAGTTTCGACAGAGATCCGTGTCGCCTCGTGGATCTCTGTGAGTTTGAAGTTGCGCAGAGTCACTGAGAGGCCTACGACACACCCACACTTTAAACTCCAACGACGCAGCTTCGAAGCTTCGCAACTTCTGCAACTTCAACATGAACAGCTAAAGAGAATCTTAAAGAGACTTGAACATCGAGCGTGAATTAAGATCTTCAAAGGACTCGAAAGATGGTTCTTTCACAACAGAGCAACAAGATGCAATAAGGAGCCACTGCTGCGTGAAGCTTGGGTGGTTGGTCAGGGCATCTTCAAAATGCGCTGAGCAGCTGTTGGCATCCTTTCCAATGAACCCGATGGAGTGAGGATCCTCGGCTCATGGTGGCTGAAACTTGAAAGAAAAAGCAAGACTCGCAATAGAAATTCAGAAAAAGTCAGAAAACGTCAGAGAAAGCTTTCAATTCAGAAACTTCCGAAGGTTTGGGAACCTTAACTTCTCTTCTTCGTTCAGTTTTCGATGTCTTGTTCTTCGATGTTCTTCGTTTCTGCAAGGCTCCGGGACATGGATGTCTCCATGCGTCACCGGCAGCGCAGCTCTGTAGTAGTTCCCCAAGAAACCGTGCGACTGCTCCACTTTGAATGGAGCAACCTGTGAGCAATGACGAAGAACTACAACAGCACATCTTCAGAACTTCAAAGTTCAAGACCTTAAGCAACTCTACAAATATCTACTTGATGACATAGTAACAAAAAACATCAATGAACTGATCATGAACTTACCAAGCGTTGCACGAGCATCAACTTGTTGCCATGGCAACTTACTAGTTCATGAATTGCATTTGCCTACTTCACTGCGAGAAGAGATGACGCAAATGCAATTCTTCGGATAGGACGACCGCATGGCAGGATACGCGGAAAAAGTGTCACTCTTCAATAGTGAAATACATCGATGATAACTCTTGTGCAACACCCACAACAATGAGATTTTGTGGAGTTTCTTGCAGGACCGTAACCAAGATGTTGAAACAAAGAATAGTAAATTGGTTCTGATGAAATTGAAGACACCAAGCGAGAGGTCAGAGGTCAGAACTCTGAATGCGGAGAACTTCTGAGTCTCAAGAACTCTCAAATACATACATACAGAATACATACATCTAAGAAATACTTACGGAATACTTAAATGTTGAAAAAGAAGCTACTTTAAAACAAGCAGAGTGACAATATTCCAAGTAGCCTCAGGAGGCTGGGGAGTGATTTGAAGATGTTTGTACATGTCCCAGATCTCCGAAACGTGTTCAGCCTGACACAATCGCCGCAAGGAAAGCTGAAAAGTCAGGTAGACCGAAGTTGAAAAAATGTGTAAATCGAAGATATTTTGAAAACTGAAAAATTGTACCTTTGGAAAACTTAGATGGCTCGAACATGTTTAGAGGAAGAACTTCAATCGATGCTTGGGGAAGTTTTCTTCATGAGAAGAGATTCTTAAAATCGAACTTCCTTAGAGAACTAGATAGTAACTTCCTTAGTAAGAAGAAGATGCTTAGAGAAGTCTTCTTGAGATAAGAGAAGTCTCTTCCGCCTCCTTCTTCGAGAGGTGCCACCCATGGAGCTGGTCCTGTTCTTCCGACGGGTTGGATGCCGCGTTGCTGGCCGCAGCGCTGGCAGCACCCGCTGCAATCGCTACTTCCGTCTCCGTCATGGGAGGTGGGGCATGGAAGATCTCAAGGAAGATTAAGTTGTGATGATGTTGATTTCCTATGTTGAGCTATGTTGTTGTTTCCTATGTTGAGCTATGTTGTTGTTTCCTATGTTGAGTTTCATGTTGTCTTTTAAACAGGTGTTTTCACATGTGAAGACTATCAACATCAATCTCCACAAAAGCGGGTTGGGATATGCTGACATGTTTTTTGCCTTATGCCACTGAGGCCAGGCTTAGTTACCGGTACCGTCCACGGGTTGGTCCATGTATGTCCTTTCCTAACGCTGGTGTCAGAGCTTGATACATTCAGCTCCCAGGCTGCGAATGAAACGGTTTGAACTGGTTTGAAGCAAAGCTTAGTGGAACTGGATTGCTTAATCTATTTACTTCTACAATGTGTTGATATTCATTCTATTTATGCAAGCGATTTATGTAGATTGAAGGAGAGTTTTGTGTTTTTGATTACCGTGTTTCCCGTTTCCAGTGCTCCCCAATCAGCTGAGGCTTGAAGCACCTTTTTAAAAGCGCTGCGGTGCTCAGTCACGATCAGCGGAGGGAGATGCGAACGACACAATTTGGGGAACTTTGATGGATTGCTGTTCTATGGATCTCTCTTTTAATATTCTAACTCTGAATCATCTCATGAATTGAATTCAGAATCATCTCCTCTTTTCTGTCTCTACTTATTCTCTTTCTATGTTGGCGATTTCTGAACCCTGCTAAAGACTCTATTCCTGTTCCCCATAGAGCTGACTTTGATTCGAAGCTGCTGCTTCAGGCTTTCCAAAAAAGAATCTGCTTCAAAATTGATTAAGGTATTCATACATAAAGTTAATGAATCAACTTAATTCACGTTCAATTCAATTTAATTTATTTAACAGGAGGGGTTCATTTTGGTTTTAGACCCGTTACTGTCTCGTTAGAGTATGTAAAAGCATGTGGGAGACTCCCAAGAAAAAAAGGCGCAGTCGCATTGCCCGAAGAGTGGTTAGCGGGGGTGACTGGTTTCGTGCGGCAAATCATTTTGCGGAGGGAGAATCATGAAACCCAAAACACAAAGATCGAGGAAAAAGACCAAGAAAAAAAGAACACTACTAAAAAAATACAGCTTGTGACGGATCAGGAGAGATTTTGTTTTTGGACGAATGCTGCAAATCTAGGCGCCAATTCGGATTCCATCTTGAGGACTGCAAATGTGCCTTGACACCATATTCTTATGCTACTCCATACATAGAGCTATTAGAGAATCGACTAGTGCCATTACCACATATACGACACCACTGTTTGGACCGCCCACGGCACTGGAACCAATACCAGTCTGACACATCAAGCAGTTTGAATCACAGTCTGAATTACAAAACACAGAATTTCCAACTGTGCCCCGTGATGACCACGACTAAGTACCTTTCTACCATCAGTTTGGCAGCTGCCGCCACTCCTATTACCTTTGTACGGCCACTCAAATTACTACTTTTCTTACTGCTTTGGACTTCAATGTCCACTATTGTTCTGCTACCACTACGGCTACAACTACCACAATCAGTGCTGCTACTACTACAACTACTATACTACTCTACACCTATAACACGTTAACTTACTTCCCCCGTCTTTAATGTGGTGAAGACTCAGTTAATTTCTTATTCTTACCTGTGGACTCATGAATTATCTGCGTACCTCGTAACCTACTTGTCTGCTCCTTCCCTTATGCACTTGTCGAGCTTACCTACAACTATGACAAACGATGGACAAATACCGAACCAAACAAGCAAACAAATCTCCAAAACCTGTTCGGTTTTGCCCGGACACCGAGCCCAGTGAAACACAACCAATACACGATTTCTAAAACCCCAGTTTTCTAGCAAAAATGTCCTACAAAAGTGTTTGCATGAATTTGGGGCATTGGTGCCTTCCACGATTTCATCCAAGATCTTGCAACCCGAGATGCATTTGGGTTCGTGGCTTCAATCAGGCATACTGTTTTGGCCTGTCTGTATGTGTCTTAGAAGTTGTTGATTTTCAAGTTGTTGATCCAAAAGAAGTATCAAAAGGCGCATGTTTGAAGGTCTTTGTTCCCAAAATGTTTGTCAAAGTAAGGAAAACCGTTTTTTTCCTGCAAATTCAATTGATTTTTCAGTATACTTTGACTTCAAACTATTGGTTTATCAATGCGTGGCTGCCGCCGCCTGATACCTGTCTTTGAAATTCTAACCAGCCCTCACGTTACTGGCCGGAAAGAAAACAGAGTCGATCCTCTTAGATAAACAATTCAATATAATGAATTGAATGCCTCTATAAATTCTTCAATAAAATTGATAAAAGTCAATACCTGAGTTGAATCCAAATCTCTCAAATGAGTTTTCCTCGTCTCATCTCCGATTTCACAACACTGAAACGGTTGCAGCACTCTGCCTGAAGCAGAGAAGCATTGGCTGCGACTTGGTGTGCTCAGAGATCGAAGAATCTTCCTCTTGAGTCCAATGCCTTTACAATGAAACAAATGCAAATCATCAAAACAAATAAACTTATAAATAGGTTTGTCTTATAGTTTTCTCTTATTGTATGTTATTCTTACGTACTCTTTATCTTAATGAACATTCTAGGTCATAGGTAATTTTTGATGAATGATTTGCTGTTGCTTGTTCCAATCATCAAAGATCGAAGAATCCTGTCTTTCAAAAATACTCGGTGAGGAAGACCCCTCGTCGAAAAAAGAATTGGATTTCTCTGAGAAGCGAAGTCAAGCTGCGAAGTTTTGTACGCCTGGTCAGTATCTCGATGCGGAATTCTTCGGGAGCACAAAAAGAAAAGAGCCCAATGCAAAAGGCAAAGTCCAAAAAATCAAAAACATCAAAGATAACCAGAAGAGCAATGAAGAGCAACGTCTAATGACCTTGGGAGGTGTGACATGGATGACGTTGGCTTCGTTTCGGAAGGAGACATCCATGTGACATGCGACGTGTGACGATACGTGTGTTTCACGTGTGTTACAACGAGTCGGTCTCGCAACTCGCCTCATGAACGTCCTCCATATGCCCAGGCCTTGACCGAGTTCGAGAAATGCCAAGACCGAGAGACAAAAAGGAAACAAACAAACAAACAAACAAATCAAAAATGGAAATATATTGAATCTATATAGAGATATATTCGAATTTAGAATTTAGAAATAGAATATACAGATTCAATATAGACATAGATGTAATGCCATGAGATTCAATGCATTCTTTTCATATACATTGCCTTCCGTTCGATGCCCCGATCAAAAAACACAGGATGGCAAAAATATAAAAGATTGGATCACTGGACTGCTTTTGGCGCCCAGCTTGAAGAAGCAGAAAAAAAGGAAGAAGAGAAAGAATAGAAAGGACAGTATGAAGAGAAAGAAGAGGAGGATCAAGAAGAAGAAGAAGAAGAAGAAGAAGGGAAGAAAAGAGAAAGAAGAGGAAAAGGGGGCGAACGAGTAAAAACTCGCATTTTTGAGTCTCAAATGCTTTCATTGCTGAGTGTTTGACCGTTGGATAGGCCATCTGTGCTGTTGGTACCTTAAGATAAGGGCATTGGACGTCAACAACTTCACAGGAAGATCCCAGCACCCTGTGTCCTCGTGGCTTTTTGATACCTGGAAACTCTCTTCTGCAATGTCAACATGAGCTTTCCGCATGCAAGGTTAGACATAGTAAGCCTGTATATCTAGAGCCCGTGTTGAGTTTCAGACTGGCACAA
>VSDK01014632.1:140094-166450 GCA_009767595.1 Symbiodinium kawagutii
ATTTATTCATTTATTTATTCATTTATTTATTCATTTATTTATTCATTTATTTATTCATTTATTTATTCATTTATTTATTCATTTATTTATTCATTTATTTATTCATTTATTTATTCATTTATTTATTCATTTATTTATTCATTTATTTATTCATTTATTTATTCATTTATTTATTCATTTATTTATTCATTTATTTATTCATTTATTTATTCATTTATTTATTCATTTATTTATTCATTTATTTATTCATTTATTTATTCATTTATTTATTTATTTATTTATATATATATACTCTGTATATAGATTCATACTCTGTATAATATATACATATATATATATACATATTTATTTATTTATTTATTTATTTATTTATATATGTGGGTGTGTGGACGGTTTTATATCGATTGCTTTTGAACCGCTACATCTCACCTCGTGATGCTGGTTGCCTCGGAGTGCTCGGGGCAGTTGATGCTCCTTCGCCACGCAGAATCTGCTTCCAAGCTTCGATGTTATCATCTCAACAGCTTCAGTCTACTTCCGAGTCTACCTCTCATATACTTCCAAGTCTACTTTCCATACACGTCTCATATACTTCTCATAACTTCTGTCGTCTTTCTCGCTTCTGTCTTGCTTCGGTCTTTGTTACCCAAAATGCAATACGAAAAACATTGGAAGCAGCCGAAGTTGTGCAAGAGAGGCTGGTTTTTTTTCCTGCCAAGCATAGTAACACATATGCAGGGGATGATATGAGTCGGGTTGATGCTTAGCAAACACTGGCATGTGGGCATCGTTTCTGCGAGCTGAAACACTATACTTCGCTGCTTCACTTTTCTTAACTTTTGTGTCCTATGTTTTATCTGCCTTGTCTTCTTTGATTCTTCTCCGCTGTAAACCTGATTCTAAAGACCGGAAATTCTGCGCGTAGTCTAGACCAGCCTTGTGATCAAAGAAGCAAAGATGGATGAATTTGATCTTTGTTCTTTGCCTTCCCGACAGTTCTTTTGTCCTTGAGAATGCTGCGTTTGCCCCGATGGCATTGTTTTTGTGAACGGAGCAGTTGCATTGCTCAAATGCATTGGTGCATTGCTCGTGTGAGAATCTTCTGATTTAAACGTCTCGGTTTATCTCTCTCGCTAGCTACATACCTATATACCTACATACAATACCCTAATCTTTGTCTTTTTGTGTCCTTCTTTCTTTTTTTCTTTCTTTCTTTCTTTGTTTCTTTCTTTGTTTCTTTCTTTGTTTCTTTCTTTCTTTGTTTCTTTCTTTCTTTCTTTCTTTCTTTGTTTCTTTCTTTCGTTCTTTCTTTCTTTCTTTCTTTCTTGCTTTCTTTCTTTCTTTCTTTGTTTCTTTGTTTCTTTGTTTTCTGTCTTTTTCTTTCTTTCTTTCTTTTCTTTCTTTCCGTCTCTACAGTACATCTTGTCTCCATGCATTCCATCTATTTGGCTACCGGTACCTATGCGTCTCACTCTCCACGCGCAGGTCAAAACAGTTGGAGTCAGAAGTTGTGTGTGAAAATGGAAATGGCAAAAGTCAAATCGGATGCACCGCTGTTCTGTGACTTGAATTTAAACTCTTCGAGACAGGGGTGAACGTATCCAACACACGGTAGGCACCAAAAAGCATCGATGTTTGTCACTGTCACAATACACCTATCCGCATCTATCCGCCCTACCAGCCCCTTCTTCTGGTGGATCTCTTAATCGAGTGTCGTTCATATCTTCTTTGGATAGCTCAGTGTGATGTAATCTGTTGCAGTGCCAAGAAAGCGATGGCAATGTCCTGCCCGGCGTGACACGTACATTGTTGCCGCGCGCACTTTGTCACTGGTTGACAACGGTACCACGCCCTGCGAGGACTGGACATGTTGCAAATCCCTGGATTGCCAATGCTTCAACTGACAAACTCAAAATTCTAAGAAACTGAACGAAGAGAACTAAATAAGAGAGGTAGACATAAGAGAAATGAATAATTGACATTTTTCAAAAGCAGAAACTCTCAAAATTCACCCCGCAGGTGACTCTCGCCTGCGTTGCGCTGCAAGGTCGAGAAACCAATTCTGGGCTGACCTTGGACTTCATTGACTTCATTGACTTCTTCGGAACTTCATTGACTTCATATGACTTCGTATGACTTCGTATGACTTCATATGACTTCGTATGACTTCATATGACTTCATTGACTTTCTCTGAGCAAGACAATCAAGCGCGAAGAGTTTGGAGTTGGTGCCTGGAAGCTCCAGAGCCCAAGCAACAGGAGAAACTGAAGGAATTCGCTAAACTGAATCTCTGTTTGAACAAATGAGTGTTTCTCAAAATAGGGAACCCCCACAAATGGTTGGCTTACTACTAAAAATGATTGATGTTGGATGCTTGGAGGGTGCCTCCATTTCAAGAAAACATCAAATGGTTTCAGTTGCTGAAGTTCACACAAACGCATACAAATACTACCGAAACTCAAAGGCTCACAGGCCAGGAAGGCCAAGAGATTCTAGAGAAACAGGAGACAAGTCAAAAAGCCAAGAAGCCACAGAAAATCACGGAAGATGAAGGCCGCATCACATGAGCCGGATTGAGCCGGCATCCAAATTGTTTGGAGCGACGTTCGCCAACATCTTAGGGGGTACCTTCTGGTTTTGATCTATTTTTCAGATGTTTTTTCGGGGTATCATTTTCAAGAGTCCTCAGGTCTTTGGGATAACATGGAGGAAACCTTCCTCAATGACGATTGACCAAGGCTATGTCTAATATCCACCGAGGACATCAAAGCAACCATGCCGCAATGCCTATATTTCTGCTTGCCCTGCCTGCACGCGTGAGTCCTGGGCCTGGCTCAAGCTGCACAAGCTGCACAACTGGGTGGCCGAGTTCATAGTTTCCGCTGAGTCGACTCTGCACGTGTTGCATGACTCCTCTGAGGGCTCTGAGGCCCAAACACGAGGAGTTCCCTGGATGGAGATTGCCTGCACAACGTGATTTTCAGCTCAAAGTTAGGATCAAACATGATCAAACCACACCACACCTGCGTTGCGCTGCAAGGTCGAGAAACCAATTCTGGGCTGACCTTGGACTTCTTTGACTTCATTGACTTCATTTGACTTCATATGACTTCGTATGACTTCGTATGACTTCATATGACTTCATTGACTTTCTCTGAGCAAGACAATCAAGCGCGAAGAGTTTGGAGTTGATGCCTGGAAGCTCCAGAGCCCAAGCAACAGGAGAAACTGAAGGAATTCGCTGAACTGAATCTCTGTTTGAACAAATGAGTGTTTCTCAAAATAGGGAACCCCCACAAATGGTTGGCTTACTACTAAAAATGATTGATGTTGGATGCTTGGAGGGTGCCTCCATTTCAAGAAAACATCAAATGGTTTCAGTTGAAGTTCACACAAACGCATACAAATACTACCGAAACTCAAAGGCTCACAGGCCAGGAAGGCCAAGAGATTCTAGAGAAACAGGAGACAGGTCAAAAAGCCAAGAAGCCACAGAAAATCACGGAAGATGAAGGCCGCATCACATGAGCCGGATTGAGCCGGCATCCAAATTGTTTGGAGCGACGTTCGCCAACATCTTAGGGGGTACCTTCTGGTTTTGATCTATTTTTCAGATGTTTTTTCGGGGTATCATTTTCAAGAGTCCTCAGGTCTTTGGGATAACATGGAGGAAACCTTCCTCAATGACGATTGACCAAGGCTATGTCTAATATCCACCGAGGACATCAAAGCAACCATGCCGCAATGCCTATATTTCTGCTTGCCCTGCCTGCACGCGTGAGTCCTGGGCCTGGCTCAAGCTGCACAAGCTGCACAACTGGGTGGCCGAGTTCATAGTTTCCGCTGAGTCGACTCTGCACGTGTTGCATGACTCCTCTGAGGGCTCTGAGGCCCAAACACGAGGAGTTCCCTGGATGGAGATTGCCTGCACAACGTGATTTTCAGCTCAAAGTTAGGATCAAACATGATCAAACCACACCACACCTGCGTTGCGCTGCAAGGTCGAGAAACCAATTCTGGGCTGACCTTGGACTTCTTTGACTTCATTGACTTCATTTGACTTCATATGACTTCGTATGACTTCATATGACTTCATTGACTTTCTCTGAGCAAGACAATCAAGCGCGAAGAGTTTGGAGTTGATGCCTGGAAGCTCCAGAGCCCAAGCAACAGGAGAAACTGAAGGAATTCGCTGAACTGAATCTCTGTTTGAACAAATGAGTGTTTCTCAAAATAGGGAACCCCCACAAATGGTTGGCTTACTACTAAAAATGATTGATGTTGGATGCTTGGAGGGTGCCTCCATTTCAAGAAAACATCAAATGGTTTCAGTTGAAGTTCACACAAACGCATACAAATACTACCGAAACTCAAAGGCTCACAGGCCAGGAAGGCCAAGAGATTCTAGAGAAACAGGAGACAGGTCAAAAAGCCAAGAAGCCACAGAAAATCACGGAAGATGAAGGCCGCATCACATGAGCCGGATTGAGCCGGCATCCAAATTGTTTGGAGCGACGTTCGCCAACATCTTAGGGGGTACCTTCTGGTTTTGATCTATTTTTCAGATGTTTTTTCGGGGTATCATTTTCAAGAGTCCTCAGGTCTTTGGGATAACATGGAGGAAACCTTCCTCAATGACGATTGACCAAGGCTATGTCTAATATCCACCGAGGACATCAAAGCAACCATGCCGCAATGCCTATATTTCTGCTTGCCCTGCCTGCACGCGTGAGTCCTGGGCCTGGCTCAAGCTGCACAAGCTGCACAACTGGGTGGCCGAGTTCATAGTTTCCGCTGAGTCGACTCTGCACGTGTTGCATGACTCCTCTGAGGGCTCTGAGGCCCAAACACGAGGAGTTCCCTGGATGGAGATTGCCTGCACAACGTGATTTTCAGCTCAAAGTTAGGATCAAACATGATCAAACCACACCACACCTGCGTTGCGCTGCAAGGTCGAGAAACCAATTCTGGGCTGACCTTGGACTTCTTTGACTTCATTGACTTCATTTGACTTCATATGACTTCGTATGACTTCATATGACTTCATTGACTTTCTCTGAGCAAGACAATCAAGCGCGAAGAGTTTGGAGTTGATGCCTGGAAGCTCCAGAGCCCAAGCAACAGGAGAAACTGAAGGAATTCGCTGAACTGAATCTCTGTTTGAACAAATGAGTGTTTCTCAAAATAGGGAACCCCCACAAATGGTTGGCTTACTACTAAAAATGATTGATGTTGGATGCTTGGAGGGTGCCTCCATTTCAAGAAAACATCAAATGGTTTCAGTTGCTGAAGTTCACACAAACGCATACTACTACCGAAACTCAAAGGCTCACAGGCCAGGAAGGCCAAGAGATTCTAGAGAAACAGGAGACAGGTCAAAAAGCCAAGAAGCCACAGAAAATCACGGAAGATGAAGGCCGCATCACATGAGCCGGATTGAGCCGGCATCCAAATTGTTTGGAGCGACGTTCGCCAACATCTTAGGGGGTACCTTCTGGTTTTGATCTATTTTTCAGATGTTTTTTCGGGGTATCATTTTCAAGAGTCCTCAGGTCTTTGGGATAACATGGAGGAAACCTTCCTCAATGACGATTGACCAAGGCTATGTCTAATATCCACCGAGGACATCAAAGCAACCATGCCGCAATGCCTATATTTCTGCTTGCCCTGCCTGCACGCGTGAGTCCTGGGCCTGGCTCAAGCTGCACAAGCTGCACAACTGGGTGGCCGAGTTCATAGTTTCCGCTGAGTCGACTCTGCACGTGTTGCATGACTCCTCTGAGGGCTCTGAGGCCCAAACACGAGGAGTTCCCTGGATGGAGATTGCCTGCACAACGTGATTTTCAGCTCAAAGTTAGGATCAAACATTCCTTCGTCGTCGCTGTAAATCGACAAAGGCTGACCTAAGATCTTGAAACACTCCATGACTGCTTTATAAACGTCATCGCCATCCTTATTCTCGATAGGGACTATGTGGCATTTTTTACTGAATATATCTACGCAAACTAAACCGTATCTTAGTTGACTTGTGATTTCAGAACCCACGTCTCGCAGCAAACTCGTGACATCCATCAGGTCAATTTGGAATTCATACTTCGGGAACGGTGCTGCGTAGGAATTGTAGTTCTTGTAGTTTCTTGTTTGCTTGTTGGGTTGCCCCCTCATCCATGCAGATACCATATCCAAAGTTATGCCTACATCGACTTTCCTAGCCTTTTCATATAAGCCCCTCACCGAACCGAAGCCCTCCTCCACGTCGTAATAGATTCTTTCCAATACCTTTTCTTTTTCCAATCTTGTCATTAAAAATACTTAGATTATAATTTTTATTGCACCATAAAATCATAGTGAGCTCAAACCAAGAACCTCTGGCACTTTTTGGTTTTCTTGTGCTTTGCCAAGTTTGATTTACAGCTTATGTCAGAACCACAAATATCACATACACAAGGTTGCTTCGTTTTCTCTTGGTAATATCTTTGGAAATATTTTCCGTCGTTCGGTTTTCTGTTGTAGTATCCGTCGTCCTGCTTTCTCCATTCAGCTTTGGTGTTTTTGTTGACGGATGAGTTTGCTTTGTAGCTTTCTTTCTTCCGATGAGGATGTTTCGCTGTCAATGAGGTCTTTGCTTCCAAAACCGTTCCAAATAAAGTCAAAGGTTTGATTTGTCATCGGGATTTCAACTCCACTACTTACAAAGTAACAAGGCCTACTGTATATACAATTACCTATATATGTTAATATTTGTTTAAGCATGTTTATCTTCAATTGGAATTTTGTATATCAGTTTGTGCCTGTGGCATCTCATAAAAGGCCCTAACACAAACCCCAAAACAATTTCGACATCAAAGTTGATAGGTTTGAGCCATTTACCCTCCAACTTCCCACAGGTTGACTTTAGAGACACCCACTTTTAAATCCCTAAATGATGCTTTGCGTTCAAACAGTGAAACTTGAGCTTTGTCCAAGCCAATCCACAAACCTAACCAAGTTAACCCCCAAACTGCACCGGTTTTCGCCAAAACGGAGCCACTTTGTCCCAAAAACGGAGCCTGTTCATCCCAAAGATGGACCATGTTCTTCCCAAAACCGAGACTGCTTGTCCCAAAAACGGACCTTCACAACACCGGTGACGGATTTCCCCAAAATCGGTGACAGACTTTCTGAAAATTGGTGACAGATTTCCCCAAAGTCGGTGACAGATTTCCCCAAAGTCGGTGACAGATTTCCCCAAAGTCGGTGACAGATTTCCCCAAAGTCGGTGACAGATTTCCCCAAAGTCGGTGACAGATTTCCCCAAAGTCGGTGACGGATTTCCCCAAAGTCGGTGGCTGATTTCCCCAAAGTCTGTTGCTGATTTTCCCAAAGTCGGTGGCTGATTTCCCCAAAATCGGTGACGGATTTTCCCAAAGTTGGTGACAGATTTCCCTTGAATCAGTGGCAGATTTTCTCAAAAACGGAACCGCTTTAATGCCCGAAACCGGAGCCATTTTTTTACTCGAACAGAGCCAGTCTTCTCCTAAAACGAATTTTCTGTTGTTGCTTCAATTTAGGATAAGCGCACGCAGTCCAAAAGGAGAAGAATACCAGAAAGAAGAATTGCATTCCACAAATTTTCTCCAGATTTTCCTTCGATTTTCCATTTCCCATCTTGACATTTCACACTGGCAAAAGTCAAAACGACAACGGCACTTGCATGCACAGAGCCATCTCTCAAACCAATCTCGACTTCCATGAGTTTTTGCCACTCCATTTTGTGAATGTGCCACGTTTGGGTGAAACTCTGCGTTGAACAGCTCTGTGGGTTCTATACCAGCTGCTCACCGATTGTTTGTGGCAAGTTGCCTCTTCAACTCGTTGTTTCCCAGTTTAATACGCCGCCTTTGTATCTTAATATCATCATCCGTTAAAGGAATAGAAAGTAAAATCGCACAATCACAAAACCAAAGTGCAAAGCTTGCCACAACAAAACATATTATATATATATATATATACGTATCTTACAATGGAGAGTGCGCACATGCACGGAGCAAACTCAAAATTTGATGGTGAAACGGTCCAATGCTTTCAGTCAGGTCGCCAAGAGCCTCACAAAGCAAAACTGTTTCAAGAAGCATCATTTAGAAAGGAAGCATTGCTACACTGCACACGTTGCTCACAAACCAGTCTCTATGGAATGGGCTATCCATAGCAGTCCAACCTGAACGATTGCTTCACCCCCGCGATTCAACAAGGCGGTTGTAACAAGCAAATAACAATATTGACACGGCTGATTGCAAATCACCAATTGTCTTAGCAGGAAGCTAGCCTCTATGGCACAGTGTAGCCGTAGGGATGCTCATCATCGGTATCCTGCAGGCTCTTCCCCATCTTGTCTTCCTTCTTCCATGTGCCATCCTGCCCAGAAGGCATTCAAACTAGAAAGAAGTGACTAAACACAAGCTGGCAGGTCATCGACGCAACTGCAACTAGCAAAAGAATTGCTGGCACAAACAACGGCGCGTCCTCTTGGCTAAATATGTCTATCTCATCCGCATCGCATTGGACTTTGTTTGGCTTCTCTTTCTTGATCGCCTCAGAGCGAAACAAACTTTCAATTAAACATGTTCTGGTTTTCATCACTCACTACTTTGTTTGTCTACTCAACGTCAACTAAGGCACAGCATAGCGCATGTTGTAGATGCGGACGCTCTGCTTTACATATGTCATTTCTCTCCTGAAAAATGTGCCCACAAGATGAAAGAAATTCCGTTTGAGGTCAGCACCTTCTTTAAATCATCGATGTCAACTGCTCCAGTGATTTTGAAGGCATTGCCGGCAAACTCAAAGCCACCCTTGTCGTCCTGCGAGGTCAACAGCCGAGACATTCGAACTCAACCGCTTCTAGCCTCGCGCTCCCATTTGCTTGCCAAAGGGCACAGCAGAGCAAGGGCATGGCGGAAAATCATACAAAGTCTTTAGTGTAAATCCTCTCTATCAAATTGAGGAAGATGTTGGGAAGATATCATTCAACAAATCCTGAGGAGTAAATATGCTAGTGTTTTATGCAAAAAAACATTTCCTTCTCTCAAAAGAACATGGCAAAGCAACACGCAAAGGGCAGAGAAACAACATCTTGCGTCTAAGTCCTTTCGAAGTTGAATATTGGAAGACATCCAAATTGGTCCAAATAAAAAACCATGAAATTGCCCCAACCTCCTGAAACAAAACGTGACAAGGCAAAGGATGCCGGAAAGAAATCTCTTGATGAAGTTTCGGCTGAACAAACCACTTGTATTTTAGCCTAACACTAGTCAAAGGAACTTCCTAAAGAAACAACGGCATAAACTGTGGCAGTGGCTCTTGCAAATAATAATGCTTTTGACGCTTGAGTGGGAGAAATGATGGAAAACAACCCTTAATCTATTAACATGACCAATCCATTTTAGCACATGAACCATGCAAAGCAACACATGAAAGGAACACATGTAGGGATGACAAGGCTGGTTGTTCAACACTTGCTGTATCACTCGAAAGGTTAGATGTTGAGGTGGGAACAGGCAAAAGGGCACAGCAAAGGAACAAGGGCATGGCAAAACATCATACAAAGTCTTTAGTCTAAATCCTCTCTATCAAATTTAGGAAAATGTTGGGAAGATATCATTCAACAAATCCTGAGGAATGAACAACCCTGCAATCTTCTCCCTAAAAGTCCGGAACCCTACCAAGTTCGTAGCACGACAGTGCATTGTCATGCACAGTGGACTTACCCTTAATCACGTTTCTAGTTTGGGGGAAAGAGCATGAACCTGAACGAACGGCTATTGTAATCTTCAACCGATCTGTCTGAAAGTCATCAGTGCACTGCTTTGGTCAGAGCAATGACTTTGCTGAAACAAAATGTTTTTACACAGTCATTGAATGCACTTCTCTGCAGTCCTTGCGGATTTCCCTCACCCAAACAGCTGGCGGTGCAGTCCCAACGCCACCTTGCAGGGAGGAGGTATGGATGCTTGTAGTACTTTTATCCATCAACTTCGTGATGTCACTATCTGTATATATATATAAATATATGTATATATATATATTGTATTATATATATATATATATCAACAACCTCCATCCACCCTCCCCTTTGGAACAGCGTACGGCGTTTGCAAAACAGAACAACAAAAAAACAAATGAGCCAGTTTGCGAAACACCGTCCTGATGTTGGCAAAGGAATGTTCTGGAGCTCATGGGCTATCAGCAGCTTCATGTGGTAAGTCGATGGGATGACAGCCCATTTTTTGTCTGTGCCAGTGAAGATGGCGGGTAAACCGAAGGTGATGGCATCCTTGTCGATGATCCCGCCCAGGTTCTCCTCCGCAATCATTCTTGCACCTTCGTCTGTCTTTACATCCTCCACAAAAGAAGAGCCTTGCTTGGCGATGTTCTCCAGGTGAGCCCTCGCGGCTGCATTTTTCACACAGGAAGGCAGCCCGGGACATCGCACAACTGCAAAGGGGTCGAAGTTATCCTTCTTCTCCATGAGGCTGTCCAAAGCCTTCTTGGTGGTGAAAATGTCGCCGCCAAAGTAGTTGTAGAACATCTCTGCCAAGTCTGCATCCATGCCCCAATCATCTTTCAGCATCTTCAGCATGGAAACCTCTGGTACTTCCCCAATGACAATGACTTTGCTGATTGTGTTTAAGTCCAAGCCATTTGCCAGCAAAAGAAACGGGTAGCCAAAGTCTGAAGATATCAACATTACACTTGCTAGGTTTGTCTGCTTTGTCCATTTGGTGATGGCCGCTAGAGCTGACTTGGCCGCTGCATTCGGAACGCTGTCTAGTCCAGGTAGCGCCATATTCGCCTCGTCCACAATGAGGCTGGGGATCCTACCACTCCTGATGGTCTTGTTGATGAAGTTATCAATGTTTATTTGTTTTGCTTGGACAACGACATCCAACACACCCTTTGCTGCCTCTCCGGCTCCACTGTATTCCCTGCCCTGAGACAAGGGCCGGATCACTGCACCCAAAACTTCCATTGCCCGAGTTGACCACTTCAGAGATTTTCGACGTTGCAGGTCGAGCGCTGCCATTAAAGGTTTGCCACTCATATCACCATCCCGCATGTCCACCGAAACGATGTCGATGTTGCTTTCCGTCTCTTTGCATCTCTTGATTGCCTCACCTTTGAGAAATGTTTTCCCCAAATGCTTGCCCCCCAAAACCAAGAGCAACTCTGGCGTTTTCATTGACCGCACCAAAGCCTGTATCGCATCATCTCTGTCAACAACCTTGCTGGAATTCACGTGATTTTTTGCATGCGCAATAATCCTCTCCACATAGGTCTGGGCATCAGTATTGTTCCGACAGGCGGCTTTTTGCAAGGCTACCCAAAAACTGTTTGTTTCGCCCGCGTCAACACGAGGAGGTAGACCACGTAGTTTCAATGAATGCGGTTGATTTCTTGTTGTCCCTGTTGTCAAAAAGCATGCAACCACACTTGCCCAAAGGACACATGCGAGTGCACCACGCCATTTGCGTGAGCCGGACATCTCGACATCTCATGAAGTGTAGTTTAGAGTATTCAAATGACTTGAAAAGGTTCATCAAACTGCAACAAAACATGTAAAAAGTTGACCACGCAAAATCTCTGAGCGTCTTTACACATCACCGTGCACGTCCCACAAATGGTTGGCTTACTACTAAAGATGATTGATATTGGATGCTTGGAGGGTGCCTCCATTTCAAGAAAACATCAAATGGTTTCAGTTGCTGAAGTTCACACAAACGCATACAAATACTACCGAACCTTAATGGCTGTACTCAGTTTGGGAGCTTGACATTGAGGGAACCGAGTTTAACTGGGCTACGTGGGCAGTCTGGCCTTCTGAAAACAAAAATTGGTTGTCAAAATATGAACCGAGCCTTCAGCAAAGAATATCCTTCCGGAGAGATTCATTGTGTCTTGCTCGGTTTCAACTTGTTTTACGTTACTCGTGCAATAAGTCTAAATGGTGACCCGGTAGTAGCTCCAAAGTATGCAAATCTTCCAAGCTCCAAAGTACAAGTGTACAAGGAAGACCCACACAACATGCACGTGCCACCTGACTATTTGGCTTCAGCAAATCCAGGAACCGCTGAACTTGGAACTTGAGGTGTTTCTCAACAGGTTTTACTTGAGAGAATTCCAAGAGAAACTTGTTAACAAAGTAATACCTCCAAATTCACCATGAAGTGTTTCTTCGACTTGCTAGAACTGTTTCTCACAATTCGCAAATATGGTGAGCTGATGTTACGCTGTGGTGAGTTCCTTGATAAATATGGTAAACTTATGGTCAATGTGGTTTCTTCAACTGAACTACCTGACTTGGTTACTTGGTAAATGTGACACTGTGGTTAGACTTGTGTCAACATGTTTCAACACCGTGCTTAGGAAATATGTAAGTAGCCGCGATTTCAGTAGTATGTTTCGACTAAGTCATATATAATTAAGCTAGGAAATATGTATTCAAGTTTCATTAGGAAATGCAACAATAGTTTCTTCAAGTTTCTTAAGTTTCTTAATTCCTTTCCTGAAGTTTCCAAGAGTTAAACTTAAGAAAACTTGAATGAGTTGACACTTTTCTTAATGAGTTGACACTTAAAGAGTTGTTTCTTTTCGTTTCCGAGGTAAAGAGTTGACAGCGACTGCCGTAGAGCGTCCCGCCTGCGGCGACTGCGGCGGTGCCTTGGCGCGTGTCACTTTGCCAAGATCGAAGTGCCAACACTTCGCCTTACGAAACGGTGGAAACTGTGGAAACTGCGTGGTCGATTGAAACATCGGATTAATATGGATTAATGCATATAATATGCATATATTTCATTGATATTTCATTGATTCATGCACATGTTTCATTGAGAATGAACATATATAAAATGAATGTGTGTTTGTGTCGTTCTAAATCCCAGGCTGTTTGTTTGTACTGGTTTTGCACAACGTGGTGCACCCTGAACCCAAGGGGATTCACTCACGCGAAAGAGATGCAGGAAATCGGTTGCTTTCGGTTTCAGAGTGAGGGGGAGGGCAATGGCTGTGACCAGGGGCTAAGCGAAGATCAACAAGTTGAATCTTGCTCAACCGAAAGCCACTGCAGCCAACGAGAAAACCTTCACATCTCACATCACCTGCCTTTGTTTTCGAACAAGCACGTGCACAACGCTCGTGCCAGCATTAAGAAAATTACCTCTTGGATCTTATCGACGTATCTGCTTGTTCTGTTTTTGTGTTTTTGTGCGTGTTTTAAGTACATGTGGAGATGGAAGAAAGAAACACTTAAAAAGAGGCGAAGAAAGCTTGGAGCCGGATAGACAAAGCCTCAATTGAATATCTTGATTAGCCTCAACTCATGGTGAAGATGTTTCAATGCCTGAAAGTTGCATCCTGTCACAAGATTCTTGTGATACGCCGAAGCGGAAACACAAGTGGATAAGGAAACAACCGCAATGTGACGCTAGGATCCTTGTTTCAGGCTTGCATGGGTGTGCCATACTACAAAGTCTGCGAAGTTTCCCGTTCAGAATCCTGATCCTGATCTCTGGTCTCCCCACTCGAGAGGTTCCTCTCGATGCTTCCTTCGCAACTCCTTCACAGCAAGTTCTGTGCATAGATGTGAAAAGGAATGCTTGTCCCAAAGTCTGCGAACAATGCAAATAAGAAATCTCGACGGTGACTCGAACAACGTCGCGGCATCACAACATGCATCGTGCTGCTCTTGTGCCTCCAACGCTCTGCTTCGCTTCTGGCCTGCGTGAGAAGGAAATGGTTGACCCGCACGGCTTTTCAAGGTAGCTGAGAATATACACATTTCTATTCGCCTAAGCATTTCTGAGCGTTCTTGATTACATCGATATAGTATGATATACTGGTACTTAAGGGTCAGTTTAGATATTAGTGTACATGCATGTGTATTCATGCATGATTTGAGCCTGGACTAAACCCCGAACTTTCCACACTGCCGCAGAGGAAGGGGAACGCAATGGCCACGTGGTGCATTCCGAGGACTAGAAGACTAGAGCAGCTGGAATTGTCCTTGTCAACAGATCCGATCGCAGACGGAGCCACAGCTGGGCATGGATGATGATGATGATGATGATGATGATGATGATGATGATGATGATGATGACGATGACGATGACGATGACGATGACGATGACGATGACGATGACGATGACGATGACGATGACGATGACGATGACGATGACGATGACGATGACGATGATGATGATGATGATGATGATGATGATGATGATGATGATGATGATGATGATGGTGATAGCTTTCATGCTTTGCATGGAAAAACAAAGCAAACCTGACCGTCCCTGGACACCAGGAGAACGGAGACAAATCGGCAAACTCCAAGAACATCTGTCCCAAGCAGTAGAAGACCTTGAACAAATCGGAAGACAAAAGTATTTGTTCCAAGCACCCACCCAAGGACACAAACGCGACACAAGCATTGCAATCGTTTGAAAGGAGTCAGCAATCCCAAGCATGCAATCGTTTGAAAGGAGTCAGACCTGCACAGAGTCAAACTTGTTTGGTGGGAAAAACCAAGTCTGAGATTGACGTTCCCCCATGGGAGTGGCAACCCTGTTTGGTTTGTTTGTTCTTAAGAAAAAGAAACTCGTCTTTGAAACCTTTAAGCTTCTCTTTAAGGACCTTTGAAAAAAACCTCTGTTTGAAGCGTTGGCTGTGGGAGCAGTCTTGAGATTTCGCCCCTTTTGGGCACCTCAGAACCTCTGTTGGATTTGGGAGCTCGGGAGCCTTCTGGAACTTCGGAGAATGCCTAAGGAACCACGGAAGCCTTCTGCAACAAAAAGAGTAGTAAAAAACGAGAGAATAGTAAAAGTTCATATTGACCTAGAGTCTGGTCTTAAAAGAAGTCGAAGCGAATTCTGGAATCGCACTCCTTTGTTTTCGTCTGCAATTTGCAACATCTCGTCATTGGCAGCACAACGATGAGAACCTTCCTTTTATTTCCTTTTTAAACCCGAACGGAGCCTCGCTGTTTGTGGCAGGTGCCCTTTCTTAGAACTAAGTAGAAATAGGGAGAACTCGGAACCTCTGGAGAACTTGCCCTAGAACTATGGGACATGAACATTTTCCTCTCTGAAGGAACAGCACATTCTCAAGAAATTGGAAAGCAAAGGAAGGATGAACTCTGAGGTGTGTTTGAAAATTGGAAACAAAAGGAGCAAAAAGTCTTATCCAATTTCGAATGTGTTGAAATGTTCGAACCAGTTTTGGAAAATTCTGAGCTGTGCCTTTGGTCTGTGGTGGAAGCCCCAGGCCGCACTGGCGAAGTTGCCTGGCGAGTTCTCTTTGGAGCTCTTAGAGAACGAGTTCAAAGTGCAGAAAACTGAGGACTTCCAGCGGCAAGACTTCGCACAGGATCCCAGGAGGTTTGGATGCACCTTTAACTGAGGCTCCCGACGCGGTTGCTGTCACGCTCTTCATCTGAAAAATGAGAAAAACAGAAAGAGAGAGGGAGAGAAGAAGAAAAGAGAGAAGAAAAAGAGAAGCGAGAGAGGGAGAGAGGAAGAAGAAAAGAGAGGAAGGGAGAAGAGAGAAATGAGAGACAATGAGAATTAGATAGAGGGAAAAATGTGACAAAAATGGATCTCCGAATCTATCGCTTTGCTCTCAAGACCAAATGGCAATCCACACTCAGTCTGGCAGATGGCAGATCCCAGCCCTGAGGTTCAAACGGTGCTCCTCCTGAAGCAACTGTTGCATCATCCTGCGGTGCAACTTATGTCCCATTGCAACTTATATATACATATCACATCATATCCCATGTCTCTGTACATGCAAAAAAGTGACAAACCAAAAGGTGTTCACAGACTGAGTTGTGCAGTTTGCGCCAGCGAAGGAGTTGGCTAAACGCAGACAGAGGCGAACGTCGCTCGTCCATCACAGATCACATCTGCACGAAGTTCCAGGTGCCTTCTCCGTTTTGCAGCGAGCAGATAGTACCTCAAAGCAGATAGAAAACAGAGAAACTAACATACTAGAAAACAGAATACTAGCAAATAGAATGCAAATATGATACCTCAGGTCGTTTTGTCCTTTCACTTCAAAACGCCACACTGTCCCTCCTTCCGAGTCCGAGAAAACTCTGAATTCTGAGACTCGTTGCGTTGTCGTCACGCTGTTGTGCTTGTTGTTCTGCAGGCACGAAATCGCATAGTCACGCGGAAAACCTGGCGAACGAATCCACTTCCCGAATCAACTCGAGACAGAAACTCTCTACGTTCTTATAAATAAATTAATGAAATAAAAATTGAAAAATAGTGCTTAAAAAGAAAACAGAACTCTGATGAACTCTGCACATGTTGGAAATGCCCCACACTCTGCAATTGAACTCGCATCAGAGGCACATGCCACTGGGCATATGGAGCATGGTGTGCAACGTGGATACAACAGGACACAAAGAACGGACACCAACACAACATCAAAGAACTCCATCTTTTCAACAGAGATGCTGAGGGATGAATGGGTAGCAAAAGCCGAGCAACACGAAACACCGAAAGAAGACAAGAAAAAACACAGCAAGAAAACAACAAATTCAGATTGTTTCCAAAAAAGACAACACATCTACAAATTCAGGAAGAAACACAACACATGTCACCGCCCATCTGCAGCGTCCCGAAATGCTTGACCCCGACGTATGGCAGCGAGCTTGTCAGTGTGAGAAAATGTTAATGTGTTCGTCAAAAAGAAGAATGTCAGAGTAGAGGTCAGAGATTTCGGAATATAAGTCGGGAATGTCAGACACAATGTCAATGTGGGTCTCTGAATGTTGTGCCAAAATTGATTTCAGAACTCGTGTCACAACTGATGTCAGAAGGGCTGGGAATCACTGCAAGCAAAGTAAATTGCCCTACTTTTTTGCAGTCGGATACGCGACAAGGCGCCAAGCATCCCTCTTGGTAGCTTTCAGAAAAGGGCTGCCCCAACTTGTTTCTTCCGTTTCTTTCTTTTCTTCATTTTCCTTCTTCTTTACTCCTTCGACCAGTTCCTGTGGGTCATGAATCTCAGATCGGATACGGATGTTGCCTTTCACTCCTTTGACAAATCTGCGAACAACTTAGAAGTCAAACGAAAATGTTTGAGCGGCATGGCAGTCAGTGCAGTCAGCTTGGATGTGGATTCTGCGAGTTTGGATTGTGGATTAAACCAAATATGACGCAATCGATAATTTACAACCAGGTACGAGGTTGTTAGCAGGAACCTACCAGGAGTTGAATGACGTTCCTGCCATAAGTTTGCTAAATGTCCTCCTAAATCTCCTTCACATTTGATACCTAACTACATGCAGTATGCAGTTGAACTCTCTGCCAATGAAACATGCTGAAACACACCTGTTCTTCGAAACCGCAAAACCGCCAAACAACGCAAAAAGCGAAAGAACATGAAAGAACAGAAAGAGAAAGTTTGCATCTGAAACTTCAACAGAAACAGGTGGCGCACCGTGCCGTTTTAACTCTTCCAGCACATCCTCATCCAAGCCTCAGCACAGCAAACACTCGCACAAAAGGCCTCCAAGCCTGGAGAGCTACCTGCTGCACCATTCTTGTGACAGAGAAATGTAGAGAAATGACTTGTGAAGTTTTTAGAAGTTGAAGAAGTTGAAGTAAGTTGAAGTTTCATTTTTTTCGCCCAAAACCCGGGTCCTTTTCGCTTTTCAGGTAGCGCTTCCCTTCCCTCTGGGTGTCCCGAGCCGCACTGCTTGGCCACGAGGTCTCTCGGTTGCATGGAGGCCTAGAGAGACAATAGCTTTCTAAAGCGTTGCAAATGCCTCTCATGTAGTGCATGTATACCGGTAAGCACGTGGCTGCAAGCTTTGAAAGGAAAAGAGGTGCCTTTTGGGGTTATGCTTTGACTCTTGCGGTGGTCTCTTCGTGTCTACTGCGCATGGAAAACATGCTCCTGTCCATCAATCTACTTGTCGTGCTTGGGTGTCCTTCAGTCATCGATCTACTTGTCGTGCTTAGGTGCCCTCCTTCTTTCAATCTACTTCTCTTCTTCGTAGGCTACATGTACTGCAATTTCAGAACAATGTAAAGATGATGCAAGCAGAACAATCCTCAGAAAACATCTTTTAACAACAAGAATTTTTGACATCTAACAAAAATAATTGGATCGCTGCCTCTGGGATTTGGCGATACCATGGATGCGCTCGCACCTTGGCAGACACAGAGACCTCTCGATGTTTGATCTTACGACTCCCTGCTTCAAAAGCGCTGGCTCAGCCATTGAGGAACTCTGCTAAGCAGCTGTTAGATGTTTGTTCCCGTTTCATCCCTTTCCAAAATATGTGGTGTGCTTGAAAATTGCTGCATACCACCTTCCTCTGCCGAAGCAACCACTGCGATAAAAAGGAATCTTGGGGGGAGAAACTGCATATGTCTCCATGTCTCTGAAGACACACAATGTTTTTAAGACAGAACAATTGAGAATGAGGATGAAAACAAAGGAAAATGTAGGAAAACAGTTTGGTTAAGAAAGTTTAGTGAACAAAACAGGAAACCGGTTCTAGAAAAGATGCAACACTGCTGAAGTTGAAGCATCTGCACTTCTCAGACCCCTGCGTCCGCGATGGTGAAACGCTTTGAAGGATCCACCGTGAGGAGACCAGCAATGAGATCCTCGAAGGAAATAGAAATGGAATAGGAGATCTATGAGAAATGGAAATAGAAAATAATAGGAGTAATAAATAGACTGTAGAAGAAAAAAGAATTGTTTTACTTCGAGTGATCCCCACCATGACATAACATGCTGAAGATCACAGAGATACATTGTTGAAATGCATGTCAGCCAGTCATTCCCGTTGTTGGCACCATACTATCGCACTGCGCGCAGATGCCGGGCGTTAAATTTCCTCGCCAATTTCGGCAATAAGGTTTTTGTTATGAGCCAATATTTTTCTATGACTATGCTTCTGCAAACCTTTTTTTGCAAGCCATGGTCGCTAAAGCGTCCGTGGGCCCGCGCTGCGCGACAGCTTTAAAAATGACGTGCGAGAGCCATTTCAAACAGTTTCTGGTTTTGTTCGTTTGTATTTTGATACTCTGTTCGCTCTTTCAGGACATGTGTCCACACATGACGGTGTGTGTAATCCCGCCAGTTCTGCAAACCTTACCATTGCGGAGTCTCTTGCTTTGCGAAACTTATCTATGCTCAATCTCTTGCTTTACAAAGCTCATTACAACTGACTCCCCCATGGGAGGGTTCCTAAAAGTTAGACTTAGATTGCCCCAAATTCAAATAATACTATCTGCATAACAGCCTGTCAAGAGTTCACAAAACAAACCTCTCACAAGCCCGGACCCCCAATCAACCAACTACATATTTCCAACCCCTGAACCTCATTCGGCTCGAATATGAATGAACTAAATGAAGTAAAGTAAGAAACATTACTTGAATGAAAATTGAAAAATGCAATTAGTTGCATGAATTACGGACATTATATTCGGTAAAACTCGGGAAAGAAGTTTCATCTGCTCGGATGAAGTTTGGAAATCAAACATCCGACTTATGGAAAGTTGCAGCAGTCAGTCAGTCAGTCAGTCAGTCAGTCAGCCAGCCAGCCAGCCAGCCAGCCAGCCAGCCAGTCAGTCAGTCAGTCAGTCAGTCAGTCAGTCAGTCAGATCAGGCAGAAGATCAAGGACATGTGAGACGATCAGAGAGATGTGCGAAATCATGGAAAGCGCGCAAAATGCTGTGTTTTACACAATGTTTTGTACTCCGGCATGTGCTACCATGTAGGCTCTTGAAAACGGCGGGCACGGAGGTCAGTTGGCACAGGGATGGGCAAAAATTGCACCTCACTATGCAAATGCGCGTTTGCAAGTCAAAACCGCAAACAACTAAACGCCTTCGGGCTACTTTGGGAGGACCAAATGTGCAAAAAGTGGACGGCACTGTGGCGAAACGCGCGTGCGCAAGTCAGAAATCACAAAAATCTGACAGTCCCGGGACACTTTGAGAAGATCAAATGTTGAAAAGGCACGCGCGGTTCAAAATCGTAAAACAACTAGGTGCGCGAGGCGTTTACGGATGATCAACCAGACGCAGAGAAAACGCACAGTGCTGAAGCAAAGCGCGCGTTTGCAAGTCAAAAAACAAAAAATGGGGGGGTTGCCATGTTTCCGGGGATGGGATGAGTTCTTGCGCAAGATCAGGATCATCATCGTCATCATGATCATCATCATCGTCAACAACTTCATCTTCATCATCATCATCATCATCATCATCATCATCATCATCATCATCATCACTATCATCACTATCATCACTATCATCACTATCATCAGCACCATCAACAAAATCAGCATCATGATTGTCATCGCCGCCATCATTAATCATGTTCTTCTTCTTCTTCTTCATCAACTCCTTCACATCATCATCGTCATGTAACGGCCAGGTAAAGGCTATGGCAAGTGAGTGCCACAGCCGATTCAGCGTCGCAGCCACGAAAGTGTCACAGCCACGAAAGTGTCGCAGCCACGAAAGTGTCACAGCCGAGTAAGCGTCACAGCCAAGTAGGACACCAAACCAAACACACCAGATACATACACCAGAAAAGAAAAACATCAGAGAGAAAAACACCATCAGCAGAAAGGGAAAATCGAAAAATGCGGGAGAGGCAGGTGATGGCACAAAGGAACGAGATCGGGAATCAAAGCAACAAAGGGTTTAGATAGGTGACTCCCAAATGACGGGATGATGATAAACCGTGCGATGCTGACAATGACTCAAATGGTGATGACGAGGATGATGAGAGTGTTTCTGACCGTGCGATTTGAAACAGCTGATCTTCCAAATTTGTCTGCCTCCTTCCAGTATCATTGAGACAGCCAGTCTCTTCTTCCCAATTGCTGCTGTCTCTATCTGTCTCTTGTTTTTCTTTCCTCTCTTCCTCTTCTTCCTCTTCCTCTTTCTCTTCCTCTTTCTCTTCCTCTTTCTCTTTCCCTTCCCTTCTCTTCCCTTCTGTTCTCCTTCACGGAGTCACTGATGAAGTTCGGCGGGTTGTAGGAAGCCGTTTGGATCTTCTTGTAGAGGGCCGCCGTGTTCGAATCCTGGAGCTGCCACAGTGCAGCGTTGGAGCGTAAGAAACTGCGACGAACGCCTCAAAAGGAAGAAAGCCACAGGTCATGGCCTCAGAATGTAAAAGGCACGGAAGAAACAACTCTTTGAACTCTGATAAGAATTGAATTCTTATCTTATATTGGAATTCTTGAAAAAATCTTAGAGTTCTTGGACAAAAAATATCTTTACTGAAGTTATCAGAAAAAGATTCAAAATTAATCACAGTTCGTTTGGAGTGAAAAGATTATCAAGGCACAGCCGAGCAAAGACTGAGGACAGTTCAAACAAGATCACACCGCAGCTCCACATATCACACATTCGCGGGATGTAACCTCAGCAACAAAATCTGCCAACCAGGGCAGCCTACAAGAATGTAGGACCGATGGAGACTGAAGTAGGACAACAAATGAAAATCATGTGCCAGATAAGAGACAAACATCAAGGAGAGAACAGAAACAGTGAGAATGGACAAATGAATGTTCCAACTGTGACAGTCTGTGGATGCCAAGTTGAAACCCGTGAAAATCGACACCTGAGACTTCAGCTTTGCCCCAAAACCATCTCGGGTGGCGCATAGCCTGAGCACAACTGCAACGTTTCCTTGGGATCACTGAAGGGTCAAGCGTTAGGAAGCTGTGAAGCTGTCAAGGTTCAATGGCCCCTCGCAGGTAGGAAGATCAACTCATGTTCAGCAAAAATAATTAAGAATTGGATTATATCATTATAAGAATTAATAGAATTAGATTGGTTTCTTCAGCCTTTCTCACTATAGCACCTAAGGATCCTAATGGCAATGGTCATTCTGGTCAATGTCAACCGTTGTGGTGCACTTTAACAATGTAACAGTGGCTTCACCTGAGACGCCCGGCAGGGGGGGCCACACGCGGGCTTCAGGGGCCACGCGGTCTTCAGGAGCTGGTGGTCGTCGAAGCGCTGAGCACGGAGAATCTATGAGAGAAAGATGAAGAAAAAAATAGATAAATGATAAAAATCACAAATCATATATTTAAAAACTAAACTATAAATATGTACTATGTGTTTCAAGTTAAATATTTATGTGAATATGATTTGGAAAGGATAGAGACTAGTGTTTTGGAAAGCTGTAGACTGTAAGTATATGAAAATATGCGCACATACATAATCATATACATATGTAAATGAATCGATAGATGGGCAAGAATTGTTCTCGCGCACCTCAATGCTGTTCCTGGCTCTAAGTCGCCAACATTGCTGAGGCCAAAATCCACAATCTTGATGCATTTGTGCCTTCGTGCTGCTGTGTCGAATCCATTGCTTTTCTGTCCCGAAAATGTCAAGACATCCAAATTTACATCCGAATCCACTTGAGCATATCCTTAAGCATCTTCTTAGTTTGCCTTAAGATTCTCCTAGCATGTTCTGCAAAATCTAGAATCTTCGTTCTCAGATTCTTTGTTGTCCTCGCAGTCTAAGGACTCCTTCTAAGAGAATCTCAGGGACTTCTTGTGCTCAGAGTCATCTCCAATCTACTCTCTTCTCCAAAGGGCTCATCCAGCAGCAAATTCTCCGGTTTCAAGTCCTGAGCAGAGGAGAGGATTCGTTTGGAGGGAAAAATATTTCGTCTCTTGAAAATGATTCTCTTAAGGATGATATTTTCTCTTAAGAAGATTCTCTTAAGGAGATCCTCTCTTGTTCGGAAAGATGCCACGGCAGTAGGTGCGTCTGCTGAGGGCCTCACCCGATGGACGACGTTCAGTTGATGGATTTTTTCCACCTGGAATGCGAAAGGAGAAAATGAGGGTAAGAAAATAAAGCATGAGGTATCAAGAAACAATCTATGACAACGTTACAAGAGGAAATAAAGCTACAAGGTGCTATAAATTGATCCAAGTCGATCTGACTAGCTCTCAAAGCTACAAAGGATATATTATAGAGAGTAATACAAAGAAACATGTGTTTTCCATCATAAAACGCGGGGATGCAAAGGAGGAGCTCTTTGCGTTTGAAAAAATCGAGGGAAACTCCGTCAAGAAAAAGGCACAACACGAATTCCTCTCCCAGCGACTCCAGCGATGAGTTGGTGAAAGAAGTAACAGGCGTCCTTCTCCTGGAGCTGACTCGGGTTGTCGTGGTTGTCTTGGCAGCTTCAGAGAAAAAGTTGTGCTTTGAGCATATTCCTTGTTGCAACTTGTCAAGTCATCAAGCATCCCAGCAAGACAAGGATTCAACTTGAACTATTTTCTGCGACTGGATACCACCTTCTAGACATGAGTTGCAAATATGTTTCGTTGCACCATCTGTTTTTCAATAAACAAAAACAAACATTACAAGAGGAAGTCCTTTTCCCAAACCAACACATCTTGAAACATTTGAACTTGTCTCAAGTTAGGAACAGAGGAAGTCTCCGCCACCATTTCGGTCAAGATGGAGCATTTGTGCCATTGTGGCCCCTTGAGTAAATCTCCCGCATTCAACACCACATGCCATGTTTATCCCTGTTTGATGTCAAAAGAAGCAGTTGCAAGGCTGGCTTTCAGTCTTAAACATAGAAAACATGTTTGAGTTTCCACTTAGAACGTTGACAGCGAAGTTGACGCTGAACACGTCAGCCGCCTGGACATGGTGATGCTGGACGATGTAATCGAAAAGCTCACCACCGGAAGCATATTCCATGATGAGAAACAGCCTCAGGGGACGGCGGTGGATCAAATCCCTCCAAGATTCAGACTTCTTCTCTTTGAGATTCTTCTTCTCTTCTCTGTTGTGTCTCCTCTCTTTGAGTGGAATTTCTCTTCTCCAACCTCCCTTGCCTCTTCTATCTTCTCTTATCTACGCACCACTCTTCTCTGATCCCCGAAGTACAACTTTTTCTTGAGTCCTCGCAGTACAAATCTTTCCTTCGAGTTCGTGCTTTTTTGAGTTCTAACCCCTTCTTATCTTCCACCTTCTCTTACTTCTCTTCTTATCTTTTAGAATTTGGCAGATCTCAGTTCTTCAGAGGTGTGCGCCACGGAACTGTCCCTTGGTCTCGATGATCTCGAAGAGCTGCACCACGTGCGGATGCCTCGACTGCCAAAAGGAATCTATATCTTTGAAAATCCAACTTATCTTTTTGAATTGATCTTTCAAAGTTTCTCTTTTGAAGTTGATTTCTCCAAGATTTTCTGTCAGGATTTCTGAAGAGGAAAAAACAAAGAGAGAAATGAAAAGAAGAACTAGAGGAAGTTGCAAGTTGAGGTTGCAAGAAGAAACTCTTTGCAAAGAAACCTGTTCAAAAAGAGGTGCTGCATGCGTGTTGCGCCTCATGAGTTTCAGCAGCTGCACTTCGCGGGCCACGCGTTCGATGTCTGCAACCTGCAACACGCTGGGAGACATTAAAAAATCAAAGCAAATAGAAATATGGAAATTTCAGACTTGTCTTTTTCAAAGGACATGGAAGCTGAGAGGACTTGAAGACAGGAGAATAGGATGGAGAAAAGGACGGAGAATTGGACGGAGAATAAGATGGAGAAAAGGACGGAGAATAGGATGGAGAATAGGTTCGAGAATACAATGGAGAAAAGAATGGAGAACAGAATTGAAGAGCGGACAAAACATAGAGAATGAGAGCATAGAGGCGAGAACAGAACGGAGGAGTGGACAAAAAATAGAGAATTAGAGAATAGAGAATAGAATGGAGGAGCAGACAAAGAATAGAAAATTAGAGAATAGAGAATAGAGAATAGAATGGAGGAGCGGACAAAGAATAGAGAATGGAATGAGAGTAGAATTGAGGCGCGGACAAAGAATCGAGAATAGAATCAAGAATAGAATGGAGGAGCAGACAAAGAATAGGGAATGGAATGAGAAGAGAATGGAGGAGCAGACAAAGAATAGAAAATTAGAGAATAAAGAATAGAGAATAGAATGGAGGAGCGGACAAAGAATAGAGAATGGAATGAGAATAGAATTGAGGCGCGGACAAAGAATAGAGAATAGAGAATAGAATGGAGGAGCAGACAAAGAAAAGAGAATAGAGAATAGAATGGCGGAGTGGACAAGGACTAGAGAATACAGAATAGAGATAGAGAATTGAGAATTAGAGAATAGAATGGAGGAGCGGACAAAGACTAGAGAATAGAGAATAGAGAATAGGGAATAGAGAATAGAGAATAGAGAATAGAGAATAGAGAATAGAGAATAGGGAATAGAGAATAGAGAATAGAGAATAGAGAATCGAGAATAGAGAATAGGGAATAGAGAATAGAGAATAGAGAATAGAGAATAGGGAATAGAGAATAGGGAATAGAGAATAGAGAATAGGGAATAGAGAATAGAGAATAGAGAATAGAGAATAGAGAATAGAGAATAGGGAATAGAGAATAGAGAATCGAGAATAGAGAATAGGGAATAGAGAATAGAGAATAGAGAATAGAGAATAGAGAATAGAGAATAGAGAATAGAGAATAGAGAATAGGGAATAGAGAATAGAGAATAGAGAATAGGGAATAGAGAATAGAGAATAGAGAATAGAGAATAGAGAATAGAGAATAGAGAATAGAGAATAGGGAATAGAGAATAGAGAATCGAGAATAGAGAATAGGGAATAGAGAATAGAGAATAGAGAATAGGGAATAGAGAATAGAGAATAGAGAATAGAGAATAGAATGGAGGAGCGCAGACAAAGAATGGAAAGACTCTAGTTGTGCTTTCCTTGCTTTGCAGCTTTTTGGCGCTCAGCTTGTGTTTTTCGTGTTAAATTCTCCTGTGTAAGTCGTGATGGCTTGTTGGTTTTCATTCTCATGGCTATGTTTTCTGTGTCGGATTTCCGTTGTCATTTTGCTGTCACGGGATGGTTCTCGTCATGCGGAGACCATCGCAGTGGGGCTAGGGCCAGGCGGAGGCATCCATTTTCAGCTCTTTGACTTCCAGCCTAACTGATGCAATGTACAGTAATTCATCTACAAGATTGTTCTCCAAGGTTCTGTCCCTCTGTCCCTCTCTGCTTTGTTGAATGAAAGTCCTTTTGCATCGCACTTGCGGTCCCATAGGAACCGGGTGTTGGTCATTGATCATTGATTTTCTGGTGCCTGAGTATGGATGAAGCATTTGCTTGAAATCTCCATGTATTGAGACATGAGTATGTCGTCATGTCTTATTCTATTCTCCAAGAAAAGACTTCTCCACGAGAACTTCTCCCTATATTTATCTCTATTTTATCTCCAGTTTGTAGTTATAAGATGTTATAAGGAGATAAAGTTACTAGATCTTATAGTTATAAGATGTTATTAGGAG
>VSDK01014644.1:0-41422 GCA_009767595.1 Symbiodinium kawagutii
CGATCAGTCAACCTTAGTCACAGCGAAGGCACTGCAGAATTCTCACTAACAACCCTCACCTGACAGGTAGGAAAAAAACACCAATTCATCATTATGAATCTGGAAAATTGGCAATCATACCACTGATATCCCTGAAAAAATGGAAAATCCTCCAGGAAATGATCATGAACCTGCTAGTTTCATTGAATTTGTGGATGACTGCAATAAGCATTGCCAACATCGGCTGCTGTTTCCTGGCGAACCGGGATTCCACCACTGGCCAACATCGTGCCCTGTCACTTGGGGCTGCGGGTAACGGCGAAGAGATGACAAGTTGGTATCTGCAAGTCATGGAGTTTCGGCTTCTAAAACTGCAAAGCTTACCGTGATTTGTATAGCTATGGCTTATAGCCATGGGTAGCGCCACCACTCGTCATAGCTATTCATTAATTGTAGTGGCCATAGCTTTCCATCCATGTTTCTCTTCACAATGGCTGCTATGAATATGGACAAATTCATTCTTGATGCTGATCTAACCATTGCTAAATCCAAACCCGTATGAAGCAGCATTATTTCCCATCCCTTTTGAAACAGCATTGACCATATAAAACTATGTATATAATCACAACTAATCAAAAAAATCGTGAATCGGATGGTGGTAACAAGTAACCTCTTTGCTTGATTTTAAGCGCCATGAATCATAGGCAACTATTCAGAACCATCATTTATCCGCAGGTGATGATCAGTATTTACCATCAACCATTGACAACTATATCATGGATGACCAGTATTGACCATCAGAAAAAACATCATTTGTCACAATCAACGATCAACTAAGCATCGTTGACTATCCATTGACCATCAAGTAAGCCATAGTCATCAACTAACCATGAATCAACCATGAATGGACCGTCAACTAAGCTACAATTCACCATCAACTAACCATTGTCAACCGTGACTTAACATTAATTCACCACAATCTCAACTACTTATCACCCATCGTTGATTGAACATTGGTCAACCATCCTCAAAAACCTGCTTGACCCATCCCTCCTTGGCCGGGGTATCCGCGCTGTGCTGTCGGTGGCTTCGACTAATACGTGGACTGCGAGTGCGAGGACTGCCTGGGAGATGTGACGGCAGTGTACGACCAACGGTGGCTGGTTGACGGGTATCTCCTGATCAGCCATGGGTTTATAGTGAAAGATAAGGGTTTATCAGGGTTTGAACTCTTGTAGATAAGGGGATGATAACTTAACAGTGATGATTGATTCATGTTAACTCACGTTTTTTTGTTCGGGGTAGCGTGATGTGTACCTTTTGCAGATTCATGCAGATACCGTCTAGACAAACATGTTTACATACAACATCTATGCAAATACCTACCAGCCTCTCTGCAACCAATCGAAAGAACATATACATATTAACTAATGAAACGTAATTAAACATGTTAAAGCAAATGAATAGATAAATGCGGCGTGTCTGTGTCTGCGGCTCTATCTCGTGTGTGTGTGTGTGTGAAAGTTTTAGACAAGGGTATACTGTATCTGTAAAAATGATTGAGAGCTCAGTTGATAATTCCAAACGATTCCAGAAAATGATTGGCACTGACCGACACGTCGTTATGTGGTCTGTAGTCAAGGTAGCACGCAAATTTGCGTGCGACAAACACATGGGACAATGTAAACATCGACATTATTAAACACCTGTACCGACGCCCACTTAAACATCTGAAAATTCATGCAGCAATGAAGGAACATGCCAACACACACACACACATACACATACCTAACAGAGATATGCCCGGGCTAATGCGACTGTGGCATATGCCCCGGGGGCACATCTATTTCTCACTGGGTTGGTGGATGGGAAAGCTCCGCTTCAGGCACAATTCTGGGACAGTTCAACTCAGAGAAATGGATCATCACCAGCATGAGGATGAGAAGGAACATGAAATCAAGGGGATGAGAATGAAAATGATATCAACATGATGGGATACTATATGATACTTTTCATTTTTATGATCTTCATTGATGCCAGGATAACCCATAGGGATAGTGAAGAATGATATCGACATCATGGGATAATAATGAAACATGTAACGAAAATGATGGTGAAATATCATGACAATGCTCAACAACAATAACTGCTGACAAATGAAATCAATTGTTTCATACCATGGGGACCATATCCGTTCCATGTCGGTGAATCTCAAAACATGGATGGAAAGAAGCGAAAATGCATGATAATTACTGATCACCAAGGGTCGATCATGGGATATCAGCAGTAACAAGCTACTCATAGGAAAAGAAAAAATTCGCCAAGGTATTACTGTAGCATCCCTGTCATATCCCTATCAGATCCCTATGAGCAGTAGCAGCCGTCTACTCCTACTACTACTACTACTACTACTACTACTACTACTACTACTACTACTATCACTACCAGCAGAAAAAGTGCCATTTCTTCCACCAACACTACCACTACTCAGTATCAATGAACATTAGTCAGTTGACCATTTCCAACTCTGAAACATTTATCCACCAACATCAATCAACTATACCATTACCAGCATGAATTCGTCATTTGTTTCAACCAGTTATTGACTCAAGCACTAGTCAACCATCACCGCTGGCCCTATAGGCTCTACCAGGTCCGGTGCCACCCTGGCTTTCCGCTGTTTCGCAGCTAGTCCCAGCGGCCACTTCTGTCGCCACTTCCGTGAGTCGATCCCCGAGACACTGCAGACATTCGTGAGTTCCTTAGCCGGTCGAGTCCCACACGGCCGAGGACGGCTGCGACAGTCGATCCAAACAGATCAATGCTTGACTGGTTGGTAGTTGAACCACCCCTATGAAGCAAGTTTGGTGGTTTCAACCATCACTAGGGTTCAACGGTCACTCTCCAGCTGGTTGGTAGTTGAACCACCCCTATGAAGCAAGTTTGGTGGTTTCAACCATCACTAGGGTTCAACGATCACTCACTAGCTGGTTGGTAGTTGAAGCACCCCTATGAAAAATATTACAGTCAACCAACCAATAATTGTTAATGATTGTTGGTGAAAATTAAAAAAGGTTGGAAACCACTAACCAGTTGAGTAATGGTTAGTCACCGTTGATTCATGGTCGATCAGAGGTTAGTCATGGTTGATTAGTGTAATGGGTGAGCAATGGTGAGTCATCCATGGTTTCTCAGCGGATAGTCATGCTAGATTCATGGCTGACGATTGTGCTTGTTAGTCATTAGCAAATGTTGATTCATGGGTTCAAATATCTACTCGTTTGTTAGTGGTTATAGTTAACGATCTAGCTGATCATTGGTTCACGATGGTGAAGGAAAGCAGGGGAAAATCATCAACATGAATGTGGAGGGCATATAATCAGCACAGTTCATGAGGGTGTATGTTTTTGTGCAGTCTCACTGGCAAATGATGAATGGCAATGATTGTCAACTATGGGTCAGCATGCATGTGGTCCATGATGGTGAATGCTGGTGATATCAAGAGGTGGCAAGGCCACACACACAAACGTATTTATGTATATATATATATATACAACATTGTAATCTGGTTGCCAACCTGAATATCCCCCATGTTAGCAATTTAAGGAATCTATCTATTTGGGATGGTCAAATAACTGATATGCAGCACCTACTCCAGGATCACTATACACACATGATGACCCATGGCTAAAGATGATTCGTGCTGGTTAGCGACATATTTCAACAATTCACGTCGGAACACCTTGTGCCTTCACACCATTTTGGGCATTGCTGGAGGGGGCATCACCGCCCATGGACGATCTTTTGTGGTGTCCCATTTACCGCGTGATCACCGATGGCTACCAACTCCTCACCCCCGAACTATCGATGGCGGGGGGGATCAAGGTTTGGCCGCTGGAAAGCGTCATTTGGGTTTTTCCACAACTGGTGTACCCGAATAGATGGTGGCTTCCCCTATTGATGACGATCACTTGGGCATGGTTGGGAGGGGCGACCAGTCATGGACTGCGAAATAGAGGGGTGGAGTGATCCATCTCACCGCTGGCCGGAAACCCTGAACCATGATGTGGTGGTTTATTCCCCAGAAATTGTTGGTTTAACATGACAAATGGTGAATATTGGATGATGCGGGGGTATCCCTATTTCAAGGAACACCTATTTATAATTGCCATCCATCCTCAATATCCGCACGCCTGAAAATAAAAATTGCAGAGCTACTAGTTGCTCAGCTGGTGATCCGTCAAAGAGTCGGGTTTACTCAAAAACATTCGGATCTTCTTGGGATTCAACCCAAAAATGGCTACGGAAAACCCATGGGCAACAACCATCCACCCCGGATGGACCATGAAAATATATAAAAAATCTCATGACTTCACAGCTTGATCCTCACCAAACGCCATGGCGCCCCTCCTTGGGGAAACCGGTTGGACCCACCGAGTCGCATGGAGAGCCTTCGAATTCCACGACCCACGCGTCCTGGAGGCCCAGTGATCTCTGCCAGCCATAGCTTTCGGCCAAGAGACTCAACGGACAGATCAGTGGAAGGAGTTGCTGGTTGGTGGTTGAACCACCCCCATGAAGAAAAACATTAGTCAACTGACCATTTATTAATGATCACTAGGGCAAGCAGAAATGTTTAAACCCACCAATCAGTTGCTACCGTCCCGATGAGTTGCCCAACAGACTCAACAGACTCAGTTCGGTGGTAGCAACTCTTTGGGCGTCGTTGCCATCACCCAATGACCTGACCTTCTCACCACTAGTCGCCACGGACACGTCCTGATCTGGACGATGCATGGCTAGTCTGCGAGGTTCTTCGGCGCCGTCCCGACACGTCCTTAGGGGTGCACCCGTTGAGGTCTAGGATGCCCATCTCATGTTAGGGTCACGGAGAATTCCGCCCTTCACTTCAGTATTAACGCTTCGCAAACAAAACAACGCCTGTTTTCAGCACTGCTCGATCGACCCGCGGAAAATCAAACAGAACCAGAACGACAACCTGATGCTGAAAATGAGTCTGGTTTCACACAGCTTCGCAGGCCCTAGCCACCACGAAACATTGTGACATGTTCAAGCCGCTAATTCCAATGTGTCTGCCACCAAGTTGGTTGAACCCAGGTACAAGCTTATAAGCGCCGTTGATCACCGTCTCGTGGGAGCCAAGAGGATACCCTTCCAAAGCTATCATTTGGTTAGGCCACTCCTAGTAGCTCTCCTTGAAACGACCATAGGGATACCCTGGGCTCCGAACCGCTTCCTCCCAATCACCAACCAATTAAATCACTGAAGCTCAACTGTGGTAAGATACTGGTCCGACTTGAGACTGGTCCTCTTGGTCCTTTAGTTTTGGTCTTTGCCAAGCCCTTTGACATGTTGAAAATCGCCACCTGGGCTGCCCCACCATCATGGTCTCTTCGAGTCGGTTCACCAAACCACCTGGGCCCAGCATGGAGCAGCATGGGGCGGCATCACCCGTGGCAGCAGCAGCAATGACAACGACGCAGCAACAGCAGCAATGACATTGACAATCACAAGTGACACGTACAAAAGTGAACAAAATCATGATGTAGACACCTGCAAAATGATGAAATCAACAGCCCCTGGTTCCCCCTGGGAACGTAAAGATCTCAACTCAGAGGGCCCTTCGTTTGGCTCGAGCGCTTGCATCAACTCAATGGGCTCATGGGGGCCCCGGAACGAGCCCCCGGGTCCGCCCGCCCCCGGGCGCCGCGCAGAGCCATGCGCAGCCCAGAAACCCAAGGCCCCTCCGGCGGAGATGACGCTGGCTTCGCTGACGTAACTCTGAGATTGCATGGACGAAGCCTTCTGCCTCGACCACCGAGAGGAACGCTGCGCAGCTCTGACAGGTGACACTTGGTGATATGCTTAGTGCGGGTGGCTCAATGACAGGTGTCAAGGGTGCCTCTCTGATGGTTGTCAGCAGTGATTACCATGCTTAGTACTGGTTAATGATCGATTACAAGTATGCTTCGTGGTCAACGACGGTTTAGTTTCATGATCTTCGATGTGGATGCTTACTGCAGCAATTGGCCCGTACTGGGGCGACATTAACCTCCGAGCGGCCACAACTTGGATGTCACAATGTGTAGATCTCCCGAGATAATTGCAAGATTTCTGCTCGTGCAAGAAAAATCTGGCATTATGCAGGTATGTAGGTACTGTATGTGCGTATTAATTATATCCTATTATGTATTATTACTGATTGGCCCATGGATGTCTAGCCACGGTGCATACAGTTTGCATACATGATTTTGCATGTAAGCAGCCTGCGTACAATTCCATAGGCAGTATGATGGTAGTATATAGGTATCTTGAAGGTTGCTCGACATCAACAACTGGTGGGGCGCCCGCCACCAGAACGACCATCGTATTGCAGTGAGGCATGGGCCCCAATGGCCCATGCCCCCCACCGCGCATCCATAAAACTGTGCATGCCCAAGCCCCACCAGAAGCTTGATGGATAGCACATTTTATCAAATCACATCATGTGCTTAATTAGTAGTCATCAGTAGCTATAACGGACTACCAGTTGAGGAACACATTCATTCCGGATTCGAATGTGGCTCGAAAGAGCAAGCATAACAACTCAACGAGTCTCGATGAACCCGAATGGAAATCAAGCAATGTGGACTGTGAGGTGAGCCCAGCGATTAACTGGGAATATCAACTGGTTGGTGGTTGAACGACCCCGATGAAAAATATTCTTCTCAACCAACCAGCCATTTGTTAATACCAACCAGCCATTTGTTAATACAAATGAAGGTAAATGAACAATATAAATCAATGTTAAACCAAACCACATCAAGCCGTCAACCTTAAGCCTTCCTTCCCAGTTGTGCAAACAACTCGCTCGCCGGCGACCACATCTGGGCGGTCAGGGCCATGATAACTTCTATCTTTGAGCGGGGGAGCTGGGAAATGATCATGAAGGCCCGCCTTCATCGGGAAATAAAAAAGACATCAATCATCCCACAAAATGATCAAGAAAATGAAGGCTCACCATGATTTGAGGTTACAACATCCTTGACTACACAAAATTGGGGGTCCGCAAACTCTGTGATGATGGGTCCGAAAACTCATCCAAGACTCATCCACTGGAAACCGCTCCACTGCCCACGAAGCCCCGGTTTTCTGAAACCCAGTGGCATGTTGAGCTGCTGCATGATTTCCCTTAGCTGTGTGGCATCTGCACACATGCGACATGATAGCAGTGCATAAGAATAGATCAAATAGTGCTTTCTGATTCTATTAGTGGTATTAACCAATTATATAGTGAGTAAAAAACAAATTGGCTATTTGAGTAGCTACCAGTGGTTGACTGATTCTCCTCATTATGGTGGCCAATAAATGTCAAAAATGGTTTCGAAAGGTTCGCATTTGTATGGAATTTAAAGTCATCCTCTTAAGCGAACCCACCCAAACCCACCAGGTTAGTAGGGAACCGATGCGTACCAACAGATCCAGTGATTCAACCTCTTTCCGGCGATTCAAGTCTGCCAAATGAATCCAACGCGTTGCAACAACCCAATCACAAAATGCCAAAACTGGACAAGCTAAACCCCTGTTTGATTCATAGGGGTATCCCCCAAGTTCGCCAACTGTTTTCCCATTAAGATGGTACCCACCCACCCCTCAATCAATGACCTATGGTTAGTCAATCTGGGGTAAACATTACATGCAAAAGGCATTTGCTTGACAGTTCCCGCCAACATAGAGACTGTGTCAACATGAGGAGTTCATAATTGCTAGGAGCTGGCTTGCGTGCGAAACGATCTTTGCGGATGGCAGTCCCTCTACTATTATAGGCATTCATACTTAGATAAGAAAGCCTACTTCCAACCCCAGTGCAGTGGCCAGTTGAGAAACATCTTTTGCCAAGTCACTCTTCTTCTTCTGCCAGTTCTGCCAGTTCTGCCACGGCTTCCAAATCGATGTCATCTTGGTGCCTCGTTGACTCAAGGCCATGGGACGGGCGCGAATGAAGGTGCGAGTCTATTCAGGCACACAGGGTTGGTTAATGGTTGCCTAATCATACTCCATGATGGATAAAATGATGGCTCACGGTGGTTCATAGTTGGCGATTTTGCTGGGTTGAATCCGAAAAATCATGGCTCAACCATGAAGGCTTCAAAAGGCTCTCTGAACCTTCACGCTGAAAATCTTTGGCAAAAGTTCAGGCTGTGGCCAACCACCAATTTCTAGAACAATGGGCCATCCACCGTTAGCGCATCATTTGCAACATAGCTAAAACGGCCTGAACACACATACAGTGCTTGATAAGGAGTGGAATCAGCAGTTCTCGAGTAAGTGCCAAAAAGAACAGGAACGGTCAGCTAATACCACGCCAAATTGAAAAGATAATTCACAAGCAATGCGACAGAAATGCAGTTGGCACAGCGCACCCATCATATCCGCCTGCTTGATGCGTGATGGCCGAACAATCCAAGCTGCCAGGTGTTTGCCGTCCAAGATATCATTTCCATCGGCCGTTGAACGGCTGTTCGGATGTTCTAGGTGCACTTGGTCGTTAACAAATTGTAAATCACCTCAAATTGATCATCATCAACCATCAAAACCATCACTAAACCATCCTTAACCTCATTAAACACATCACCTCCATCTTTAAACCATCCTTAACCACCACAATTTCAAGCATCAGCAGCCATCCAACCATCCAACCATCCAACCATCAACCCATCGGCACCGTGGCCAAGCTTCAAGATCTGCTCGAGGATCGGGGGAAACAAATGGTTCGACACGGCTAAGGCCTTGGGAGATCGGGCGGATCCCGGGCCGAATATCTTGGAGAAGGGCTGGGTTTACCCCCAGGAGTTCATGGTGATTAGTGCTGGGTAGTACCATGGTAAGTATATCATGACTAGTGGTGGGTAGGCGTGGTATTACTCACATAAATAGAATTGTGAGGAGTGGTAAGAATCCCGTTGATGGTACATGGCTGGGTAGTTTTTGCTACTTCTTGCCGGCCCTGGATTAATATGTCTTGGGTTAGCATTGCTGCTTGACTTTGACACTTACGTGTTAATTAGTAGTGGCCCATACTCTGCAGAATAGTGGTCAGGAAAATAGAATGATCCTGGAGTAGATGCTGAATATCAAATTGGACCATCCCCAATAGGCAATAGGTTTTATCATTGAATATGGGAAATTCTAGCTACTAGAGGATGGTTACACGGATAAATATATTGTGCTTGCGTTCAATCTTTTTGCACCAGGACGGCGGTGCAAGCGATGAACCGCACAAGTACTCTCATTGCAAAGAGTTCTAACAATCAATATGGCGATATGGAAACACCTGCGTTTGCGCTCCTCAATTCAAGAGAGTGGCTGTGCCCCTTGATGGAAGTTCAGAAGGTAATCATCCTAGCCGAAAGCACTGGAAGCACCAACAAAAACCTGTTGGTTTGATCACCAACGAAAACCTGGTGATTGGCCCAAGAATCAAACACCAGTTGTTTTGGATGTCCTACCATCGAACATCAAAGAAAAGCCTTTTGGTCAAGAACTGAACCACTGAGCGCTGGACATGACCAATAATCCTTGCTGTTGATCCATGATATGCCTCCCGTTAACCCATGCCCAATATGCCCAAAGGAATGCGTTTGCTTTCAAGTATACATGCAACTTTGGTAATCTAAAGGCGAACCTGTCAATCTATATGCATGTGCAAATAGTGGCATTTACAAATCCAACAATAAACATACAAACAAACTAATAGATACTATGCTCATCTATCCATACAAGCGCTCATAAATGTTCATTGCTGCCCCCGCTAGCATCAATACTTCTACTTATGAAAAAACCATCATCAAACACAACTTTGATCAAACTGAGGTTGTCGCCACAGTTTCGGCAGAAACGACACGGCGTCCGCTCGCATCATCTGCCCGGAAACCGTGAAAGACGACAAGGCCACGGGCAAGATGATGTTGTAGGTGCGCGTCCCCGTAAGCTCTAAGACCTTTTCACGGAACCAAGCTGCGGGGAGGCCGGGCGGCTGAACGACTCAGGAGTGTGGAGATGCCATGGCGGCCACGGGTTGGTTAACCTTGGAATTCGTAGTGATTATTGATTGGTTTTTAGGGATTGATGATGGTTATGTTGTTATTCTTCCTTCTTTTTTGTTTATAGTGGTGAACAATTGTTGATTTAAAACGGCTGACGATGGTTTGTAAAGTTTAATCACACTTTGGCACAGGTGACAATGCGCGTCGATTATGTTCAATTGTCTGATTGCAGAATGGTTGATTGATGGTTTCCAACTTTTTAAATAGTGATCGCTAATTACAGTTTATGAGGGTGGCAGCCATTCACCATCATTATGCAACATGGGTTCACCAAAACTGTTTCGGAAAATGCAAATTGCCATCATTTAGCATGCATGGTTAATCATGATCATCCATATGCATCCATAATATTACGTAATACTATCATGCAACATCTATCACAAGCCACCAATAACACTGGAAATGCTATTCACACTAATCATCATTAACCATGTTATTAACTATTAACCAGCGTTGATTCATGCTATTAATATCTCCTTTACTAGTCATCATGATTAACCACTGCTATTAACATCAACATCTATGAAGCCATCTATCGTCACCACCCAACTCACCGCCACCAGCATCACCATGCTTCGCCGCTTCGCCGTAGCCACAATGACCACGGGCGTCAGCGGAAAGCGAAAGCACGAAGCGAAGAGTCCAACCATCCCGAAGATCACCTGGAGGCCCCCGAGCTGGTCACGTGGCGCGTGACCAAGCTCGGCGATGCCATGGCAATGATTCAGGACGAAGCGAAACGACCGATGATTGGTGGGAAGGCGAAACAAATATGAACAGCTATATGGTGCTATGTGTATGGATATAATGAGAAATAAATATAGGATTGAGCAGGAAAATGATTGAGAAGGATGATCAGTTCATGTTGAAAGATCTCCCTTGGCAGGTATGAGAAACCGAGTGGTTTTGTGGCTAGCAAACAGCCGATAGTCATGGTTGATAACGGGTTCACAAAACATTATATAAGTGGTTTTCACAGCTTTGGCTCTTGTATCCATGATGCATGGACATGAGAGACGTCAGGCAAGTTCATGACAGTGGTCGTTGAATGATGCGCAATAGTCATTGATTGACAAGGGCGTTGATTACCTATGATTGGCCGTATTAATGGTTGTAAGCACCCCTGATTCAAACGGTTTCCAAGTCGGCTAATGACAGTTACTTATTACTAATGGTTATAGTTGCCAAACAAGAAAGTTATAATAGTTAATGACGGTTACTTATTCATTAACTTTCTTGCTTGGCAACTGCCGTACCAAGGTCCTCAGCTCAAATCTGTGGTCATTGGCTTGGTGAAAACAACGTGCCAGTGATTGGCTGTCTGGTGCTTTCCTTTGAAAGTGGTGCCTCCCAACCCCCAGTTGATGAAATCTATGGCACCTGCCCTCGCAAAATCATGAGAATGAGAAATCAATCCGCGACCTTGAAAACAACTGAATCCGATGCAAATTCATCCCTGAGCACTATCCAACTAGAATGATCCGACAAGAAAGCTGAATTCTGAAGTCGGCAGCGTCTGGTGGTTTCTCAAAATCGGGGACTCCCAGTTTTTAACCCCACGTTGATCTACTTTGGTGAATTTTGATATGATTTATTCAAAAAAGACCAAAACGATTAATGATTTACGAATCATCAAACGCAATTGCGGTCGTACACTATGTTTGTTCTTAATATAAATCATCTCATACCAAACATCCAAACCATAAATTGTTGGAGTCTACAATCTTCAGAAACCATGATGTACCCCCAAAGCTCGTGGTCTCCCGGCAAAATGATCGTCCATTTGCTGGGACCCCCAGAACAAGGGAGCACTTGCAGAAGTTTTTCTCATTTGCCAAAAAGGTATTTTTACAGGAATAAACTCTAAACAAGAGGCTTATTAGGGTATTTACAAGAAAGTACGCCCCGATTAGCTTTACCATCCTTATTTCACTCATCTTTGGTCTGATCATTTGCTAAATAGTAATCTTTAACTTTGATCTGATTACTAATCATCATCACAAATAACCATTATATTTCCTACTCTTGTTGCCTATTGACCCCCATAATTCACCATCATTACATACTTGCTGTTGTTGCTTCTTGACCCCCAGCTTATCGACCATTATATAATCAGCCACAGCTGTTGATCATCATCTGGCGACGAAGCCATTGGGATGCACCAGCAGGCCGTGTCTTTTTTTTCCCAGTGGCACAGGGGGCATAGGAATCGCCAACGACCTGCTGGGTCAACGGTTGACGTGCTTGATGGCTGATGGTAGTTGATGATGTCTATATAATCATGATGGTTCATCATGGATAACCTTTATTGGTAGTTGATGATTACATAATGGATACTTTGATGATTACATAATGGATAATCTATATTTGATATTGGTATTTAATTTTTAATGATACCAATAATATCACATAATCTATGGTAGTTGATAATGGATAACGATTAATGATGGATAAACAATTCATTGGTAGTACTGATCCCTTATTCATGGTAGTTGCGGTTCACGATGGTTCGTGATGAAGCATGATTCATGGTTTATCATGGTTCATGATGCTTCATGATGATTAATGACGCTTAATGATGGATAACGATTTATTAATTCCGGTTAATGACAAGGGATCATTCCCAACAATAGTAGTGAAACAACTACTATTTGGTAGTTCAATTGTAGCATGGATGATGGTTTATCGGAACGATATGGAATGCTCACAAATAAGAAATTGTTCAAAACTTGGTTCAAGCTGTCAACAATGAACGGCCAGTACTTCGCGAACAAGTATTTTGCATGATGAGCCATGGACACTAAACACAATGAATCAGCACTTAGCTATTCTAAGTAAACTGGATCATGGCAGTCTTGCTGGTGAACTAGGATGGTTAGTTGTACTCAACCGTGAAATGATCACTGCAGTGCAGGGTTCCACAAATGATGTTGCCGGGCTCGAGGGCACAACAATGGCTGCATCGTTACCGCTGGGGGTACACGTTGACATGGCCATAGCCATGCATGGCCTGCACAACGTCACGGTGGTACCGGCAGGACCGGCAGGGCACCATGATGGCCACATCCCAACTGTTGAACCCACTGGGCACAACCCCTGCGGCCACGGGACATCTTTGGGCAAGTGCTTCCTGGCGGTGACAGCGTGGGCTGTTGCATGGGCAACCTATCAGAAAACTGAAGAACTTCCCATGAAGAACTGGGTTTATAAGCTAGGTCCATGGTTACCCATGGCAAATCGACATATCTAGTAGTTCATGTCAACCCATGATCTACCGCAACTCAAAGAACAGCGGCAGTAGATGGCATGGAGCCACTGCTGGACAATTGGTAGGTTTCTGGCTCTGCACAACTCTGGGAAAATGCAACCCACTTTAGGGTTCTGTCCACCGTTGATGAGCTATGGGTAACAGGTGTTAGCCAGTGATTGTCATTGATTCGTTCGCAATTGACCCATCATACCCGCATTCCTACCCAGTACGACTTGCGTCACCGCCAACAGCACCAGCTGTTCCAGGTTTTCCGGCCGAATGCGGCTCTTGTTGGTTCCTCACTTATTCCGAACCGTGCTAAAGCATGTCAACCATATCAAAAATCATTAAGCAAAGTCAACTGCTTTCGTCATTGGCCAGCATTCACAACCATTATATAATCGCCACAATCCTAAATCACCGCGAGCCATCACAAATCAAAACATGAACCAGCAGTCACCACCTTTAGCGGATCGAAAGCACAGTCTAACATCACCAAGCTTCACCAACCACAAAGAACCACTATCAAATGATCATCAACATTCTTCACCATGACTATCAGTTATATCACTTCATAATCGGCATGAAATCATCATATAACCACCATTCTCATCAACTTCAACCACCATCAGCCATCAGCAACCAACCACCAACCATCATCCCATATCATTCCCAACCATTATCAATCACTTCAGCTACTCAAACGAATCATCATCAACATCATCATCATCATCATCATCATCATCACCATCACCATCACCATCATCATCATCATCATCAACATCATCATCATCATCATCATCATCATCAACATCATCATCATCATCATCATCATCATCATCATCGTCATCATCACCAGCATCATCAACATCATCATCATCATCACCATCATCACCAGCATCATCATCATCATCATCATCATCATCATCATCACCAGCATCATCAACATTATCATCATCATCATCATCATCATCATCATCATCATCATCATCATCATCATCATCATCATCATCATCATCATCATCATCAACATCATCATCATCCCCATCACCATCACCATCATCATCATCATCATCAACATCATCATCATCATCATCATCATCATCATCATCATCATCATCGTCATCATCACCAGCATCATCAACAACATCATCATCATCATCATCATCATCATCATCATCATCAACCACCAACTTCCACCACTCATCCCCGTTGCCATCCCCTCCCGTTCCCGGTCCCGATGGCGCCGCCAAGGAAGGCCCCACCGATGAGCACCGGCTCCAAGGTGTCTCCCGGGAAGCGCGCGGCCACGCTGAAGAGGAAAGCCACGAGTTTGCCCAGGGCGAAGATCGACAGGTACCCGGCGTGGCCTTCCACCCGTTGCGGGGGGTCCCGGGTGGTGGGGGGGTTGTTCCCAAGGTGGGGGGGTGGTCCTACCCGGGGGGTGGTCCTTCCTGTTGGGGAGGGGGTTGTTCCTACCTGTTTGGGGGGGCATGCAGGTGTTCGTTTCACAGGTTGGGGGGACCGTCCTGGTGAAATTGGACCGTCTCGGGCAAGGAAACGGCGCATTGCTATCATCTGGCCACTGACATGGTGGCGATGCTCTCTCTCTCTCTCTCTCTATTCGTGGCATGAAGGATTGACATCAATTAACCATTAGCCATAACAATTGAAATTCAGTTTGAATACTGAATAGCCATACATGGTTCTCTCTCTCTCCAGCGCCATCTCCCAGCCACACATGGTTATTAGACATTATTTGTTTTGGTAATGGAATGAACTAGGAAATGCCGGGAAGAGTCATAACAATTGTTGTTCTCATAGTACCGAACCATGGAAATGCTAACGTCAATGATTCAATGGATAAGGAATCATTCAAAAAATCCATGATTCATGACCCAATGGATTTCCATATCTCAATAAACATGCTAACATTTATGAATCATGATTCATAATCAGCCATTCAAAACCAGTCAATGATTCACCATTAGTTAACCACTATGAGCCACTAACTAATGTTGGCCATTGATTTGTAAAAGGGGGTTGATTTAAGAAAAGTTTTCCCAAACTTATTCCAGAACCATACCATTTTGAAAAGGGGGTTGATTAAAGAACATATTTTTTGGGGGGTTGTTTTTTTCCTGGATTTATGGATGGTGTTTTTTTATTCCCAGGTGGTTCTGGCTGCTTCCATCTTTTCCTTTTCCCTTTGAATTCTTTATCTTTCTCTATTGCTTTCTATTGGCCATTTACTAAACTGAGAGCTTGCTGAAATGGATGATCCCTTTGTTAAACTCCTTTTAAATGATTTAGCTTTTTCAATTTTCCAAGAGGGTAGCCCAGGAAGAGCCAAGGTGCTGAATAATAGGTTTACCAAAAGGGGGATGATTAATGCAAAAAACTTTTTCTTAGGGTGGTCCTGGCTGCTTCTATCTTTTCCTTTTCCCTTTGAGTAGAGTAGAGAAGACAAGAGTTGAGTAGAAGAGTAGAGTAGAGAAGAGAAGAGTTGAGAAGAGTAGCGCAGAGAAGAGTAGAGTAGAGAAGAGAAGAGTTGAAAATAGTAGAGTACATGAGGAGAGAAGAGAAGAGTTGAGAAGAGAAGAGAAGAGTCGAGAAGAGTAGAGTAGAGTAGTCAAGAGTAGAGTAGAGAAGAGAAGAGTTCAGAAGAGTAGAGTAGATGAGTAGAGAAGAGTAGAGTAGATGAGTAGAGAAGAGTTGAGAAGAGAAGAGAAGAGTCGAAAAGAGTAGAGTAGAGCAGAGTAGAGAAGACCAGAGTTGAGGAGAAAAGAAGAGCCGAGAAGAGTAGAGGAGATTTGATTAGAGTAGATCTTCCATTTCTCAGGAAGATGTTTTAAGGATTAGTTTATTAATCATCCCCCAAGTTTGGTTGAGGGGAGGGGTTATAAATCAAGACCCAACATTATCAATGAACCATTGCTAAGTTAGTAATACTAACTACTAGCAATAAAGAACCATTTGTGATGAACCAAATGTTTTAACCATACTCATCCATAATAAGCCAGTCTTAACCACTATTATAACCATTATTAATAACCATTCTTAACCACTACTACAACCATGGATGAGCCGAGTTGACGGGTCCAACCGTGTAGCGCTCATGCTTGCTGTCGCCTCGGAAGTCTTGCTCCAAGGCGTCCTTGAGACTGTTGACGCCGATGCCTGGGCGATGGCCATGTGGCAGGGTGCCCCCCAAACAGCTCAGCGAAGGTAGGTGCGCCATGGTGCGCATATGATTAAAGGAGGGTAGTCGATGAAGGATGAAATCGGGCATTGTAGCATAGTATGCCCAGTGGCATGGCTAGGTGCCATAGTATGCCCAGTGGCATTGCTATTCTCCGGTATTGGCCGTTGTTTCGGTCCAATTATCGGGGGTCTGATTCCCAGTTCTGACTCTCATAAGTAATAAGTTGAGATTTCCTGAATAGCGCCTTTTTCGGAATGGACGCATGAAGTCATCAGCGAAACTATTGAAAACACATGGATCCAAATGTACGAATGAATACTCGTCACACAATGATCGATCCATCTTACTGAGAATCCTGACAGTGTTGGACTGCACAATCAAAAACGTACGGGTCATGGGCAACCCCATGACAACCCTATTCAGGCATCAGATCAGGCAAGAGTGTCATTGGACAGCATTAATGGTAAAGATAGTATGATTCATGGCATTGATACTTAGTTTATACCAATCACTCATTTCCAATCAATTAAGTGCATTAACATCGTCATATATAGATTGAAATGGAACAAATAACTTGACGACGTCCATGATGCAGCTCGTGTTTGCGGAAACCTAGATTCAAGCAACACATAAAAATGCCCTATGCAAATGCATCATGTTCCGCAATTGACTCTCCCTGGGTCATTTTATCGAGGTTGTGTGCCACTTCATGCTGCGAAGCACTGTGATGCTGAACTCTGACACTAGACTTTCAAGCGCGAACTAATGCTGATTGGTGGTTTCAACCCCTACGAAAAATAGTAGTCATCCAACCATTTGTTTGTGTATAATAGGAAAAATATGTTTAAAACCACCAGCCAGAATGTCTAGGCAACAGGAAGATGGTCGTTGAGAACGGCCAGTGGGGCCCCACACAAACTACAGCAATTTTGGACCCATCAATACGCGGGGGGGTAAATTGAAACATTGCCACCGCGTTCACAGGTTTGTCAACCAGCTGGTCTACATTCAAAAATGCCAGGGAAGAAACTCATCTGCCGTTATGATGGTAGATTCCTGAAAGGTAAAATACAAGAATAAAAAACCTGAAAAACGCCTCGTAACCATGATTCAAGATTGATCATAGGCGGTAGATCTGCAATTTAACCATGAACCACTTCCAGTCACTTCTGATATTATCCAGCAACCAATTCCTATGAATCTTCTGCGGAATTGGATCTGGTCTCGCCAAGAGACCCCACACACCTTTCAGTCCTCAGATGTGAGCTGCTGAAGTGCTGAGGTGCCATGATGGCTGGTAAACAGTGGCCACCAACAGTTCCCTATGAAATCAAAATATCCACATGAGTCACGGGAAATAATAACCAACATGAACCAAAACAAACAGGGAACATGATGGTGCATGATGGTTAATGATCGGCTCCCGCGAACTTCTGCAATGGTTGTCTCCAACCTGCATCATGAAAAAATACGTGCGTCTCACTGTGCCAAACCAGCCACCACAGCTGTTGCAATATCAACTGCAGTCATCAATATCATCGATGGTCGTATTTTTGTTTTTTTTTGGCAAGGCTTCATGATGATACCCCCCAAAATATTGGTTCTGTACAATGACGTGAAGCCAACCGTGGGTGTTGCAACTGCTGATGACCATCAACATTTTTCATTCTCTCCTGGGATTTCATGCCGCCATTGGATTTCGATGCAAATCCCGTCCAGCAAAAGATGTGAGAAACCAGTGCCGTCCACGGACCCACCACTGACTGGTGGCAATGGGGTTGGGACATTCGCATGGCCAAACCATGGGTTGATGGGGAAATCTGCAGCAAACCCTCGTTTTAACCAGCAATTGCACGGATTTCCTGTAGATTTTCTCGCTTGTTGATAATCAAACTTGTCAAGTCTTGTACTTCGCATGACCCATCGGATGCCAAAAACACACATTGGGGGTACCCCAAGCACTTCGGGGTTCCCTATTGAACAAACCGCATAGTGCATGGCGCGTTTGATACTACTGTTCCACTCAAGTCGTTGCTGATGCCCCACAAACTAAGCATTTTTTTGCCAGGGCATCTCAAAGGGTTGGCCCTGCCTTTAGCAAACTTGCTAAGCATCAACAATGAGATATCAAAAGCACTTATCACTTATCACTATCAAACCATCTAAAATATTCAACCATCAACCTTCAACAGTTATCAAACCAATCAGTAATCATCAACAAGCAGAAACATCAACAACCGCACCACCGTCAACAACTAACCATCCATAGGCAGCAAAAGCCACCCCAGCCATGGCCATGAATGGGGGCCCAGGAACCGGTCGCGCGGTACACCCCGGAACCGATGCCGGCCACAAGGCCTGTGAGTGCAGCTGCAGGTGAGGTGAGGTGCTTGGATGGATCCATTGATGGATGAAAATCGCAAAACCACATGAAAATGGTGAGAAGTCCCATGGAAATCCCAGAAATCTCCATGAGCTTCACCTGATTCAGCTGCCGAAACCCCGCAATTTTGCCAAACAAGTGGAGGGCCCAACTGGCACCTGATTCGACCCCTTGAAGCCCTGAGGCGGAGTCATGCGCCAGCCCTGATGCCTCACCGACCTTCCTCCCGAAGTGGTGGTGATGGCACGAAACCGTGCAGAGGCCACTGAAACATCCACCCACCGGGACTGTTGATGACTGTTGATGACAGCTGTTGGAAATGGAGCTGTGGCAATCCATGCCAGCTATCAGGCTATCCCGAGAAGATATGAGAAGATCATCTGTGGGCCTCGCTGGCTTGCACCCCCCATCATTTGTGCTATCCTGTTGTGGGAGCGTCAGCGAGGTTGACGAGGATCAACAATCGCAGCAACAACACGGGCCACATCAACGACAACAACGACGGCCGGAATGACAGCAAGGACAACAACCGGGACAACAATCATTTCTACCAAATTTAGCCTGGAGGACGGATGAGTTGGTCATCTTGCAGCCAACCATAAAATAAGGAAACCTTCCAAAGAATAACAAGAGAACATACAAAATGAAGGTATCCCAAAAATCATCATTGTCAAGCAATCATTGGAATTACCCAAAATCATTTTTTCATCATTTTGAGCCAGAAATTATTGGAATAATGGTCCAAATCCTCTTTTTTGAATAGTCTTATATTGGTTACTCACCAATGATAAAACCAACACCCCGTCCATTTTGGGGGCTCCCTATTTTGGGAAACTCCCTTCCGCAGGAAAACTGAGACTGCGCAAACGCTCAGCCTCCAATCAGGGCAAACATCAACCAACGGGGCATCCACGTGAGAACCCATTTCCTCAGCAACGAAGCGTCGAGGAAAGTGTCAGATGAATGGTTAAATAAAGGGGTGAACAATGAGTTAATTAACCAAAAGTAACCAGGACTCAGGAAGTGTCAAGTTAACCAGCCCATTTCAAATGAATGGTGAGTTAATTGGTGGAATGGTTTTAAAAAATGGTTAGGTAATGGCTGATAGATGTCATGAGTGGCTCATCACCGGACATCCGATCTCATGGGTGTTCAAGTTCCGTGTTCGATCATGGCACCGCCCCTCCAGCCATCTGCGGCGCTGCTGCGTCATACTGGGTCGCTCCAGTACGCGCAGGGAGCGACCCAAGTAACACAACCAGCCCACATTTCGATCCACCAAAATGATCCGAAACATAGGGGAGTTTCTCCAGTCATAGGGGACCCCCCAAATCATCCATCAATGGCCATTTATAAATTTCTAAACCAACTATTTTTTGGGCCCCCTATGGCTTGAGAAACCACCAAATAGGGGTGAAGAACCACATGGCAGCCATGGGAGGCGCTCAGCTTGCGCCAGATGGGTCTTTGGAGGCCAGGGAGAAGGCCACAGACCTGGAACCTTTGATCGCTTTGATCCTCCCACATCTACTAGTGATGATCTAAAATGGCTATGGGTCAATATTAATGAACCAGTAATGGAGGTTATTAACTAACCAATAATAGGGAAACTAATGGTTAATGATAGGGGAACCAGGGGTACGGGGTTTTGACCCACTGCCAAATGTTTCAGTCATTTGCCCATCTACCAGGTAAGAATTCACATTTGATCAGATTATTTTTGATCGACCCTCATCTACCAGGTGTGCTAACCAGGTCAACCAAGAAATCTATCAGCATCACAGGGCACGAGACTGACCAAGGGTTGCGTATAAATGGGGGGACCGTCCAGAAATGGAAAAACACAAAGTAGGTGGCTTCCCAAAAGAATATAACTTCTGGGTGTAAGTGCACTCCCACTAATGGATACATCCATCTAATCCATCCAATACATCCATCCAAACATGTCAAAAATCAGTTCACTGGTGGGATCTTTTTTGCGACATGTGCTGGTGCTAGCACCAGGCCAACAGTGTTGACAGGGTTGAGAACGATTCATTGATGGGATTTCTGGGGTTCGGTTGTTCTCCGGGTCCCTGCCTTCAAATGCACGTGCCATGGGATTGCCCTGCCCGGAGGTATCCTGCTCCAACCTATCATCGGTTCTGTCAGATGCATATTCCCTGAGCGCCCAGTTACCACTATTTTTGGGAACCGTCGCAGTTACCTTTCTCAAGGGTTACCAGGGTCGGTTCCTGGAACCAGGCCCAGTCCAGAGGAAGTTCTGAAGATGTAGCGCCAAATTTGATCATGGATTGGACAAAACTCTTGAGATAAATCGATATGACTTCATGGGTCAAAACATGACATGGCAATTCACAATTTTTCTAGCAAGTACCATCGGCATTATACCACCTCGTCATGCCACTCAAGCGTGCTGTGGCTGCTGGGCGCTACCGGAAGTTGGCAGGTGCCTCCCACGCCCCATTGCCGTGCTCGGGTGCATCATGCAGGATGATCAGTGTTGAGCGAGTGAATGAAATTTGGTGGGAAGTAGTAATAAAAAAAATAAAAAAAAAACATATATGGTGGTAACGGGGCGCTCAGGGTATATACTTATAATTGAATACTGGCTGAAGAAATCCAAATCCCTTGAAGCATCACCGGCTGCCAGGGTCCACCACGTGTTTTTCAGCGCAGCCGTCTTTGCAGCATTCGTCAATGAGCCTTGATCGCCACTTGTCCTGGCATCGTCGTCTTGGCACACTCATGGGTGAGCACGACGAACTTGTGGGAGAGGGCGTGTTAGCTACAGATCCAGAGCTTCTTGGTTTCAAAGCGATTTTCAAACACTATAATCATCCTGCTGTGATTTTTGTTCACTTAACTGTCAATGATCATGTGGCTGTTTAGTGAGGTGGGAGTTCCTGGTGGCACTATTGACTGAACATGTCTTCTCTCTTGGAGTCATGGAAGTCCGAGCTGATCCACAACATTCTTTGCTGAACGGAGCTGATGTTCAACCATCAGAGGAATCTGTTGCACTTTTGTGCGAGCCACTTTCCATGATAGCAGCGCAGTTTGGGTGTCGGTTTCCGGCTGGCTCCAAATTCAAGGTGGGCCCAACTTTGTTGGTCATGATTAAAAAAATAATAGCAGAAAGCTGCCTTGCCAACCAATGCTGGCAGGCAGCGTTTGTTTACCTATCTGATCTCCATGCTCTTTGGCCAGCTGGTTCTTTGAGGAAGGATGTTGAGAGCTGGGCCGACTATGAAGCATGTGTTTTGCGACTCCATGCTACTTATGTAGTCAGACTTTGGCGCAAAACACCGAACCGATCGAAGCACCATGTCTGAATTCAAGATAATATGATGATCAATCATAGCGCTAGATTTAATTAGTCCTGCATTGACGTATGTACATGTACACACATGCACACATGCGGCTATCTACTTCAGGTCAGAGAAGGTGCAGCAAATCAAAGACATTTTGAATGTGAAGCACCCGCCAGCTCCTCCTAGTGCAGTCCCTTCTGACTTTCAAGGGGCTGACGAATCAGCCGAAGCTGCTGTTGCCCCGGCTGTGGGTGAGTCAGCTGCTGCTGTCAGTGCGGCTGGGGAAGCTGCTGCTGTCAGTGGGGAAGGGGGTGCTGAGGGAGACAAGGTTGTGCCACATGATGCTGATGCTGCAGCTGTGGACAGTGTGTCAAAACAAGCTGATTCTGATACAATCGAATCCCAAAATGATACACTCAAAGCCTGCGAAGAGATTGCTTCCAGTCACGTTGCCAATGTGGAATCGGGTGAGGGTACAAGAGGTGAGGGTTCTTCTGATGATACGGTTGTCACGTTGCCGTGGCCACCAAACCCAGAAGTGCCAAAGTCATCTTTGAAGAGATGGTCCAGCAGCAAGAAGGACTGCTAAAGGTGATCTACATGATATCATAAAAGGAATTAGTTTTGCACTCCCATTTGCAGGAAACATTCTCTGAGATTGAAGCGGTACCCAATGGTGAACTTGATTCCCATGGAGCAGTGCGCTTCCCAGTCTATTTGAAACTACCAACTTAATTGGTGATATATATCGATAGTTGCCACTGCAAGGTACTGAGTGATGCTGCATCTGCTGTGGCCCATGCTGCTGCTGTAGAAGAGGCTCCGAACTATATATACAATTATAACCGTTCTGTACTGTGACAATCTCACAAGGCCCTTTGCCATGACCCTTGCCCGCACAGTCCTGTTCAGGTCCCATCTTCAAGCGGAATTGCCGTCGAGGATAACCTGCAGCATGGTGAGGCAGGAACGTGTTTGAAGGTTTAAGCTTCAAACAAAGAAAGCGACATGCCCAGGCCGAAAGTGAAGAATCTCAGGATCCCATAGCCAAGGACCTTGAGAAGGTAGGGAAACTCAACTTGATTGATATGAACCACACAATCTTATAAGTGCATTTGGCGCATGTACACCATATTTTCTTGGTTGAAGGCATTTGATGCTGCCGTGGGTGAGGGAGTATTTGATGCTGCCGTGGATGAGGCAGGATGAAATTCAAACAAGTCAACACACATTTTTTACCCAATCGATCAGGTACCTTCAGATGCTCCAGATCCAGCGACCAAAGATTTGGAGGCAAAGTTCAATCAATATTTAATTAATTTATATGTGTCAGCATTTATGATTACGCCATTCGACATATCCACACGCACACCCACATCATTCCATCACCTGCTCAGGATGCACCGGAGAATGGCAGACCTAGGCCATGCGACGCCGAGACTCGCCATTCCAAATTTTGTGGAGGAATTGTATAGCGTGATTCCAGCATTCACATCCCTGGATCATGTAAGGACAAGAGCCCTTTGGTATCGGATCCGCCTAATCTGAACGGGGTTCTATCTGGCATTGATTTGGGCATCATCAATGTTGACGGGAAGCGTGATCTCCTCTCCGAGCAGGGGGCTTTGTCACTCAACTTAAGCAGTAAACCGTGTCAAAATGCATACAGCGATGTGTAAAAAAACATGCATGGTAACATGATCTGTCACCTCCGCAGGCGATCAAGTGCACGGGCAAAAGCCAAAGCTGCAGCCACCAATGGTCGCGGAAGGGGCGGTGGCCATGGGCGCGGCCGGGGGGCAAAGGCAGCAGCAGCAGATTCCGAGGATCATGGGGAGGTAGAGAAACAACCATGTGCAGCTAGCAGTGATGCTCCACCAGTTGAACCAAAGCCTGAGAAGACTAGGGCGAAGAGATCCAGAGTCAAGAAGGGTGATCAACAAGAGGAGGAAGCAACGCAAAAGACCAGCCGCAAAAGAACGACGACCAGCAAGGATACAGCTGATGATGGTTCCAAGAAAGCTTCGAAACATCATGTCATAGGTGCCTTAGTAGAAACTATATTTGTTTGCCACCGCAACCTGATGTTCAACATGGTACATGTTTGGGGATGCTGCTGGCGGTGTGCAGGTGATGAGGAGAAGGAGCTGATCAAGGCCAAACTTCCTGCGTTGGATCGCTACAAGGCACATGGGGTGATAACATTTACCCATATACGCTCACCATCACTGTTTGATGTCCAATTCCATTTTTTCAGAACTCATCCAGGTAGTTCCATACTGGACTACTGCAAGTGCAGCTGTGGAAATGAAACCGATGCTTGGGATGAAGAAGAAGGAGGCCGACCAAAACCTAAATACTTTCAATGTTGATCAGCTTTGTTTTTTCAGGGATGCTGCTGGCGGTGTGCAGGTGATGAGGAGAAGGAGCTGATCAAGGCCAAACTTCCTGCGTTGGATCGCTACAAGGCACATGGGGTGATAACATTTACCCATATACGCTCACCATCACTGTTTGATGTCCAATTCCATTTTTTCAGAACTCATCCAGGTAGTTCCATACTGGACTACTGCAAGTGCAGCTGTGGAAATGAAACCGATGCTTGGGATGAAGAAGAAGGAGGCCGACCAAAACCTAAATACTTTCAATGTTGATCAGCTTTGTTTTTTCACTATATGTTGAATCTTGTTCCCTTGTTGTTGCAGTTGGGATTCATCAGCCTCAACGAGATGCCCAATGGTGCTGTTTCCTTCAGTGAGATCGTGGATGCTGCCATCAAGCTGGTGGGGATCAGTACAGTTTTGCGATTTTCACTTGCAATCATCATGTCTTATCGAACCATATTCAAAGTAAAATTGTTTCAATATTAACTGACATGTCTCTTGGCGGAAGGCTACTGGCCTAGAGTCAGACCGTGGCTTGACCCAGTGCCTTGCAGACTTTCTGAAAGTCCGCGTCCAGCTGAAGGAGAAGGATGTGGCCGCTGCTGGCTCTGGGGAACCGAGCCGTGACAGCTAGCTGGTATAGCTTGAGCTGCTTTTGTGCTCCTGGCGCCACTGCTGTGCACCACACGGGTTTAACCAGCAGGACTCTATATACCTAACCGAATTTGAATCACATTAATTAATTATGATCAATGACTCGTGTTGTTTTTGAGCATCTGACTTGTGATGTTTCCTGGTGACCCATGTGTGCTTCGAAGGGGGTGCAGTGAAATCCAAGAAGTCAGTGAGCTGTTGTTACCGGGGACTTTACTTTCTGAACACGGCACTAGGTCCGCACCCTTAGAAACAAGGTGGGTGATGGACATTCGTGCTCAAAGCTTGGTGGGATCTAGCTCGCGGGGCAAAAACAGGTGCACATGTGGATTGCACATGCACATATCTGATCCAGATTTGATTCATGAGTTACGAAGCTATTCTCCTCTCATTGTGTCCAACCTTGATCGTCGTGTTTGGAACTTGGCTTTTAGCAAACAGTCTCAACTCTTCCCCTGGCTGCTTGTTGTTGTCGGTCCTCTCACTGCGAAGAATCGACCATGCCGTTGCAGCGGTTGACCTGTACCGAAGTGGCGCTGCTGTTGGCTTTGGGGGCATCGCCCCTCTTGAGTCCCGGTTGCAACAATCTATTGGAAAGCGCCACCATCAATAGTCAATTCATTGGCTGGTTTTTTTTTGGACCATTCGCTCTCCAATCGCTACAGGGTGAGCATATCATGTTTTAATCCTTAAAGGGTTGGGGGTCCCCTCATTTTGAGAAACCACCATATATTGGGAAAGCCTCATGAACATGATTATTTCAAATTGTGTGTTGAAACACCTAGCCTGTGAGGATACACTGCACGGACTATGTGGCAGCTACCTCGCAGTCAACGTACAAACGCGAAACTTGGTCAAGTTACTTCATGCTGGTTTGCACATACTCTCGGGATCCCAGAGAACCTAAACACATTTGAGGTCGTGTTGGGGTTGCCGCAAACTGCTATGCTATCCATGCATCACGACTATCAATGTGCCCTGAGGACATCATGGTATTCGATATGTTTTGTGGAACTGGTGGAATCGCTGCAGCAGGCCGTAGGATCCCAAGTTAATTCTGCATATATGGCAGCCTTTCAACAACATACTTAAATAAGACAGTTGGTGCTGACATATAACTTGCTGGTTCACCTTCAGCCCACCAAGGTCGCCAAGGATTCAACACTGCCAAGTATGATGTGGACCTAGATTCAGAGCAAATGAACTTCACATCGGTGTGCCGAACTTAAATGGTTCATGTTAGCAACATCGATGTACTTCAATCATTGTTTGATTACCTGGACTCCATCGAATATCAAATGAAATGACCCTATGCTAGATCACCTGCTCTCCAGGTTGGGATTCTTCGTCGCCATGCAATACGTGTTGCGTATTGTGAAAGGCGGCCTGTTCTGGAGCGGGCTCCCATGTTCAATGCACGTGTGGATGTCCACTGGAACAAGTAAGAAATCCCGAGGCAATCCTCAAGGTTCAAACGCTTACGAATGTGTGGTAGTGGCCAATCAAATTGCAGCACGGTTCGGGCTACTAGTATTGCTGGCCATAGTGAGGGGCATTTACTGGTGCACAGAACAACCGTCTTCATCCTTGGCCCCGTTCCTTCCATACCTGGAAGCAGCTCTGAACCCCAATCGCTACATGCTGGGCTTCCCGGCTGGCCTGCAGCAACGATTGCCGCTTGCTTGAATGGATCAAGATATGACCTGAAGTGCGCAAACATCACTTGTTGGTTGACCGATGGTTTTGTTTTTTTGCATTTCTGGTGAATCAATTTGGTCTGCAACATCTGCAGCCTAAGTTGGATGGGGCTTTTCCGACACCGTTCACTCAAGAGAACAATTCTCTTTGGATCAGCGCCACTTGGATCAATGTGCATTTCGATATCGTTGTGTGGATATAATTATAATTCATCAAAGCATTATACCCCAGCCTGCTCCTCACTCTAATGCCTATTCAGGCCCTGGATTCCACTATTCAGTGTGGTTGCGCGAGTGACCAAAGCGGATCGCGAGAAGCATCAGTGGGACTCAGATGGCAACACCAAAGTGACAAAACGTGATGGAAAAGTTATCAATGTGTTTCCAGGCTCAATTTAGATTGGATGAAATTCATATGCCACTACTGTCACTGCCATCCATCTATGGGCCAGTCACTTAGTCTCGATTGTCTTAGGAGCGGTGGTCCTAAGCTCAAAGGCACACAGACATATCCGATGACTTTCTGCAATCGGGTGACTTCGCACCACAAAACTTATTGCAGTGATTCTTGGTGAAAATTTACAGGGTTCTGAAATCACACATGTTCACATGTGAATGAACAACTTTAAGGCTGGCTGTACAACATGGGCACACTTTATTTGAGGTGCCACGCATGACTCCATCTTTGCCAGATGACCACCAACAATCTGGCGGCCCACTAATGTTTGCAACTTGGCTGGTGGGGATGCCGGGCTAAAAACGAATAAACAACAAGGTGTATGGTGGGAACTTGCAAATTTCCTCTCTGATTTGAGATTTTTGGCATTGCCATGTTGAGGCTCCTAAAGATATGTGGAATGATGCTGATCTTGTTCCTCGCCTGCCATTTAGATATGCGTGCCGTTAATAATGTTTCTTCCCCAGCGCTACCATCGCAATGTCAGCTAGGCTCCCGTGCTCAGATTCCTCGTGAAGGAAATGAAGTCTGGGAACTTCACACCTCGGTCCACGGTGCCGCTGCGTATTGAACCTTTGGGGCCTGATGAGACTCATATTTACTTTAGCAATTTCAAAGAAGGTCGTCCTTGGAAAAAAAGGACTCAAGGATAGTCAAATTCATGACTGAACTGCCAATTAGTTCTGGTGTGGTGCACCGGGATGAACCATTTCATTGGACAAATATATTCCTTGACAATTTGGTTGGGCAATGGTTCATGGGTAGGTGCCTCTAGCCACACAGAGCTGATCAATTGATCCAGCAGTGAACACTCGATCCTGCCGTTGGAAACAAAAAAAGCACCAATCATGTTGCAGCTGTTTTTACCACCATTGGAATTGTGTTGTCGAACTGATAGATTGGTAAGAACTGCTCGAACCACCGTGTAATTACCAGGTTGTTAGGCTCAAGCTACTCGTGATCAGACTCGCTTTGGCCCAGGAGACTGTTCGCAAATTTTGGGTGGGATTTGGAACCGTGAAAAACACCCCTGGAACCGTTAAAAAAAGGAGTGGAACCGTTAAAAATCCATTGGAACCGTTAAAAATCAATTGGAACCGTGAAATCTTTTTTTACTGCAACAATACAATTTTGTTGATGGGTCGTTCGCCAGTTGTTGCTTTCAGGAGTCATGGCGAGACCAAAGAAAGCTGCTGTGCCCCCTCAGCCCCCAGCAGATCCCAATGCTGTGCAGGCTTACTTAGCAAAAGCACGGGCTTTAGTGCAATCTACAAAGCGAAAAGATGCTCCACCTGGCACTGAACCACCTGTGAGTGGTAAAGCTAAGGCTGAACCACCTGCACATATAGCGCACGCTGTGCCTAAGGATGTTCCACCCAAGCCTGCCAGTCCCCCAGCCAAAGCGACTGCCCAGGAACCATCAGGAACTGGACCTACGAAAGCCACGACACCTGCTGCACCGCCCAAAGCATCAGGTCAGCCACCAGCCACAGAGATCAGCGATGCACCTGCCAGATCTGCACAGGCACCACCAGCAGCAAAAGCAATGCCTGCAGCAGCACCTGCCAAGGCAGTACCTGCCAAAGCACCTTCAGTGAAGCCCCCAACCCCAGCGATCAACAATGCACCTGCCGCAACTTCAGCATCAGCAAAAGCAGCTCAGCCAGTGAGCGATGTTACGCCTGAGCCAGCACCTGCCAAAGCACTTTCAGCGAAGCCTCCAGCCCCAGCGATCAGCGATGCACCTGCAGCAACTTCAGCGTCAACAAAAGCAGCTCAGCCATTGAGCGATGTTGCGCATGAGCCAGCAGTACCAGCCAAGGCACCTTCAGTGCAGCCTCCTCCACCAAAGGCTGGAGCAACTGAACCCAACATCCCTTCACCTACTGGTGCTGACCTCAACACACCAGCAAAGAGAGCTAAGTTAGCATCACGTGAGAGTTTGGCCTCGACTGACGCCTATGAACCTAGCCCTCTTGCACCAGAAGCTGTTGTCGATGTTGGATCTTCCCCTGCTGATGATGACGAAGAATTGTTGCAGTACAACAGCCAAGTGCATTACTATGGATCCCAGGGTAAGAGTTGGTGGAATGCTGATTCGTGGGAAACCTATGGAGGGAAACAATGGTTCTATGATCCTTGGAAAAGGCGCTATGTTTTCACATCAGGGAGAGAGAGTTGGGTGCAGGATTGGAATGGGAATTGGGAGTCCCAACCTTGGGAGCAGGACAGGGACGCTGATGCATACGACACATCCCCTGACAATGGAGTTGCTGAATCTGAGCCTGACTTGCAGGTCAGGGAAAAACTTGCGCAACGTGCGCCGACAAGGCCTGAGCTTAGCCCATCAGCTGAGGAACCAGGCAGTGCTGTCGAGGAAGACTCGCCTGATGTGGAGGACCGCAAGTGGAGAACTGATAAACATGGAGCCCCTGTGACCCCAGGTGCACTGTACATGCGGTTCTACCGAAGCATTCGCAGCATCCCGGCAATACATATATCAAAATTGATTGGTTTTTGGTTGCTGCAACTAGTGGTGGTTAGCTTCTTATGCGAGCTTTTGGGCCAACCTAAGGTACCAAGCATCCAGTTCCCCCAGAGATTGCTGAAAAAAAGATCGAAGCTGAGAAAAGTAACTCGATTGAATTACCCATTGAAACACGATTGGATGATCAGCAGGATAGTAACCTGTCCATGTCAATTAATTTGTTTTTTGGCTAGGTGAAAATGGTGGAAAGAATTGCAAGATGCACGAGCTGTATATGCAGTATCTTTCTTGCCGCGGTGAGTGGAACAAGTGCCAGTTGGTGGTGACGGCGCAGCGAGAGCATGAGCATGAACAGGAAGAACTTTACCAGTTCTTGCCCAGATCTCGCCTCATCACTGAGCTTGGGTCGGAGGAGTTGGCTGATGACCTGATCAGTCGTCATAAAGAGGCTGAGGCCAAACTGCCGGCCCAAAAGAAAGGCAAATTCATCAAGCCGTATCTCACCAGCTTTAAGATGACTATCATATCATGATCACATTTCCAGAATTATTCGGATGATATGTGGTTGAACCTGATCAATTTTGAATCATGATACTTGTGCCACTGAGGCATCCAAATTTTCCTGACAGGGAAGATATGTGGAGGTACAAGGTCTTCACGTGCCACAGTGAAGCCCGAAGGGCTCGCCAGAAAACATCGGCTGCTCTCAGTAGGGATGCTGAAGTGGATGAAGATGATTTTTATCAAGCCATGAGCCTGGGACTATAAATGTAGAAACTATATATGATCACAATCAAGTCAATCACCATTTTTTTTTGCAATAGTGTGGTTCTCCCATGTTCTCCCGTAGAATTTGATTTGGTAGAAAATAGCAACACCCAACTCCTGAAGTTTCAATGTTTAGGTGCACATCATCCAATTATATTTGCTTCCAAGGAATGATGATGAAGATCCATCACTTCCGATGTCCAGCGGTCGTGGCAATGGACGGCCTCGCCCAAAACCCGCACCTGAGTCAAAGGTGAAGACACCTGAGCAGAAGCTGTCTCAAGTGACCTGCCAATATAAAAGGGGATTACTTTATTTAACTTAATATGATCTCGGACATGTAGTTTTGGTTCACCTGGTTGGGACATGTTGGGACTCAAGGCGAACAATGTGGCCCACAAGTTGCTCACCGACTGCCAAGAGTTGGATGTGAAATTGCAAGCGGCGTCAGAAACAATTGTGCGACTTGGCCCAATGCATCCTCACATGTGATAGTGCTAGCGGTTAGTTTGATAAAGTACCGGAAGCTAAACCTCAAATTCATTTCATTGCATGATCACACCGTTGGTCTCAGGAGTGCCAACTACAAGGCAGCACTTGTCTCGGATCTCGGTTCGTGCCTGACAAGCCTCGCCCAGAAGAAAGATGCTGCTGTGAAAAGCCTCGCAAAGAAGGACGATGTTGATTCTTCACTCAATGCCACCCAGCTTTCCATGGTCAAATGATTCACCTTTCGATTTATATCTTGATTGAACCTCCCAACTACCTCATGAGAGTTTTACAATTAAAGATTCATATGCATGATTGTGCACCTTTAAAGATGCATGGTGAGACCCATCAACGAACCTTGCTATGGTAATGCCCTGTGATCACCTCATGTGTTATTGCTCATATCGGTTCTAATCTGCCAATGACAATTTGAGAACTAGCCTTCGCTTCGCTTCTCAGGTTCTGGAGAACGAGATCGACCGGGTGAAGAAGACTATTGGCCCCATGAAGCGTTTGTTTGCTAAACCAGCTAAGGCCAAAAGTGCTAAAGCAAAAGCAAAGGCTTCTACAGTGAAGTCCGAGTAGATTGAATTTTGTCTAGATGAACGAAACTTGGGGTATCCTCGCAAGGTGTGGCCCGTCAAACTCCCCGGCCTGATTTAGATCATATAACTTAACGGTTTGAAAGTCGTAGTTGTCAAGTAGTTTATTCAATTACATTGTCTGCATTGTTTCGAGTTACTGGGAAATGCTTCACACCATTGCAGTTGAACAAAGCTCGAAAGGGCAGTATGTTGCCAGCTAGAAACCTTGAGTTGAACCGCTCAGGGGAACCCTGGCCAATCCAACTGCGTGTGCACATCCACACGTGATCGATGGGGAAAATAGTTTGAGATCTTGCAGCTAGCGGTGGTGGTGGTGGTGATGGTGGTGGTGGTGATGGTGGTGATGGTTGATGTTGGCGCTGTTGTTGTTGATGCTGTAGCTTTTTGTTGATGTACGTTGTTGTTACTTGTTGTTACTTGCTGTTACTTCATGTCGTTACTTGTTGTTGCTTGTGATGGTGATGGTGGTTGCTGTGTCCCTCGCAGGTTCTGGGAAGCCCGGCGCATTGCCAGCAGCTGACTATGCAGCTCACCTGTGCCATGGCCGGTGCTTGTGAGGATGTTGGGATTCGGGGGCCATACAGTCTTGGTTGGCGGGATATCGGTGACCATTGGTGATTATAATTAATTCCATCAGATCCCCAACAACTTTTTGCTGCAGGGATCCAATCTGCCATGACTTTGCCCATTGGCCCCATCTGCAGGCTGAGCAATATTGGTGAGGGCCGTGAAAGCGCCAGCAGTGCTGCTACTGCTGCCCGTGCAGCAGTCAAGGCCCAAAGTTCAGCAACCAACATGTTGTATTTACAAAATTAAATTAAAAATTTCTGGATCAGAAGAAGCCCAAAAAAAGTCCATTGTTGTGGAATCATATTTCATTTGGGGGATTTACCTTGCAGGAAGCTGGAGAATCCAACGTGCATCCCATCACCAAAAAATTGGGGAGCATCAAGCTGAACGCCCGTCATGCGAACAGAGACCTCTTCCGGTTCATGCTATGCCCTATAGACATTGTCTATTGCGAGTGCCCTCTCCTGACAGAGCCTTTAGGTGAAAAGGTGGAAATGTGTAAGCTGGGCATGTTTGACCCTCATGAGCTGTTGGACTACCTGTGGAAAAACGATCATATCAAAGTCCCAGCGGCAGAGATTCAGATTCTTTGAGTTATTAGTGGTGGAAACGTTTTCTCCCATGTATTCATTCATTGAAATGTTGCACTGTTCTGATCTATATATGTTAGGGCAGGCTGGTTTTTCATGGGCAGTTGTAGGGTGATCTACTCATGAACGCTGAAGTGCTTAGGAAATATTGGCACCATTTCGCAGCAGTGCGAGATTGGGCTCGCTCACATCCGGGTAACAACTCTGCTTTGCCGATAGCATTGTATGGAGATGATGCCAAGTTTAGCAGCACATACCTCGACAAGTTCACCGCCCTGGCTTTGCAATCTCCATTGGTCAGAAAACAAGGTCATTTCTAGGATCAAACGTGGGTTCCATAGTCAAACTCAAGGGCTAATTTGTTTTAATTAATAGCTGTTGAAGAAATTGGTCAGCCATCGAACCCTCAGGAGCTGCATGGAAGACCAACTTCCTCTTCTTCATAGTTGAAACAAGCCTCCTTGTGGGATCAGGTGGCAAGGACCCTAGTCTCAATTGCCCATCCCAGACTCTCTGCTGCCCAACCGGGCCTGGTGGAACTTGCTGTGCATGTGCAACAATTGCTCGGCCCGCTAGTGCAGCAGTGCTTGGGAAACTAAGCCCCTTGTGATACACCAACCTCTAAAGTGGCATTCTTCCCCCATGCATCGTTAATGTGAGCCAACGTTTTTCATATAATTATATGGCTATCGAATGTTGATCAACCATGTTTTGCAGGGATCTTGAACATCTTGAATTTTGAACCTCTTGCTCTTGAGGACACTTTGCGCCCAATTTTGGAGCGTGCGACCTGGAGTTTGAATCTCGCACTCCAGGGGTACCGTCCTACGAAAGCTCTGGCTGCGCAAGACGGCTTTGAACTTGGCCGGAGAGAACAACGGCTTGCTGGCACTAAGCTGGCAGCATCCTTTGCGTGCACTGAAATCAAAGGAGACTGGAAATGGATAGTTGAATTGTTTTCTCTATGGGCATCTTATTGGAAAACCTCCAAGATTTGCCATCGATGTAGAGCAGCGCGTTTATCGAGGCTAGGCATCAGAATCAAAGTAATAAAGGAGCACCGCTATATGTTTTGACCATATTATTAAACAAGGAACCTTGGGAACATCTATCTCGAGTAATTGACCCTCAGCGACAAATTCCTGATAGGCATGGGCCGCTATACGTTCATGTTGGTGATTGGACTCTTCGCACCACTGATGAGTTCATACGCGAGTGCTTGCCAAACCAACCTTGTCCTCTGATAAACTTGCAGGGGTTCAATGTTTCTATGCTGAGCCTTGGACTTCTTGGGCTTGATTTGTTAGCATATATGGATTTTGTGTTTTAAAGGGGAAGGGGGGGCAAATGGACACCTCATAATTCATCCCAATCATAACTTTGGGTGATACATCGCTCCTTTGAGGGATCACTGACACACCATTTAATCCTGGCCTGGTCACTTGTTTGGATGGAGCTGAGGAGGCATTGCGTGATGCATGTGGTGAATCTGGGACTACTCCACCACGTGAACGCTGAGGGGCTTCTTCTTTTAGCTGAAGATCAGCAGAAACGTTTGGGGTGTGAGTTGTCAAAGGCGCTGGATGAACAGTTCAACATGTTTAAAGCATGGTGCTCTGCGCACAAGATCCAAACATCCCAGAGGAGGTGGAAGATCAGAAATTTTCATTTCGAAGATGCGAAGGGAGTTAAGCAATACCCTTTCATTCTCACCAAAGCTTTCAACGGACGAGTCCTTCTTGCATATTTGGCTGACCCTCTACTGTTTAGACCTTTTTGGGTTTTGGGTATATGGTTCGTTTGTTTTGCTATTTTTCACTAATTGGATGTTCTCTTGTATTCAAATTTTGGCAAGTGCAGTAAGGATGCGCTCAGTTGCAACCAAAATACTTTGCTGCAGCGCATGGTGGGGGAGAGTGATCAATCTTTCGACCAAAGATCCCAATTTGTTTCCGCTGGAATTGCCACTGTGTTTCTTGGCATGTTTTCTTTTAATTTGAAAATGTAAATTTTTCACGAGAAGTTTTCCAATGGAACAAATTTGAAAAAGGGATCCAAGAAAACATATTTCCATCCACATCCTAAGGTGCAGCTTTGCAGAATGGCAGCGGCTTTTGGAGACATTCCCATGTTACCTCAGCAATGAGCAAGGGCAGCAGTTGTTTGACCTGGGGCTGCAATGCTGTCACTTTTACATAGCTGCTTCGTGGGTTTCCAGTTTGCAAGGCCAACTGAGATGGCTAGTGATCCCAAAGATTCACTTACTGAATCACCTTGCATCTGACAGCTTGACAGAGCTGTACAATCCTAGATTTTTTCATAATTACAGCGGGGAAGATTTCATGGGCCACCTGAAGAAAATAGTCTTCCAAACGCAAGGCCCTGGAATGGCAATTAGAGTGCTGAAGCGAAGCATGCTGAAGCTGCAAGCAGCAAAAGCTGACCAATTGCGTGACCACGTACGTGTTAGGGGATGAAAAAGTGCTGGGTGATTCCCAGGGTGATCAGGGGCGAAGTGCGCTTTTGTGCACATCTTGGGTACTGGTTCATCGCTGCCAGGCTGGTTCCGGGGGAAGTTGTCGCTGAGGGCCAGTTACTTGAAATAGATGTTCCCAGGGCTCCTTGGGTATTGATAAGCCACCCACGGGGATACAAAACTCTTGCCCAAATTCAAAACACTATGAACCCATGTAGTTTTGGAATCGTTTTCCACCAAACACGAATATCTTGTCTCCAATGCACACTGCAAGGGCCCGTTTGGGTTGATCTCAATGTACCTTAATTTGCTCATTCTTATCGCAGGGACAAGCACTTCACTACAGCCTGGGAGGCCAAATGCCTTCGCTGGTAGACCAACATCTTGTCTCCCCTGCGCAGTGAATGGTATCTTTTTCCAGGTGGCATGGCCTTGTTCCGTTTGATCTGAAACCACTCATTCGCATCGTAGGGTTGGCACTTCCACGGAAAACCCAACATCCAAATGTGGATCTTCGGTGGGAATCCACCGGAGACCCAACATCCAAATGTGGATCTTCGGTGGAAGTGCCAGGCCTTTTGTCCGCAGGTGGCTGCGTGAATCTCACCGTCCTGCCGGCGTGGGCCCACCATGGTGTTGCTGCGTTGCACCAGGACGCCTCAACGTGAATCAAGCGTTTGTTCCGCTCCGGCGCCCATTCAATGCCATGGTCTGATTCATATCACATTGGCAATCTTTACGTGGACCGCAGTGGAACCATCAACCAGGCTCTCCAGTCACGGTCCACGCAAAGATTGCCGATGTGGCCAGAGTGAATGCTGCACATCATTTCCAGCAGCGTCTGATTGATCCCCTGAACGACATGTGCAATGGGACTTTGACATGACGTCCGAAGTATCCACCAAGGAGAAAATCACTCAACCTGGTCGATTGCCCACAAGAAATCTTCTCTGCACACGGCTGAATGATATCCTCTTCCCTTTGCAATGGGCATGTTCGGTTCTGTCTCGAGCCACTCTTTTGGCTTTGAATATATAATCGGACGCAAGTGTGTTCCTTGTACCCCCCCCCTCCCGTTTTCCACCAAACACGAATATCTTGTCTCCAATGCACACTGCAAGGGCCCGTTTGGATTGATCTCAATGTACCTTAATTTGCTCATTCTTCTCGCAGGGACAAGCACTTCACTACAGCCTGGGAGACCAAATGCCTTCGCTGGTAGACCAACATCTTGTCTCCCCTGCACAGTGAATGGTATCTTTTTCCAGGTGGCATGGCCTTGTTCCGTTTGATCTGAAACCACTCATTCGCATCGTAGGGTTGGCACTTCCACGGAAAACCCAATATCCAAATGTGGATCTTCGGTGGGAATCCACCGGAGACCCAACATCCAATGTGGATCTTCGGTGGAAGTGCCAGGACTTTTGCTGGATCGAGTTTTCGCTGTCCTACATCTTGGGCCTTGAGCAAACATGCAGGATGGACTGTGTCCGTATGCAGGCACCTTGATCCTCAGCTATCTCATTAGAATGGGTGAGTCCCAAAATGATAAGGAAAGATAAGGAAAGGCAAGACACACAAACCTTTCAAGCTACGACGCGTGCGGTGCGGAGTGCGCGGAGATTTCTGGGGTGCATGGAGTAAAGTTCGTATGTTCTGAACCTAGCCGATACATAACCAGCTTGTTGGTGGTTGAACCACCCCTATGAAAAAAAATACGCGCGAGGCAACCAACCACTTGTTAGTAATTACCAGGGAAAATGAAATATGTCAATCAAGCCACCAACTAGTAGTTGTTTCACCATTAGTATTGGTTGCTATCGCCTATCATCAGCTAATCAGTGTCCATGGTTCCCCTATCAGGCCCTATCAAAATGTCAATTCAACCACCAAACAACGGGCAATTTAAGGCAAACTGAGGATCCACCAGTATTAGGAACATGACACTGACAGCTACTCAGCCCAGCAGCAGGAACTTGTGGACCAAATCGAAGGCCTTGCTGAAGAGAAAACCCATGAGGGCTGCCTCAGCGGTTGCGTGAAGCATAGGCCATCGCTGTATGGTGCGATAGCTCCATGATATTCATGATTTAGTGGATGGGCACCTTGTTTTGGATGCGACTTAGTTGGGCGCCTGCCACTTAGTTTATAGTCAATATTTCTTTTTGCTTCATCCACTGCCTGCCAGTCGGCAACAGTACAATATAGGTTTCGATTCTGTTCTCGTCCTGCAACCACAAGCACCACACAACAAACATATCCAACCGGACACCTATGAACACTCAAACCCAGCCTCTGAATAATTAGGGCTATCCAACGACCACTTGTGGCACATTGTCGCACGATCAATCTATACCAACTATGTTCGAAGGAAGTTTGGACGTGAACCTTCCGTGTTACAAACATTGAACCGCCGATGCCCAAGATGCAAAAAAAGATTTGACACTGGGAAGGGACACCAAGAGATAGAGAGAGATGACACTGAGCAAAGAGGCCGACAGAGAGATGACACTGAGAAGCGCTGTCCTGAGAGACATGCCGCTGAAAAGTCAGAACAGTCCATTTTCCGAAGAAATCTGGTAGGAAAGCTTCGTTTTCAAGCTTAAGTCTCGCACAAGAGCTGCGTTGGCAAAGCTGTCACTTCTGGTTGAAAATCACAGAGGTGAGGCAACAAAGAGATGCAAACGCAGAAAATTTGGGGATTTTGCCTCCTGTTGAAGGAAGCTTATGCTGTCGCTGTCAGGACCGTCATGGTGGGAAACTTCCGCTGCCTTGTCGTTCTTGGAACAACCAGTTGAAGCAAATGGTCGAAATAGACTGAAGCAACTGGTTTAGCTATAAGCTCCGGCCCGCCAGTTTCTGACATTGGCCTGGGGCATCCCCAGGATGTGGAGGAAACATAGTAAGACAAGCTTGGATTTCCCGAACCTCCCTAGTAAGAAAGCATGCCATGGAGAACCAATACGACTAACCCCCTGGGAAATGTTGCATGTATCCTAGGCTCCAAGAAACCACGTCACAAAAACACACCAAAGCACGGGGCAATCGGGGACGGGCGGATGGTATTTTTGGGGCTGCAATTGCCATTGCACATCAGAAAAGAACTCAAAATTCAGAAACAGAAAATCGCCCAGAAGTACTAGCACGAATCTAGCTGGTGATCCGTTGGTTTTTCATTTTCATGCAAAGATCTTACCATATTTCCGATGATGGTGATGCAGCAATACATAATTTGGGCTTACTAAAATTCAGAGGATCAACTAGCCAGTCCCTGGAAAGAAAGCCGTGGCCAAAGGCAGTTGGGATCCTACAAAATCAATCTGCAAGGCCATGTGCAACTGGGAAACGTGAGCAGTTCACTGTTCGTTCCGTGGCAACAAACAGAATCACTAGCAGTCACTAGCAACACTACCAACTCTTGGAGGAAATATCGGGTGAAGCACACGGTGAAGCACACCTAAGAGTTGGACAACTCATCTGGCGCCTTGATTCACTGAGGTCGTGATGATGCTCTTGGCTCCTACTGGACGTCATACCCCCGGGACATCCCTCAGATGCGGCATGGCAACCACTGGCTGGGCACCCCTGCCGCGTTGCTATGAAGCCAATCACCACGGAGATCAGCATCCACATGTCCTCGGCCCAGAAAAGCTCCCTGACGAGCTATTCAACCAACCCGAGGCCCATGGATTTTTGACCCCACAACATTGACTTGGTTGAGAAACATCTGTTCAACCGTGAGTGAACAATCAACAGCACATAGCCCCGTTTGGAAAGATCGAAACTGAGCAGCTTGCAAATCCCATGGGTGTTCACCACAAGAATCATGGCAAGAGCGTGTTTTTTTGACCCCGAACCAGCCCAAGGCTAAGGTTGATTTCCCGACCAGGATTCACAGATTATGGACAATTCATAATCTTAGCCCCCCAGATTTGGTTGACAGTGAACAGTCGCAAAGAGTGGTTATAACCATGGGTTGATGATAGTTGTTGATAGTGGTCAATGATGGTTGATAAATGTTAAAATGGTTAATTAGTGGCGAATGATGACGAACTATGGCCACTCATAGTGGTCTATGGGTGAAGAGTGGTGAATTTTGATGGATGCTGGTCAATCATGAATAACAAAGGTGGATAGATGTGAATAGCCCACCAGAGCGGTATTGCAAAGCCACTCCCGCGGTGACACAGCTGGACCCTCGCCCAGCACCATCTGGTGAGGCACTCCAGCAGCCAGGGACCGACCAACATGCAACCCACAAGGGCTCTCATATCCCAAACTTGATATTTCAATCAAGACGTTCAGGTGGCATGCGAGTGTTTTCAGCTTTGAAACTCATGCATCCAAGATGCCTGCTGGTTGATGATGGATACGTCCGCAGGCCCCTCATAATAGTTGGTGGATAGTACCCTTACCAACCACATCTGGGCATTGTCACAGGCAAAGAAAACCGCCGCTCTCCAACGTGACCAAAAATCGCACAACTGATCACACCAACATGACGTGCATGGTGAACTCACCTGACAGAAGTGAATGATGGTCTCGAGGTAAAACATCAGTTAACGATGGTCAGGTTTGAGCTGACTCCAAGTCAAACTTAATTGGCTGAATGTAGCCAACGATGGTTAATCGTTGACGTTTGATGTGATGTTCAATGGCTGAGTTGCCAATGCTTCGCCAAAATGTGACTGAGAAGTAGGCAGCCCTCTAATTGCTGTATCATCCCCATTGTGCATAACAGCAATGATGTATAGCTCCCTGGAGTGATCCTCTTCTATTTCCTTGGGCCATTCATTGATTGTTGCTGGCATGGGGCTATTAACAATTGCATTTCATCAACTAACTGTGTCATTTCTGAATAGTTATCCCGAGTTATCCCCTCCTATTAACAAATTCATAGTTAACCAATTTATCAATGGTAGAAATTTACTATTACATGACACACGTCATCCCTCACAGTTAACAAGTGCCACAGTTAATTAATGGTCTATTTACCATCACTATTAAAACCTAATTGGGTCTATTTCAGCAACATCAACTAACTGGGTTATTATCACCTCCTATTTCATCAACTAACTGGGTCTAATCCCTGCCATTGCCAAATCTCCCCTTCTTTTTTTCGCCACGGGCCCTCCCACGCCCGCCACGGGGTCAGGTCGCTTGGCCCAAAACATCGTGGATGGATCCTGGCAGCGGCAGAATCTGCTTGCTTGCTTGCTTGCTTGGTTGGTTGGTTGTTTGGTTGGTTGGTTGTTTGGTTGTTTGGTTGGTTGGTTGGTTGTTTGGTGGTTTGGTTGGTTGGTTGGTTGGTTGGTTCAATAAATAAAGTACCAGCATAAAATACCACCATATGGATCCGTTTTTTGCATTTTTTGAGGGGAATCAGCTTGTAAGCACCATTTTCGGCAAATTGATCTTATTTTTACCCATCATAAGATTCACCAGTCTGATCATTACCATCAAACAGATTTACCATGTGATCATTGTCAGCCATTATCATTAACCATTATTGCCCATTCTCATTAACCATTTCTAACCATACAACAAACTATGAGCCATCTTTTCGCAGGTTAAAGCTATTAGTAATTAACCATTATTGACCACTACCATGTCCATTTGCGATGATCCTTGTAATCATTAAGCATTGTCACGCACTCTTATTAACCAATCATTAACATCATCATCCATATAGCTGTTATTAACATATTATTCACCGTAGTTTCACTGTGTCTTCTTAACTATTCTTAATCAACCACTATTAGCCATCATTAAGCATTATCAACAGTTATCATTCACCATTATCATCTTTTTCCCCACCTGTCAGGTGAGGGTTGTTAGATTTTATCAGAGCTGACTCCTCCTCCTCCTTCTCTCCTCGTCCTCCTCCTCCTCGCCGGACCTCAACTACGACCATGCACGACTAGTGGTCGCTGCCGGACCTCAACCACAGCCATGCACGAATAGTGGTCGCTGCCGGACCTCAACCACGACCATGCACGACTAGTGG